>CM077151.1:46805221-47112721 GCA_039583875.1 Platanthera guangdongensis
GGTTGGGTACATTGGAATATGTGTACTGATTTGAAGAAGCCTCACCCTACTCAATGATATACATCAAGGTGTATTTGATGTGCTTTGAGTTTATTTGTGCAGGTTAAGTAATTGCAGGATTGCAGGAAAAGTTTCTAAGTCATGTGTCGACACCTAGAGGTGAAGTGTCGACACTTATGAAGGCTTGTGTCGACACCTAGAGAAGCTGTGTCGACACTTGGAGTAATGTGTCGACACAGGAAGGCAGAGTCGACACCAGAAGAAAATTGTCGACACATACAGGCAGTGTCGACACACTGTGAAGAATTGTCAACATAATCTGTGTCGACACTTAGAGGCAGTGTCGACACCCAGAGAAACTTTGTCGACATCAAATGTGTCGACACCAGGAGGCTGTGTCGACACTCAGCAAATTTCAACAAAGTTAAAGTACATGTGTCGACACAAAGGAGATGTGTCGACACTCAGCAAGTATCAGCACAAAAAGAAGATGTGTCGACACAAAGGAGATTGTGTCGACACACAGCAGAATTCAACTAAGTATTAAAGAAGAAGTATTTGTGTCGACACACTCAACCAGTGTCGACACATTCAACAGAAGGCTTGTGTCGACACACAGAATCAGTGTCGACACATTCTGAAGAAGCAGTGTCGAGAAGCTGTTACAACAACACAAGGAGTTGTGTCGACACCATCAAGGCTAGTGTCGACACTTAGTCTACTTGTGTCGACACTTAGTCTATTTGTGTCGACACATAATGACTATCTGTCTCGACACTTTCAGACAGTGACAGTGATTTCAAGAAGTGACTGGATGACTTGACAGCTGCCATTTCAACCGGTCAACTGCAACTGTCAGAGCTGTCAGAAGGTTGTTAGAAACCGGATCAGCCGGTTACCTTGGAGGAAGACTATTATAAAGACCTTTCTCCTTCAACAGAAAGAGTAATTTAAGATTGACAACAATTAATCAAGAGATCTAACAACACAAAAAAGAAGACCTTCAACAGAAGATCTAAGAAGTTGGAGAGAGAGAGCTCCTTCTAAGAAGAACAGCTGCTGAACCAGGCTGAAAGTAAGATTCAGATTGAGATCTGAATCTCAAGACAGAAGTTGATTGAAGATCATCTTCACAGGAGATTCAACCCTACTGTGTTCTAATTCAAGAAGCTTTGAAGAAAGCCAAGGGAGGTTGATCTCTGCCAAGTTCTTCCAAGAACTCATCAAGAAGCCAGTCAACTCATCTCTCTCTTTCAGAGTTGTGGTTAATTACTTTGTATTATCAAATTTCTGTAGGATCTTGTATAGATCTGAGCTGTAAGCCTATTTTATAAAGGCTGAGTGTAGGAGACTGTGTGCTCTGAGTGTAGGTCTTGTTGCAGACTGGGTAGGGACTTGTGCCAGTGTTCGTAAGAGACTTTGTTCTCTGCTTGAAGGTCTTGTTGAAGACTGAGTGGTAGGAGCTTTGAGCCTGAGTTGTATGAGTGGGGACACTCTGAGTGTAGAAACCTGTTTGGGGTTTTGAGTTGTAAGATCTGAGGATCTGAGGAGAAGTACTGAGGTTTAGGTCCGAATCTAGTACACTACTAGATAGACGAAGGGGAAAGTGGATGTGTACCCAGACCTTGGGGAACCACTATAAAAATCTGTGTGCACTCTGTGTTTGTTTATTTCTGTGATTGTTGAGCTAGCTATGCAATTGCTATAACAATTGCATATACAGGGTTATTTGTTCAAGTGTTTCTTCCTTAAATTTAAAAAGTTAAAGTTCACCTATTCACCCCCCCTCTAGGTGATTAGGCACTATTTCTTTCAAGTGGTATCAGAGCCAGGTTACTCAAAAAGGACATAACAGTCTGAGTAGATCCTGTAGGCAGAATCAGAATAAACAAGAATCAAGAAAATGAGTTCTAGTGAAATCACAAAGAGCCGGGGTCCATGAAATTGTCAATCTGTAGAAAAGAGATTTTTGGCATATGGAAAGAGAGGGTTAGACTCTTTATGGAAGTATCTGACCCAAGAATATACATTATAGTCAAAGAAGGGTCATATGTGCCAATGAAGATATCCATTCTAGATGCAAATCAGAAAACTCCAAGGATTATTCAGAAATGACCAAAGATGAAATAATTCTGGCCACTATGTACAAGAGGGCCAGAATATTATTGTTAGTGCAATTGATGATGCAACATTTCAGAACTTAATACATTGTAAAACCTCTAAAGAAATGTGTGGACACATTAATAGTTTACATGGAGGGATCAGAAGAAGTAAACAAGACATGAAGTGTTTGTTAAATCAGGAATATGAAAGCTTCAGACAAGGAAAGTCTGATAGCATTACTGAATGTTACAAGAAGTTCTATAGGACAGTCAATGAATTGATGTCCTATGGAAAGAATTCAGCAACTATGAGCTGAATGAGAAGTTCTTAAGATCCCTGACTAAAGGACTGAGACACCAAGATTTGTGTCATTAGGGAAGTGGCCAAACTAGCTGATATACCTCCTCCAACATTGTATGGAAAACTGTTATCTTATGAGATGCAGTTATTGACAAGAAAGGAGGAAGAGAAGACTACTAGAGTGGAGCACAAGGAAAGAGCTGTGGCCTTCAAGACTGAAGCCACTAGGAAGTATAGAAGCAAGTCTCCATCTCCACCTCAAATAGTTGCTGAGGCTGTGACAGAAAATTCAGATAGCAAGAATTCAGATAGTAGTGAAAGTGATGAAGACTTTGCAGCTTTCACTAGGCATTTTCAAAAGTTTCTGAAGAAGAAGCAGTGGAGGTCTAAGCCTACCACTTCTTAGACAAAAGAGGACTACTATCAAAAAATAAAGTCATCAAGGAATGACAGAAGCAGATCCAAGCCAAGCAAAGCTACATCATCAAAAAATTATGTGCTATTGCTGCAATAGACAGGGACATATAGTAGCTGACTGTCCAGAAAAGTGGAATGAGTCAATGACAAAAAGAAGACTCAGTTTAAGGGCAAAAAGGAAAAAGTCCTTTGTTGCTAAGAAAGACAAGAGTCTGACTGATCAGTCATCATCTGAAACAGAATCAGAAGCTGAAGCCTATATTGGCTTGTTTGCTGAAGAGGAAGAAGATGAGTTCATGCAGCTAATGAATTCAATTTATGAGCATGAGGACAATCAGTGCAAAGGGCTGATGGCTTTATCTGAAGGAGACAAAATCCAGGATCAGCCTGGACCAAGTAAGGTACAAAGTTGTTCTTCTAGTTCAATTTCATGTACTGGGTCAGAATCAGATACATCTGCATCAAGTGATGTGGGTGGGTCTGAATCTGAAGGTGATATTCATCAGTTAATTGATGAATATAGAGACTTGTTGCAGGCCTTGAAGAAAAGCAAAACCTTGGCCAAAACTCAGGCAAAGAAGATTGCTAGTCTTAAATTAGCTGCTGCTGATTCAGACAAGTTGTTTGATCAGAAACTGAATGAAATAGCCAGGCTGAAAACATTACAGTTATTCAGATGGGTACTATTACATTTAAGAATGATCAAATTAGAAATCTGGAGGCTAGACTTCAGAAGGAGAGAGAGATTGTAGCAAGTTTTTTCTAAACCAAAATCAGTTTTACCTTTGATAGATGAGCTTGTACCTCAAAAGGGTAAGACTGGATTGAGGTTTACAAAACCTGCCAGGACAGCTAGGTCCAAATCTAAGGGCAAAGCCCCAGCACTAAACAAAAGCCTGCAGTAGACAAATCAGCCAGGGTTGTACCTAAACAAAGGTACAACAGGTTTGAGTGCTGGTGTTGTGGTAAGATAGACCACTTTGCCATAGATTGTTGGCACAATTCATGTGTCAAGGAGAGTAGCAAACTGCCTGCTAGAAGAGCTACAGGTAGTTTTGTTAAAAGTCAAACTAACCTGCACCAAAGACCCAAGAGTTATTTGGGTTCTAAGGTTAAGTAATCTGTTTTGCAGGTGAGTCCAAGTGGTCATGCCCCTATATGGTACTTGGACAGTGGATGTTCTAGGCACATGACTGGAACTAGGGGGTTGCTGAAGGACTATATACCTATCAAGGATGACCCTAAAGTTACCTTTGGTGGTTCAGAAAAAGGAATCATCAAAGGCTTTGGTAACATTTCTAGTAACCAAATTACAATTACTCAAGTGGATTATGTAAAGGGTTTGAAACATAACCTCATTAGCATAAGTCAGCTGAGTGATTTAGGATATGACATCTCATTTGTCAAGGATGGTTGTCATATCAGAAGGTCAAGTGATCAAAAGATCATTCTGACAGGATATAGGAAGAGAAATGTCTATTGTCTTGACTTTGTATGTGAGAACAATGTTTCTCCTATTTGTCTTGTAGCTGATGAGAAAGTCTCACACTGTGTTAAATGGCACAAGAGACTGACTCATCTTAACTATAAGACAATTGGTCAACTCTTTAGTAAAGAGTTAGTGAGGAATGGTCCTCAAGTTAAGTGCATAAAGGATGGGATATGCTCAGCTTGTCAAAAAGGCAACCAGACCAAATCCACCTTTCATAGCCTTGAGAACAAGGATTCTGTGAGGTGTCTATACCTCTTGCATATGGATCTTTTTGGTCCTATGCCAGTTCACAGTCTAGGTAGGAAGGTCTACACATTTGTGGTAGTAGATGACTATTCAAGGTATTCCTGGGTGTTCTTCTTAAGGCAAAAATCTGAAACTCCAAGTGTCTTGTATAGTTTTGTTAAACAAATTCAGAATGAATTGGACAGTACAGTGGTCAAAATCAGAAGTGACCATGGTACTGAATTTCAGTCTGAAAGTATGACAAAACTGTGTGAAGAATTTGGAATTTTTCAGGAATTTTCCTCACCAAGAACACCTCAGCAAAATGGTATTGCTGAGAGGAAAAATAGAACCTTGATAGAGGCTGGTAGAACTCTATTGAGTGACACTTCTCTCCCAGAATATTTCTGGGCTGATGCAGTAAATACTGCTTGTCATGTGATCAATAGGGCTACTATCACCAAGAGCCACAAGAAGACCCCCTATGAGATTGTGAAAGGCAGAAAACCAAATTTATCCTATTTCAGAATCTTTGGTTGCAAGTGTTATATACTTAACAATGTAAAGTCTTATCTAACCAAGTTTGCTGCCAAATCCCAAGAGGGGATCTTTGTTGGGTACAACAACAATAGTAAGGCTTATAGGGTCTACAACTTGATTACTCAAGTTGTAGAAGAGTCTGTACATGTAATTTTTGATGAAGCAAGGCTCATTAACAATGAATTGCCAAGTAGTATTTGCAGCTCTACAGGTGTAATTGAAAAGATGGACAAGCTTACCATTGTAGAAGTTTCTACTGCAAGTCAGCAAGTGGAAGATGGTGGCTGCTTTTCAGGGGGAGTACAAGATACTCCTGATGCTGAAGAAGACCAAGAGGTGCAGCTAATTGAAGAGACTGAAGGTGTACAACCAGAAGACAGGCTGCCTCCAGCAAATAGACACTTAAAGGATCACCCACCCAATCAAATAATTGGAGATCCCAGACAAGGTGTGCAAACAAGGAGCAGGAATCTGAGTACAATCCTTTACTCCAGTTTCCTATCCCAAGTAGAGCCAAAGAAATTTGAAGAAGCAATCCTAGACCCTCATTGAATTGAGGTCATGCAAGAGGAGCTGAATCAATTCAAAAGATACAAGGTCTGGGAGCTAGTTCCTAAACCCAAGAACTACAACATTATTGGAACTAAGTGGATCTTTAGGAACAAGTTGAATGAGCATGAAATCATCATAAAGAATAAAGCTAGACTGGTTGCAAAAGGATATAGGCAGGAAGAAGGTATTGATTTTGATCAAACCTTTGCTCCAGTAGCAAGACTGGAGGCAATAAGGATGTTCCTTGCCTATGCAACATACCAAGGATTCAAGGTATATCAAATGGATGTTAAGTCAGCTTTTCTGAATGAAAATCTGAATGAAGAAGTCTATGTAGAGCAGCCAGCAGGTTTTGTTGATTCTCTTAAACCTGATTATGTATATAGACTTAGGAAGGCTTTGTATAGGTTAAAACAAGCCCCAAGGGCTTGGTATGAAACCCTGTCTAGTTTCCTCATTGAGAACAAATTCTCAAGGGGGAAAATAGACAAGACTCTATTCCTTAGAGAATCTAGAGGCAAGATTATCTTAGTCCAAATATATGTAGATGACATAATATTTGGGTCTACAGAAAATAGTCTTTGCAGAAAGTTTGCAAAAACTTATGCAAGGACAATTTGAAATGAGCAGTATGAGGGAACTTAAGTTCTTCTTGGGGCTCCAAGTTAGACAGGCTGAAGATGGATTATCCATATGCCAGTCTAAGTTCACCCTAGAGTTGATAAAGAAGTATGATATGGAATCATCCACTACCATGAAAACTCCTATGGGGTCAAGCATGTATCTAAGCAAAGATGATGCAAGGAAACCTGTAGATGAGACTTTGTATAGAGGGATAGTTGGCTCCCTACTATATTTGACTGCTAGTATACCAGATATCATGTATGCTACATGTGTCTTTGCTAGGTACCAAGCTTGCCCTAAAGAATCTCATCTGACAGCAGTCAAAAGGATATTGAGATATCTTAAGGGCACACCTTATCTAGGCCTTTGGTACCCTAGGAATGGAGATTTTGTACTGACAGGTTATTCAGATGCAGATTTTGTAGGCTGCAAGGAAGATAGGAAGAGTACTACAGGAACCTGTCAATTTCTAGGTGGAAAGCTGGTGTCATGGAGCAGTAAGAAGCAGACCAGTGTGGCCATCTCCACAGCTGAGTCAGAGTATGTGGCTGCAGGAAGCTGCTGTGCACAAATTCTATGGATTCAACACCAGCTAGAAGATTATGGTATTCAAGTAAGTAGAACACATTTATTTTGTGATTCTACAAGTGCCATTTCTATTGCAAATAATCCTGTCTCCCATAGTAGGACTAAGCACATAGAAATTAAGTACCATTTTCTTAGAGAACATGTAGAAAAAAGAGACATTTCCCTAGAGTATGTTAAGACAGATAATCAGTTAGCTGATATGTTTACTAAGCCACTAGATGAAACTAAATTCAATAATTTTAAAATTGAATTAAGAATGTTAAACTTAGAATAGTTTAAAAAATTGGCTAAGTAAAATAGAGTCGACACACAGAGTTGTCTGTGTCGACACATAGAAGTGGTGTCGACATTTCAGAGAAATGGTGTCGACACATCTAGACAGTAAGTGTCGACACTTCAGAAAATTAGTGTCGACACATCCAGAGTAGGTGTCGACACATCCAGGGTGTTGTCGACACTTAGGATTTACACAGAATTCGTCGAGTAGAGTCTTGACTAATTGTCGTGCTGAGATGTATAAGTGTTGACACATATATTCTGCCGACTATATTTGTGTCGACACATGGTTGTCGAGACATTAGAAGTAAGTGTCGACACTTTTCCATAGTGTCGACACATTTCAAGTATTTTGACGCGCCTTTTCACCTTCGATTCTGGAAAGGTATAAATAGGTTTTCACCATTGTTTATCGACACACTCACCAAAGTTTCGAGACCAAACTTGTGTGTCGACATTTCTCTTCTCTAAATTTAAAATTTCTTCAAACCCTAATGGCGCCCAAGCTAGAAGAGAACATCAATGAAGGTTATGAGCTCATGCGACATGTCTTTGATGATGCGGAACTGGAAATCCAAGGTGTGGTAACCCTAGTTGCAGAGACTGGGTTGGAGTATCTTGTTTCAGAACCAATCAAGATCTGGAAGAAGGAGGTCCTTGAATTCATTAATGCAGCTACACTTGATGAATCTGGACTGAAGATTAAGTCCAAAGTTCATGGGGCAAGAGTTAAGATCACCCAGAAAAGTCTCAGAAAGATTCTACATCTCCCTAGAACTAAAGAAGAGGAAGATGTACTTGCTTCAAAGACAAGGGAGGCACTGACATGGTGTGGACTTGATTCAAGCTTGAAGATTGGATCAGTCTTTAATAGGAAAGGCATGAATGTCCAAGGAAAGTTTTTATCTGAAATAGTAGGCAAGGTGATACTGAGCAAGCCTGGTGGGCATGATAGGATATCAGCTCACATGTTCAGTTTAATGACAAGGATAATTTTCCAACTTAAAACTGATTGGTCAGTAGTACTGTTTGATAAGATAAAGGAAAGTCTGAAGAAGCCCAATCTGGGTAGGATTCTGAGTTTATAATTAGCTGGAAGTATCCCTGAAGTGATGAATCAAGCAGCAGGTTCTAAGATAAATTATATGAGGAAAATGGATCTTAGGATTATCTCAAGGTGGGACAGAGTGTTGACAAAGAAAATGCCAACTCCAGAAAAGGAAACACCTCAAAAGAAGAAGAAGAAAGCCATTGTGGCTCCTGAATCCTCAAGTAGCTCAAAAGAGCAGGTAGTTTTCAGTTCTGATGATGGAGAGGATGGCAATGCTGGACAGTCACCAGCAAGACAAGAAGATGCTCAGAGGCAGGGGGAGCTACCATCAGCTAGCCCTATTCAACTGGCTCCACTCCAGGGGGAGCCTCTACATGGGGATGAGCCAACTCAATTAGATAGTGAAAGGGTTACCCAAACAATTCTAGAGGTAATCACTGAAGTTAATCAATTAAATTTCAATATTGAGGATGAAGTTTTGACTGAATCATTACTTGATGTTGATCAGCATACACAGTTACATAGTCAACCACAAGATGTTGTCATGGAGGACACATCTGTTGCTGATAAAGTGGAATCAGTTGCTCCTGAGATAAGAGATTCTCCTGTACAACCTCAACATGAGTTTACACTAGAAGAGCTGTTCCCTGATCTTTTACAGACTGATTTAGAGGGAGAGAAAGCTGCTGTTGAGGGGAGCCAGCTAATATTGAGGGGGAGAATGTAGAGGAAACTGCAAGAAAAGAGACTGAGGAGCAAAAGAATGCTGAGGAGCTACCAAGGACTGAGAAGGATTTACCTCCTAGTCCTAAGGACAGGGTAGACATTGCCAGTACTTCTGCTTCAGAGGATGAAGAGGCTGCTAGAGTCAAGAAAAGAAAGTTACAGGTTTTCATAAGAAGAAGCCAGACTTACAAGAAAACACTGCAAACCATTGCTCCACAATAAGCCCCAACTGCTGACTATAGTTCCATGTTGGTGGCTTTGCAAATCAAGATGGATGAGCAAAGGAGAGCTCTAAAAAAGTATATGAATGAAGGAAATAAATCACTTCAATTTGATCTGGCTCAAGACATAAAATCTATAAGATTTGAAGTGAATCAAAACAAGAAGGAAATGACTGATTGCTTCCACAAGGGAGGCAATGCAGTGGTATATCTGGCTACACACCAAGAGCAGATCAAGACACAGATTGATGACCTAGCAGTGCAACAAGGATATGTTCTGGAAAATCAGATTAGAATGAATGATAATCTGACTGCTTCTCATAATGCTATTGAAAGTGAAATGAAAAATATAGCTACTGCACAGACTGCTGTAAGTGCTACTGCTAAAGAAGTCTTTGATAAGCAATTATAAGAGAGCCTCACTGCTGTTAAAACTATCATTGAAGATTCTCAAAAGACTATCACTGAAAAGCTCCAAAGGTTAAAACCTTTTTATAAAGATGGAGTTAACTATTTGAATGCTCAGATAAGGTTTCAGAAGGATGATCTTAGAGATCACATTGAAAGAGAAGTCATAAAGGGGGAGAGGGTATTAGTCAAAGCAGGCTCTGACCATGCAAAATGGATTTCAAACAACATCAGAGCTACCCTTGGATATCCACCTTTATGTGATGATGATAATGTTGCAGAATCTGGGGTAAATCCTGCATATTTTGGAGGAGAACAAGCTGAAGTAGCTCAGGTGATCTACCCTCCAACAGATTTTGATATGATACATCAAGAGGTACAATCTATGTATAGTCCTCCTGAGGGTAATCGGAATATTATTATTGAGAAAGTAGTACAGCCTGTGCCAGAGGTCATACTAAAAGAGCAAGAGGCAGTATTAAAAGAGCAGGAAGCCCAATTATCTAAGAAGAGGTTCAGAGAGCAGGCTGAATTAAGGCCAGACTTTGAGCAATGGAGCCCAACCTCTAGGAATATCATATTGACTGCTTAGAAGGCTGCAAAGGATAATTTCCTAGAGAGGGGCAAATGATATTCTGACCAGGAATGGAAAAAACATGAGGCTAGGCAAGAGGGCATAGTTCAATACAGAAGAAAGGCTAAATTAGGGAAGCTACCTCCTAATGCACAGGAGCCTAGCAAGTACTTCCCTAAGCCTTATCATTACTTTTAGAGACAAAAGATAAGGGCTGAAGAACAGAAAAAGAAAGATCTTAAGGGAAAGAAGCCTGCTGATGACAATGAAGCTCCAGTTCAAGCAAAGATTCAATCTAGAAAGGACATTGTTATCAAGGAGCCAGATCTGCCATAGGATAGAATTTTCTTTAGTTTATAGTTTGTAATCATGTGCATTAAAATCCACGTAAACTTTTGATTAATAAAACTTTTGGAAGTTGTAAAAACAATGTTTAATGCTCAATCTATTACATTGTTATTCTGAGATAATTGTTTATACATGTGCTGTTTATACATGTTTAGTTTTAACCCTGTCATATAATACTGTTATACATCATATTGAGTATTTATTATGAATGGTGTATATCATTGACTAATGGTTATGACTTCTCCAAATAGGGGGAGATTGTTGGGTACATTGGAATATGTGTACCAGATTTGAAGAAGCCTCACCCTACTCAATGATATACATCAAGGTGTATTTGATGTGCTTTGAGTTTATTTGTGCAGGTTAAGTAACTGCAGGATTGCAGGAAAAGTTTCTAAGTCCATGTGTCGACACATAGAGATGCAGTGTCGACACTTATGAAGGCTTGTGTCGACACCTAGAGAAGCTGTGTCGACACTTAGAGTAATTGTGTCGACATCAGGAAAGGCAGAGTCGACACCAGAAGAAAAGTGTCGACACATACAGGCAGTGTCGACACAATGTGAAGAATTGTCAACATAATCTGTGTCGACACTTAGAGGCAGTGTCGACACTCAAAGAAACTTTGTCGACATCAAATGTGTCGACACCAGGAGGCTGTGTCAACACTCAGCAAACTTCAACAAAGTTAAAGTACATGTGTCGACACAAAGGAGATGTGTCGACACTCAGCAAGTATCAGCAACAAAAGAAGATGTGTCGACACAAAGGAGATGTGTCGACACACAACAGAATTCAACTAAGTATTAAAGAAGAAGTATTTGTGTCGACACACTCAACCAGTGTCGACACATTCAACAGAAGGCTTGTGTCGACACACAGAATCAGTATCGACACATTCTGAAGAAGTTGTGTCGAGAAGCTGTCACAACAACACAAGGAGTTGTGTCGACACCATCAAGGCTAGTGTTGACACTTAGTCTACTTGTGTCGACACTTGGTCTATTTGTGTTGACACATAATGACTATCTGTCTCGACACTTTCAGATAGTGACAGTTATTTCAAGAAGTGACTGGATGACTTGACAGCTGTCATTTCAACCGGTCAACTGCAACTGTCAGAGCTGTCAGAAGGTTGTTAGAAACCGGATCAGCGGGTTACCTTGGAGGAAGACTATATAAAGACCTTTCTCCTTCAACAGAAAGGGTAATATATTCATTGAAAACAATTAATCAAGAGATCTAACAACACAAAAGAAGAAGATCTTCAACAGAAGATCTAAGAAGTTGGAGAGAGAGAGCTCCTTCTAAGAAGAACAACTGCTGAACCAAGCTGGAAAGTAAGATTCAGATTGAGATCTGAATCTCAAGATAGAAGTTGATTGAAGATCATCTTCACAGGAGATTCAACCCTACTGTGTTCTAATTCAAGAAGCTTTGAAGAAAGCCAAGGGAGGTTGATCTCTGCCAAGTTCTTCCAAGAACTATCAAGAAGCCAGTCAACTCATCTCTCTCTTTCAGAGTTGTGGTTAATCACTTTGTATTATCAAATTTCTGTAGGATCTTGTATAGATCTGAGCTGTAAGCCTATTTTATAAAGGCTGAGTGTAGGAGACTGTGTGCTCTGAGTGTAGGTCTTGTTGAAGACTGAGGTAGGGCCTTATGCCTGAGTTGTAGGAGACTTTGTTCTCTGAGTGTAGGTCTTATTGAAGACTGAGTGGTAGGGCTTTGAGCCTGAGTTGTAGGAGTGGGGACACTCTGAGGTGTAGGAACCTGTTTGGGGTTCTGAGTTGTAAGATCTGAGGATCTGAGGAGAAGTGCTGAAGTTAGGCCGAATCTAGTACACTACTAGATAGGCGAAGGGGGAAGTGGATGTAGCCAGACCTTGGGGAACCACTATAAAAATCTGTGTGCACTCTGTGTTGGTTTATTTCTGTGATTGCTGAGCTAGCTGTGCTGAATTGCTATAGACAATTGCATATACAGGGTTATTTGTTCAAGTGTTTCTGCCTTAAATTTAAAAAGTTAAAGTTCACCTATTCACCCCCCTTTAGGTGATTAGACACTAATTCTTTCACACTCTTATACGATGAGTTACCTTTATGTAACCCGATCCTTAACTTATAAGTTTATATGAGCATTCTTATAAGTTAAGTTACTTTCCTGCTGTTATTTATACTTGTTAGTTTGATATAGCTCTTAAATATTTGCTAGATCATGATACTGTTACTCTTACACTATTGCCACCTGCTTGTACTTCTTTTACTTGCATATATATATATATATATATTACCCTTGTTCCTTCTCTCCGCCCGGTGCCGAGGAGTCGCCGGCGGAGCGGATGTGAAGCCACTTAGTTGTTTCGACTAACGATTGCTACGTCTTCCTTTAGGAGGTCACGCCGCAAGTAGAGCAGCCGCGGACTATGCAGCAGGACAGGCAGGCCAGAACGACAGGGCCTGAAGTGACGGTGTCGTCGATACCGTCGGTCACAGATGTGAGTGTTGAGAGGATTTGATGTAGCCCCTTTTTGGGCAATTTCTATAGCTGTACTCTGATTTGTAGAAGCATGTTTTAGCTTCTCTTTTGTTGTACTGATTTGGACATTATTACTTAGTGTGGATTGACTTCTCTTGCTTATATTTTGGTTGGGTTGACATGTTATATTGATATTGTTGTAGCCGGCGGAATAGACGTCTTGTGGTACATGTTAGCCTGTGTGCTAATGCTACCGCAAGGCGGCTGTTCCGGGCATAAGACTCCCCCTTCGTGCCGTGTTTTGGGATCCAGGAGGGGGGGGGGGTCTTACATAAACAATCAGAAGAGCTCTACGTGGAAATAGCAGAGCCGAAACTCGCGAGCGTGGCTTTTCCTAGCGTGGAACGAGCCTGCTGTACGTCTGGGGATCGGGAGAAGAACCGCAGGGGGGAAAAAATCGGGAAGTGATTTTTTAGGCGCTGAACGCAGGGGGGGAGAGGGGCTTCCGAAAAAGAGCTCTGGGAGCAGCTCTTCGAAAAGCGATTTCATTTAAGAGCTGTCCCAAACAGCGGCAATAACAGCTCTGGCGGCTGGAAAAGAGATTTTCAATCCGCCAGAGCTGTCCCAAACAGACCCTTAGAGAAAAATCTACTCAGGAAAGTGAGCTCGACGGAAGTCATGCTCAGCTCGATGAACTCAGAGACAATTCTCTAAGTTGAGCTCGACGAACTTGGACTCAGGTCGACGATTTCTGGTAGTTCAACTTCAACATTCTAAGTCCAGAATCATTTCTCTGAACTCTAGTCGACGAAGTTATGTTATCAGCTCGACGAACTTAGAGTACAGAATTGACAAATTTTATCAGAAAGCAATTAGCGGTTCTCAGGTCGACGATCTTGGATCTTAAGTCGACGAACAATAATTATCTGGTCGACGAACATGATTTCTCAGCTCGACGAACTATGGACTCAGATCGACGAAATCTGTTCTTTGCTTGATGAATTCTGTGCAGATCCAGACTTGGATTTTTCCTTATTTTGTCCTTATTTTATTGCAGTAATTCCTGAATAATCAATGCTTAATATTCTCTGAATATTACCGTTAGAAGCATCATTGATTATGGTATCCATCAGGATTATTACTTACCGTTTTTCAATAGGACAGTTGGGAAAATCTAATTAATGCAGATATTCTATCCAGCCGTATTGCATTCTCCAGACCGTCAGCAATCAATGCAGAAAGGAATTCAAAAATTCAAAGGAGATTGTTGACTGATCATATAAAAGAGATTTTCTCTCTTTTCGACACGAAGACACTGAGCAACAAGTTCAGAATACAGGCTTACAGAGAAGATCAACAACAATCTGATTCTAATCCTTCTCTGCACAGAAAACAAACCGGTTTTCTCCTTGACATTGATGAAGAATAAGAAGAACATTCATTCCAAATCAAGAGTCTTTTTTAACCTTCACTCCAGGATTCTTCAAGGACAACAAAATCTCTATCAGTCAAGAAGTTCCTGAATCTCTTCTAGTCAAGGCTAAAGATAGAAGACCTACACCCTAAAGCAAAGCTCAAGTCTTCCTGAGTTCAAAATCTCAGGGGGAGCATTGTCAATATCAAAGATCCACTAGTCTTCTTAGTTGATTTGAGAAAGAGAAGACACCATAACTCTCTCACCCCCTCACTGTACAAAGGGTTCTTTAACTCCCTTCAAAAGTTATTCTTTGGTTGCAAGTCACCTGATCAAAAGACTTGAGGTGGTTTTTGAGCACCTGATCAAAAGCTCATTGGTGGCAGTCACCTGATCAAAACCTGTAGTGGATTCCTACCCGGGTGGTAGAAGAGTGGATGTACCCAGGTTGGGGAACCACTATAAAGTTCTTATGTCATCTGGTTGCCCTTTTCTTCTTGCTCTTGCTGTACCTGTGTTAATTTTAGCTTTGCTGTTCCTGTGGTAGATTAGTTTTTATTTTTACTGTGGCTGTGTTAGAATAGTTTATATTAGATTGTCATTTTTTGCTTACAGTGAATATTAGTTGCTTTACTCTAATAATTTTGTAAATTCTAAATAGTCTTCAGATACTCTATTCACCCTCCCTCTAGAGTATATCTGGTCTAACCCTCACTTTCAATTGGTATCAGAGCAGTATTTCTTTGGTTGTACAAGCTAACTCTTGAACCAAAAGATCCAGTGTTAGAACTAATCTTCTTTTCAAAATGTTTTGTTATTTGCATGTGTGGTCGGCCTGCGTGCCGATGTATGTAATCCACATGTATGAAGAAAACTTGTAAGGCCGTAAAGCCAAATATTTTGTGTATTTTGTAAACATTTCTTGTAGATATATATAAATGTGGTTATTTATATATAGTGGACATTCATGATAGCTGAGTTCAAACTTAAACTCTAATGCTTCCGCTAGAATGCTCTGAGTTAGGATGCGTGGTTTGGTCTTTGATATTAACCTAAAACCTCGCCGTCTGTTTGTAGCATATAGTGTGGCGCCCCGACCGAACCTTCTATTATATGTCATATAATGGATGAAGGTGTTACATGTGCTCCACCACTTACAACCAATTTCTTTTGTGATGGTTATTATAGGTTTTAACAAAGTATTAAAGCCCATGACTCAATATCTCAGCCTAAGGGAATACTTTGAGGTAAGACCCGATGGTTCATGTTTCGTCTAATTTTTTTGAAACAGTAGCATGAAGTACTCATAAATTAAAGTACTCAATTGATATGTTACTCAACTGATATGACACAGGTAAGTAACTGAGATTGCTTAACTGCTTAAATATTTTCTAAACCTGAATGTAATCCAGAAAATGAAAGAAATGAGAGCTAAAGATGATAGATTGATGCTTTTGAATGGCGTGAGTGGCTTTGAGCTTGTTTGCCTTCAAGCTCCCTTTCCAATACCGGAAGCAGTACCTCCCGTTCGCCGCTGCCTCCGAGGATCGCTTCCCCCCCATTGATGTCAAAATTCTAATTTATTTTAAAACATTTAAAACATCATTCCATCAGTCCATCTCCAGCACGGACTGCAAGACATCATCCGCTGGTCATGAAGGAATACACAAGGAACAACGACGATGTCTGGGCGTGGAAAGGGCGGCAAGGGGCTCGGAAAGGGAGGGGCCAAGCACCATCACAAAGTCCTCCACGACAACATCCAGGGCATTACGAAGCCGGCGATCCACTGCATTGCTTGCCGAGACGGCGTTAAGCGCATCAATGGCTTGATCTACGAGGAGACCCACGACATTCTCAAGATCTTTCTTGAGAACGTCATCATGATGTCGTCACCTACACCGAGTATGATCGCCGCAAGAACGTCACGACCATGGATGTTCTAATTGAAAGATGTGTTCCTCCTCAACTCAAATGCTGGTGACAAAAAAATTGTTTTTGGAGTCCAAGTTTTTATACAATCTACCCTCTATGTTTTGAATTATTTTTATAGAGAATCAGTGTCTAATTTTACTGAAAACCATTCTTATTCAAGTTGATTTTGTTTATAAGAGATTATGAGTTAAGTTTTTGTGAAAAAAACTAGCCCAAATTTATTGCGGAGCACTGATTTAAATCTTGGGATGCGTTGAAATCATTTTATAATGTAAAATTGGACTTGACTCGATTGACTTATGGCCTGTTTGACATGGTGGTAGAGGTCGTGAACGCTGTGGTTGGGAACCATCGTTCTTGATTGCCTGACCTCACCTAAAGAACTTCGTTCCTTTTTATGTTCAAAACTAGCTCTTTTTTTGGTTGTGCTCGTAAATGTTGTCATGCCAAACATAAATTCTATGTCCATGACGTTTTTATCCAAATTTTAAACTCAGTGAAGCAAAAAAAAAAAAAAAACTATGCCAAATGGAGCCTTAGTGTACGTCAAATAATAATATGTGAGGCGTTGACTCCAGTTTAGATATAAGATTCATATTATTCAAAATCTTGAATTATGTGTTTTGATTTTCCAAAAAATAATTAGAACTTAATTTGATTTGAAAGTGGTAGATTTTAGTGAAGGCCTTGTGCAATTGCTTTTCTTCAGAAATCAGTCACCTGAATGCTCAGAAATGCTGCCTAGACTCAGGAGAGAGAGAGAGAGAGAGAGAGAGAGAGAGAGAGAGAGAGAGGTGGAGCCTTTTGAAGCAAAAAATGGGGTTGGGAGGGGAAGACACAAGTAAACAATGGCTGTAAGGAGGTATGTAGAGGGTTTTAGAGACAGGCGACGGAAATTGACCGTTGGGAGGAAAGTTTGGGTGGAATCAGACATGACCAGGAGTTTTAGGCTCTGTTTGGCGCGGCGTTTTGAGCGTGGGTGCCGGGATTTTTCAAAACGCTGCACCAAACAAGAATATTGGGGACGACGATTCGAGTCATCCCAGTCGTGAAATCGCGAAAAATCCACGATTCTTGGCCGTGTTTTTTTTCGCGACTAGAAGCCGCGGCCACGTTTTCCGCATCCCGTGAATTTTTCCTGATTTCCAGCAGTCAAGCTTCTTCGTCGGGTCTCCCTCCACCGTCAAGCTTCGTCTTGTCGGGCCTCCCTCCGCCGTCTTCTCATCATGCTGAGCTGCCCATGTGCTGCGCGGAGGAAGCTTGGGCATTCTGCGGCCATAGATGGAATAATTAGCAGTAGCGCCATGGCCGGCATAGGCGACGAAGCTTCTCCTCTTCGAAGAGATACGCCATGGCAGGAAGAATTAGCAAGAGGAACTTATGCTACTGTTTACGACGAAGCTTCTTCCTAAAAAGCATTCTCCTACAAATCAGTGTTCTGCTAGGATTGATAACAACAAAATCATAGAAAAAAAATATATTGAAGGAGAAGACGGTCTCAAATTTCATATCATCCCAAGCATCTGTGTTAGTTTGTATTTTAGAGTTTTATAATCGTACTCAAGCTCAACTCTCAATATCTCATAAAACTTTTAAATAATTTTTCTGCTTGGAACAACACTAAAAAAGCTGTTCTTCCAAACAATTTTATAGATTCTCTCACTATTCTGCAAAACAGCTGATTATTCCACCACTTACAACCAATTTCTTTTGTGATGGTTGTTATAAGTTTTAACAAAGTATTAAAGCCCATGACTCAATATCTCAGCCTAAGGGAATACTTTGAGGTAAGACCCGATGGTTCATTTTCGTCTAGTTTTTTTGAAACAGTAGCATGAAGTACTCATAAATTAAAGTACTCAAATGATATGTTACTCAACTGATATGACACAGGTAAGTAACTGAGATTGCTTAACTGCTTAAATATTTTCTAAACCTGAATCTAATCCTGAAAATGAAAGAAAAGGGAGCTAAAGATGATAGATTGATGCTTTTGAATGGCGTGAGTGGCTTTGAGCTTGTTTGCCTTCAAGCTCCCTTTCCAATACCGGAAGCAGTACCTCCCGTTCGCCGCTGCCTCCGAGGATCGCTTCCCCCCCATTGATGTCAAAATTCTAATTTATTTTAAAACATCACTCCATCAGTCCATCTCCAGCACGGGCTGCACGACATCATCCGCTGGTCATGAAGGAATACACAAGGAACAACGACGATGTATGGGCGTGGAAAGGGCGGCAAGGGGCTCGGAAAGGGATGGGCCAAGCACCATCACAAAGTCCTCCACGACAACATCCAGGGCATTACGAAGCCGGCGATCCACTGCATTGCTCGCCGAGACGGCGTTAAGCGCATCAATGGCTTGATCTACGAGGAGACCCACGACATTCTCAAGATCTTTCTTGAGAACGTCATCATGATGTCGTCACCTACACCGAGTATGATCGCCGCAAGAACGTCACGGCCATGAATGTTCTAATTGAAAGATGTGTTCCTCCTCAAGTCAAATGCTGGTGACAAAAAATTGTTTTTGGAGTCCAAATTTTTATGCAATCTACCCTCTATGTTTTGAGTTATTTTTATAGAGAATCAGTGTCTAATTTTGCTGAAAACCATTCTTATTCAAGTTGATTTTGTTTATAAGAGATTATGAGTTAAGTTTTTGTGAAAAAAATTAGCCCAAATTTATTGCGGAGCACTGGTTTAAATCTTGGGATGCATTGAAATCATTTTATAATGTAAAATTGGACTTGACTCGATTGACTTATGATCTGTTTGACATGGTGGTAGAGGTCGTGAACGCTGTGGTTGGGAACCATCGTTCTTGATTGCCTGACCTCACCTAAAGAACTTCATTCCTTTTTATGTTCAAAACTAGCTCTTTTTTTGGTTGTGCTCGTAAATGTTGTCAAGCCAAACATAAACTCTATGTCCATGACGTTTTTGTCCAAATTTTAAACTCAGTGAAACAAGAAAAAACTGTGCCAAACAGAGCCTTAGTGTACGTCAAATAATAATATGTGAGGTGTTGACTCCAGTTTAGATATAAGATTCATATTATTCAAAATCTTAAATTATGTGTTTTGATTTTCCAAGAAATAATTAGAACGTAATTTGATTTGAAAGTGGTAGATTTTAGTGAAGGCCTTGAGCAATTGCTTTTTTCAGAAATCAGTCACCTAAATGCTCAGAAATGGTGCCTAGACTCGGGAGAGGGAGAGAGAGGTGGAGCCTTTTGAAGCAAAAGTTGGGGTTGGGAGGGGAAGACACAAGTAAACAATGGCTGTAAGGAGGTATGTAGAGGGTTTTAGAGACATGCGACAGAAATTGACCGTTGGGAGGAAAGTTTGGGTGGAATCAGACATGACCAGGAGTTTTAGGCTCTGTTTGGCGCGGCGTTTTGAGCGTGGGTGCCGGGATTTTTCAAAACGCTGCACCAAACAAGAATATTGGGGACGACGATTCGAGTCATCCCAGCCGTGAAATCGCGAAAAACCCACGATTCTTGGCCGTATTTTTTTTTCGCTACTCGAAGCCGCGACCACGTTTTCCGCATCCCGTGAATTTTTCCTGATTTCCAGCAGTCAAGCATCTTCGTCGGGTCTCCCTCCACCTTCAAGCTTCGTCTTGTCGGGCCTCCCTCCGCCGTCTTCTCATCATGCCGAGCTGCCCATGTGCTGCGCGGAGGAAGCTAGGGCATTCCGCGGCCATGGACGAAATAATTAGCAGTAGCGCCATGACCGGCATAGACGACAAAACTTCTCCTCTTCGATGAGATACGCCATGGCGGGAAGAATTAGCAAGAAGAACTTATGCTACTGTTTACGACGAATCTTCTGCCTAGAAAGCATTCTCCTGCAAATCACTGTTCTACTAGGATTAATAACAATATAATCGTAGAGAAAATATATTGAAGGAGAAGACGGTCTCAAATTTCCTATCATCTCAAACATCTATGTTAGTTTGTATTTTAGAGTTTTATAATCGTATTCAAGCTCAACTCTCAATCTCTCGTAAAAATTTTAAACAATTTTTCTGCTTGGAACAACACTAAAAAAGCTGTTCTTCCAAATAGTTTTGTATATTCTGCCACCACTTTGCAAAATAAGTTTGAGACCCACTAAAATAAATATAAAAATTCAACACATTAACGGAATAATATAAAATTCATCAGATTAACGGATTGATTAGCCAGCAATCCGTTGTAACCAGTCCGCTTTAATACTATTCAGTTAATGCACACCGCAAAAAATATGGGTGATTGTTAACCGCAACCCGTTCTTTTACTAGTCGCACCCCAAAATCTTTCAATTTTTCGCGTCTTTTCGAAATACGCCTTGTACATGCAATAACAGGAAAAGTGTTCAACAAAAAAGTTGTAGATATCAACGAGATCTACAACTTTCGTGTTGATCACTTTTCCTAAAAATGCATGTACAAGCCTTACTTTGGAAATATGCGCAAGTTTTGCGCTTCTTCAAAATACGTCTTGTACATGCAATTTCAGGAAAAGTGTTCAACACGAAAGTTGTAGATCTCATCGATATCTACAACTTTTGTGTTGAACACTTTTCCTGAAATTGCATGTACAAGGCGTGTTTTGAAAAGACGCGAAAAATTGGGAGATTTTGGGGTGCGACTAGCCGATTACGGGTTGCGGTTAACAATCACCAAAATTTTTAAACCTGGAAGATATGGGTAATCTGACAATGTGGGACAAAATAAAGCCAAAAAAATTATAAAACAATCCCGTGCTGTTTATCCATAAAAAAATATTTGGTTTAATAGGCTGTAAGGATTGTTAGAAAAAGTTGGGTTGTAAATATTGTGATTAGCGGTCAAAGATTCATTGTTGGTGGGTGTTTTTTTAATCTCTTTTATTTTTCTTTAATTTTTTTAGTTCAAAAAAAATTATATGAGGAGAAAATTAATAATTATTAAAAAGTTAAAACGATTTTAAGGTTTAAAATATATAAATATAATATTAAAAAATACATGATAAAAAAATATTAAGTATAGCCTGTGTAGATATATAAACCATTATAAAGAAAATATAAAATGCATAAAATTAAAACTCATTGAAATGATTTCGGCTGCCGGATCTGAATGCATTATTCTAGAACCATCCATTCTTTTATTATTAAACAATAAAAAAATTCTAGATCTCCTAACGGTACTTATGATGAAGGACAAGAGAGCCGTTCGATTGAACAGCAATGCACTCGCACAAATTTTGATGTGCTAGTATATAACTGGATGGGTACTCACACGACACTGTAGCTATGCGAGTACCGTACCCAAAAATTAGCGGAAAATGAGAGGGGGAGAGAGTGTTGCGATGGAGAGAGTGACACAGAGAGAGGGAGAGAGAGATTGGAAGAAAGGAGAGAAAAATACGTAAAAAATTATATTTATTTACAAAATAAAAATTATAATATTAATGTAAAATTTTTACAGTCATTTTGAGTACTCAGATGTATATATTGCAGGGTTTAGGGCTTAGGGACGGACGAAGCCCGTCGGGGGTGGGGGTGGGGGGGGGAGGGGAGTGGGCGGGTACTGTCGCGCATGACCATAAGGGCGGAGCCCTGTGTCGAACACTTGTGTGTGGGTGCGTGTGCGGGTGCGGGTGCGGGTGTGGAGAGAGGATAAACCTACTGTTAGCACGCTATTTTCATTAAAATTAGCGCGACAGCGCGAATACTATATTTCAAAATTTGGACCCCAAATATTTTTCAATTGAAAAAACGATCAACATGAAAATTATAGATTTCATTGAGATTTACAACTTTTATGTTGATCATTTTTTCAAATGAACCCGTTCAGACCCCGAAAAAAGTCACGCAAAAAAATTAGACTCACAACTCGTGGCGGAAGTGACTTTTCGGAGCCAAAATCGGGGGCCTAAACGGTTTTATTTGAAAATGTGATCAACATGAAGGTTATAGATCTTGATAAAATCTACACCTTTCATGCTGATCATTTTTTCAAATAAAAATATTTGAGGGTCAAAATCCAAAAAATTTCGTTTCACACTATAAATTTCTGTTTTAGCTCGACTATATACTCTCCAAACCCATATATAGTTACTCAATAAGCAAAATAACAAGAGTCCTAAGCTCCTGATGAACATACATAACCAACAAAATTAACTCAAGTTCTAAAGATAGTGCTTTCACCAAACTTGCACTGATCACATTGCTGGTGAGAACTCAGACTGTAATTTATAAAATTTCAAAACTATATCCGTTAAGTTCAAATTTCAAATTAGTAAATCGGCTCTAAGAAAAATCCTGATGGCAAGAGCAGTTCTTACTACTGCAAATGAGTCGCAAGAATCGAATATAAATTCTCCGAACAAAAATAATGTGCAAAAAGTAAGAATTCCTGAAATTCAAGTCAAGATAATTATAAGTTTCATATTATGCTTCAATGTTAAGACTAAATAACAAGGCTTTTGTTCAGTTAGGCCTCTGTACAAGAGAGAAATGGTCAGAAGGAAAAATGAAAAGTCCTAGAAAAAAACCCTAATGTTCATTTTTTTAGCTATAAGTGGAAAGGTTTTCGCGGTGTAGGTGCCCTGTTCTCCAAGGAATGCAATCTTTGCTTAAGGTGAAAGACTTCCACCTGCAAGAAACCATAGAAGAGAATAAGAGATTCATTATTGAGAACTCAGAGTGGATATACATACATGGAGCACACGCGCACACATGAAGTTGACATATGGTAAAACAAGAGCTACATTTGACATGGAGCTCAAGCCATGATTTATAATGACCAAGCTCTACGATTCGAAGTAGAGTTGCACATTGTTGAAAATATAGTTCAAGATTGGAAAACTCATGTAGTTCTTTATGCATTTAATAAGATTGGTAAACCATAGGAGGTTGAATGTTTGGATTCAACATCTTAGTCCAAAAGCACTCCAAAGTCTGATTTTCACTGCTCTAAATAAAGGACCCGATGTGTGAGGGTGAATGGGCGGGTGATTGTTCGTAAGTGCAAATGAAGCTCACCTTTTGAGCGAATTTTTTGGGGTGAGAAGACGACGTAGAACAAAAGAATAGTAACATAGCATGCTAAGCACAACAACCAGCTACCAAGCTATCCACATAATAAAAAAACAAAATCATGTTGAGATAATCATTCAATACGAAACTTATGTTGCTTTAAATACAGATCCTAGGCCACACTGGTTGGATCATAATCAAAAGAATTGTCGAGATTATATTATCCAGCAGGACTCGTGTGTGTGAGACCGCTTGTTTGGCTTCCCCATCGCGTTCCAGGTCTGGGTGTTGACCCCGGTGGGCCCCTTGTGGCGGAATATCCCCGCGGTTCTGTGGTTGAGGTTAATCCCACACCGCCTGCAGTCTTCTCCCCTTTGTGTTCATGTACCCCGCCACCCTTCATCTCAACACCTTGGTTTTGAGATGAACTGTTGGGTTGGCGGGTTCTAACTTGATATCAGAGCCAGGTTGTCCTGCTGCGGGGGTGTGTTGGGATTATATTATCCAGCAGGACTCGTGTGTGTGGGACCGCTTGTTTGGTTTCCCCATTGCGTTCCAGGTCTGGGTGTTGACCCCGGTGGGCCCCTTGTGGCGGAATATCCCCGCGGTTCTGTGGTTGGGGTTAATCCCACACCGTCTGCAGTTTTCTCCCCTTTGTGTTCATGTACCCCGCCACCCTTCATCTCAACACCTGGGTTTTGAGACGAACTGTTGAGTTGACGGGTTCTAACTAGAATCAACATCAGCATTGAACAAACTATTTGAAGTTAATTTTAAGCTAATTAGACATTATTGAGTTGAGTAACGCAGTGCTGTTGCAGCAAGCAAAATGAATAGGATTATATTGAATAAGATTATTATTTGAAGTGTTTAAGAATTGTTCACTGTTTAATACGATTAGTACTATCGAAAGTGCTTAAGATTGGTGACTGTTTAATAAATTACTACTGTCACATTAATAAAAATGGTTGAAGCAGATATTACTATAAACTTTATAATATATAATACGATAAATCAGTCATGATTAGTATATGATTAATTAAAATAACTTACTAATTAAATAGAATAATTAAAATTCATAAAATACTATCGGAAAAGTAATATAAACCACAGTTCTAAAAAAACAACTTTTCTGTTTATACAGCTGTAATCAAAGTCTTTAAAAATTTGTCTGCCGTTCAAAAATATTTGAAAGAAACAGACCCTAGAATCGGAAAATTATTTAGTTCCATGCTCAAAGCACGAAAATTGTCCTACACATATATGTTAGAGTTTAGGGTTAAGGGTTGATACCTGGAGCTGAAAGGCCCTTGACCTTTCTCCAGCAAGTACTCCTCGAGTAGAGCGCAACTCCTGAATCATGCAAACAATGTTGAAATCCAATTAAAAGTTTTGTTTTTTTAAAAAAAACTTGGTGGTAATGCTATGGACCTTTTGGGTGTCATCTAAAACTGCTTTCAGGAAAGCAACATCATGCTCGAGCCGCACATTATCCGAGTGAACCATGTTCGAGATGCTATTTGCCTCTTCTTGAACCAGTTCCAGATTTGTCAATTTGTCTTTCAACAAATCAACTTCCTTCAAAGTTTCATTGATCCTTTTCTCCATTTCCTGCCTGATTTTCATAACTGAAGACAGATTTTTCTCAGTAGCTTCTTGATTTGCTAATGCAGCAGAAAGTTGTCCTTCGAGAAGTGTATTTCTCCGTGCCAAGTTTGCTATCTTGGTCTCGTATTGGTAGATATTTTCTGGATTCGTGACAGGAACAGCTCCACCATCAGCTTCTACATCTGTTATGTGATCGATGTTTGATGGATGGCTAGGATCTCCCAGTTTTTGATGTGAATGGTTATTATCGCTGTCAAATATAGCTGGATTTTCTTCTGTGCATGCTAGTATCCCTGCTATATCCAGCTTCAATGTAGCTTCTTGTGGCATAATGTCCTCCACCTAATGGGATTGTTTATATTTAAAGACTGTCAATCCTTCAATATCAGCATGATAACAACCCTTATTGTAATGAGAAGAAAGAACAGAGCTTTTAACAAAACCAAAATATATAATAAGCATCACCATATTAGCATTATCCCTCCTATTTCAAGTCAAATTTAGAATCATTTTTCATGCATTATTAATTAGATGCCAGTTAATAAGTTCCGAAAAATGTATTTTAACTTTGTAAATTATCAAGGAGAATAGACTAATGAGTTTTTATAGGAGAGGAGTTGCTATAGTGATATTTCTTAATATAAAATATTTGAAAATATTAATTTTGTAGTTTGGAAATGTACAACAAAGAGTAGAAGATGTGCCCATTAAACTGATAATAATGCCAAGAGGACTGAAGAAAAAAGAAGCAATAAACATAAGGTTTTGGGAAGAAAAATAAGTAAATTTGAAGTAACATAGAAGTAATTAAAATGATTTGCAAAAAAACAGTCTAACACCTCAGACAACAACTCAATAGGAATGCATAAAAAACCGACACAAAATAGTTAGGATAAGACTGATTAGATGATGACCAACATATGATTCTATTAGCTGACTCTACATGGAGAGGGACACGGGTGCAGCTCAAGGGGAAATAGTTAGTGTTGCTGCTAGGGCAACAATGATCCATGGCTCTAAATCCGCAGGAGCAAACTCAAAGCACAATTTTATTCAGAATCAAAACTAGGAGGATTACAAGAGGCAAATTGATGCAGGGTGAATCTATAAGAGCTAGACGTGGAAGCCAGCCATTAAGACGGACCAGTTCATCCCTTTCCTATCAAAAAGTGTTGGTGTTTGGTGTGCAAATAGCTCAAATTGGTGTGTAGTTAACCTCATTCTGTGATTAGTCTCACATCTCAGATTCTGTTTTTGGGTCTCCCTCTTGTGTGTGCATATATGGGGAAATGTATTGATTCATGTATGTGTGTGAATAATAAAACATTATTCCTTTTAATTTCTACTTGGTATCAGAGCCAGATTTGGAATTCTCCCACATCCGCACCTCCTTTGCTAGTAGCGTGAGGAAAGGAACACGCACGAGGGAAAGGAACATCGTCAGAAGAGTAAAGGAGCCGGCAAAGGGAGTGCGGGAGTACCACGTGCGCAGGGGGAGTAGGAGCACCTAGCCGTGCTCGTAAAGGCATATTCACGGCTCTGCAGGGAGAAGAATCGCCGCCGGAACTCGGCAGGGAGAAGAATTGCCGCTAGGAGAAGAGCGCGCATTTGGAATCGCCGCAGGGAGGAGCGCACATCTGGAATCGCCCGCATTTGGAATCGCCGCAGGGAGAAGAGCGCATCTGGAATCGCCGTAGGGAGAAAGCGCACATCCAGAATCGCCATAGGAAGAAGGATCGGGTGCCACTCTTCGTGCAACAGAACATGCGGATTGCGCCCAGAGAGAAGGAGAAGGATCGTCGGACTCGCGCGACAGTGCCGCGTGCGGCTATGGAGGAGCGTGCGACAACTTTCATTCTGCGCATGAGCGACAGAAGGAGCACGCGACAATGCCATAGGAAGGAGCGCAGAGAGATTCACAGGAGCGAGGCAAGGATTGATACACATCGTGCACATTGGGATTGCAGTGGTGCGAGTCTGTCGCGTGCGCAGTAGGATTGCGATGGTGGGAGAACTTCTCGGTGCGGGTTTCAGGAGAAATTTATCTGCTCAGAAAAAATAAATAAATCAAGAGTTGTGCGTGCTCATGGAAAAATTGGTCGGCAAAATGACGGAGGCAGACTTAAAAGCATTTTTTGAGTTATTGCGAATGTCCAAAGGTAAGGGTTCGACTCATTAGTCGTCGCCTCCAATGAAGCTGGATCTTCTTCCCGTGGAGCTAAAACTCGATGGATCAACTACAAACTTAAGCTAGTCTTGTCGGGTGAAGAGGGAGCTCTCTGTGAGGAATCTGGAGGGCTATCTGACTGGTGAGAAGGGGGAGCCAAAGAAGGAATCAACTGGATAGAACGAGTGGAAGACTACTCATAGCCTGCTGCACACTTGACTCCTAAACTCGATGGTCGCATCTATCGTTGTCACAATGTATGACAGAGTCAGTGAGTGATGTTTGGGGAATGTTGCAGGATCTATGCAGGGGCCGACAATAACATGAAGGTTTTTTATATTGAGAGAGAGATAAAGACAATAACGTAGGGAGATAGATTGATCCAGGGGTATGTCGCAGATTTGGAGCGACTGTGGCTAGACTATGATCATTTTTCTCCAGTTGCATGTTGCAAAGACCTCGAGTGCAGAAAAGGGGAGCGAGATGCTCATAGGCGGACTATGCATTATAAGAGAGGATTAAACCCGACATTTGAGCCGAGGCGTGCAATACTACTTGCTTAGCAAAAAATCCCCTCCCTGGATGAGTATATCTCAGCCATGATGCAGGAGGAGACCAGGATTAAGCTATGGTCTGGTGCAACCACTCTTTCAAGAGCGAAATCGGCTCTAGCTGTCACCAATCTAGGGCACACGAGATACAAGAGCGAGACACGACAATGTTACAATTGTGGTTCGCGGTCGTGGGCCCCAAGCCACCAAATGAGCGAGAAACAAGTGGACAAGGGTCACTTTGAAAATCGTGATGGCGGTTATTGGGGTCATAAAGGCGATAGAGGAGGCTACCGAGCAAATCTAATGATTGCATGTGAGGAGACAAAAAGAAATATGGTTGATGCAAGTTACTCAGAGGAGCAGAGAAACGCAGATGCCTACTCTCAACTGATGTGGAAGAAACAGGAGGGTGCGACTAATGACACACTTACTGCAGCTTCATCCAGGGACAATGTTGCCTCTTTTGCTCATAAAACCACAAGTTCTTACAATACACTTGCCCTCGCATCTACATCAACCACTGGACTCAGTAGATTGGATAGTCGACTCAGGTGCCTGTCAACATATTACTGGGGATGCGAAGGATTTTCTTTCATACACTCCCCTAGCAGTCCCAGAGTGCATTCAGACTGTCGATGACACTGCTCAGCCAGTGGTTGGTAAGGGTACTGTGCAATGCTCCAACACTTTAACTTTGTCCAATCTGCATGCTCCTTCCTTTCCTGTGAATCTTTTATTCAGTAGTGGAATTATATCTCAACTGAAATGTGTCGTCTTGTTTGATATCCCAAAGAAGATCTTCCAGCAGAGGTAGACCGACATGAGACTTGGGACTGGTACATGACATAGTGACATGTAGTACCTAGATAAGGAGAATATGGACTCGTCTTTCAACACTAGTAGAGGACGCTACATTGGGTAGAAGAAGCGTAGAGGACTTACTCATACTTCATCATCGACGTCTGAGTCATCCTTCCTTTCCTGTTTTAAGACAGATGTATCACATTTTGTTTGAGAAAGTTAATTATAACAAACTTGTATGTGATGCATGCGAACTGGGAAAACATACCAAAAACTCTTATTCCAATTTTGGTAGTAGGTGTTCTTATCCTTTTAATCCAGTACATTCTGATGTTTGAGGACCATGTCCCACACCTACTGTGAATGAATTTAGGTATTTTGTGTCTTTTCTCCATTGTTTTTCTCGTGTGACTTGGTAATACCTAATGAAAAACAAGAGAGATGTGTTTGCTTGCTTCAAGGATTTTCATAAAGTGGTTCAAACTCAACACAGTGCAGTCGTAAAGGTGTTAAAGTCTGACAATGAGACAGAGTACATCAACAAGGCGTTTGAAGAGTACTTGTTCTCACAAGAAATCCAACATCAAACTCCGTGTCTATATACAACAGAGTAGAATGAAGTAGCAGAACAAAATAACAGATACCTTTTGGAAGAAACTCAGATTAAGATGATCACAATGGAGGTACCAAAGTACTTGTTGGGACAAATCGTGCTAACAACAACCTATTTAATCAATTAGATGCCCTCACAAGTAATGGACTAGAAGTCTCTGATTGAGATGCTGCGAGGGAAGAATGAAGATATTCTTCCCTTCAAGACCTTTGGTTGTGTACTTTGTGAATGACAAGGCCAAATGTGGGAAAATTGGATCAAAAGGCCCTGAAGTGTGTTTTTGTTGGGTATTCGGCTACCCAAAAAGAGTGTATGTTGGAGTTCGGTGGAGAGAAAGTTATTCGTCAGTATAGATGTCACATTTATAGAGCTTGAGTCATATTACCCCTCTTCGATTGACTCGTCTCTTGGAGAATCACTGATACATCTTGCTAAGAAAAGCGAGACATGATTGCATTAAACAAGAACACATATACAATCCGAAGCGAAATCCGGCCAAGATCAAGGAGGCTGGGTCCTCCAATGACCCTTCTCTCAAATGAGAGCCAAAATCCTAATAACCAAGATGAACAAAACACTCCCATAACACCTCCTTATATAGGGAGGGAGGGGGGGGGGGGGGGGGGCTCACATAACATAAAATAAGGCTAATTAATATTAATTAATACCAATTAATTACACGAATTAATTAAGGTGATTCCATATGAGCGCTCCGGTGGTCCCGACGACGGGTGGCTCCTCCAACAATTGTGCGTGGGTAACATTCCATCGCTCTTGAAAATCGGCCTTACCCGCAAGGTCGAGTTTGAAAAGTTTGTCGGACGCGGTGGTAATTGCGATGAGGAAATAGCGGCCAAGATCGGGTAGGGGCTGCTCATGTAAAAATAAAAAGAAGGGAGTGGATGAAATTGGCCATGGAAGGGAGAGGGGAAAGTGAGGTGTGGATAGGAGAAGGTGGGAGTTTAGGGTGGAGACTTGTGCCAACGGATAGGAAGAGACAAAAATTAAAGTGGGAGGGATTGCGGTATGGGGGGCTCGAGAACAGGGTGACTGCCGTGTGAAAGAGGAGAAGAACTGCGACAGCGGGCGTGTGGCTTGATGGGAAGCGAGCCCATGCGGGAAAGATTAGGCGAGGCGGTGGGAGCTGTGTCGAGGCCAGCAGGTAAGGAGAGCGATGAAACTAGAGGTGCGGGAGACAGGGTGGGGCAGATTGCTGCCTTTGCAGCCGAAAACGACATTGGAGGTGCGACTGTTGCTGTGGATGTCGGGATCACCGCGGCATAATCGGGCAGCCGACGACGCTGAAGATGTGTGTGTCTGTTGCTGCTGCCAGAAGTGGTGCTGGAAGTGCGGCTGCATGAAGATGCGGGCTGCTACGGTTGCCGCCGGAAGGGGCGTGGGCTGGATCTGGCAGTCATCATGATGCCAGAGAAGTGCCTGCAAGGAGGCAGACAACGAGGCGAGGAGGTTGTCTTGAATGTCGAAGAGGCGTTCGATGGAGACGAGTGTATCCAGCGTAGCTCGAGTCCCAACGACATGGAACGAGTGGGCGGGGGAAGCAGGTGGGATTATTGATACTTCTTACAAAGAAAAGCGAGACATGATTGCATTGAACAAGAACACGGATACAATCCGGAGCGAACTCCGACCAAGATCATGGAGGCTGGGTCCTTTAATGACCCCTCTCAAAAGAGAGCCCAAACCTTAATAACCAAGATGAACCAAACACTCCCACACCACCTCCTTATATAGGGAAGAGGGGCTCATATAACATTAAACATAAAATAAGGCTAAATAATATTAATTAATTAAAACCAATTAATTACACGAATTAATTAAGGTGGTTTCCATATGCGCGCTTCGGTGATCCCGAAGACGGGTGGCTCCTCCGGCAATTGTGCGAAGGTAACAATCACTCAGTACAAATAATATGAGACAAGAAGAAGGCAGAGGCGGATAGTGAGTATCCAGTTGTCTCCTGTGCTAAAGGAAGCAGAGTCAGTTGAGCCACCGATTCTTGAGGAGAGTGAATCTGTTGATGATGAACCTTAAATTCAGGGGGAGTTAAGAGTGTATACGAGAAGAAGGCAGCCGAGTGAGACTACAATGCCTAAATTGCCACCTGTATCAAGTCCCTTGCCTCTACCTACTCCAATCCTTGAGACATCTGCACCATGCACCACAAGTTCAGATATCCCAAGTAAAATAACCCCTCATCTCTCTACTTCCACTCCCTTGCCGGTAAGACGGAGTTCCCGAAAGAATGCGGGAGTCTCACCTGATCGATATGAATTTTCACATGACATTGCCAAATTTGTTTCCTACTCCCATATATCCCTTGCATATGGAGCATTCATTACATCTTTGGACATTGTTTCTACTCCTAAGTGTTGGAAGGTTGCTAAGAAGGATCCACAATGGAAAGTTGCAATGCTTGAAGAACTTGGCGCATTGGAGAAAAACAAAACTTGGAACCTCGTGTCGCTACCACCAGGAAAAAAGGCAGTTGAGTGTAAGTGAGTTTTCACTGTGAAACAAAATCCATAGGGTCAGGTTGAGCGCTACAAGGCTCGATTGGTAACAAAGGGTTACAATCACACTTAAAATATCAGCTACGATGAGACCTTTGCACTCGTCTCCAAAATTAGTACGGTAAGGACACTAATATCCTTAGCAACAAATGCGGGATGAAAACTGTACCAGCTCGACATAAAGAATGTCTTTCTTCATGAGGATCTATTGGAAGAAGTATACATGGAGGTGCCACCAGACTTTGACACAAAACAAATGGTAGGAAAGATGTGTAGACTCAAGAAATCCATGTATGGGCTAAAGCAGTCTCCTCGAGCCTAGTTTGACAGACTTGGGAAAACGATGGTTAACATGAGATATTCGCAGACCAATGCTGATCATACAGTATTCTATAAGCGGACTGGAGATCACACTATAATGATTGTTGTGTACATGGACGATATGATTATTACAAGTGATGCTGAGAAGGAAATTGCTCAGCTAAAGACGAGATCGGGCAAGGAGTTTGAAGTGAAGGACCAGGAGCAGCTAAAATAAGCTACAAGGCTCGATTGGTAACAAAGGGTTACAGTCAGACTTACGATATCGGCTACGATGAAAGCTTTGCACTTGTCGCCAAAATGAGCACGGTAAGGACACTAATATCCTTAGCTCGACATAAAGAATGTTTTTCTTCATGAGGATCTACTGGAAGAAGTATACATGAAGGTGCCACCAGACTTTGACACAAAACAAACGGTAGACAAGGTGTGTAGACTCAAGAAATCCATGTATGGGCTAAAGCAGTCTCCTCAAGCCTAGTTTGACAGACTTAGGAAAGCGATGGTTAACATGGGATATTGGCAGACTAATGCCGATCATATCGTATTCTATAAGCGGAGTGGAGATCACACTACAATGATTGTTGTGTACATGGACGATATGATTATTACAAGTGATGCGAAGAAGGAAATTGCTCAGCTAAAGACGAGATTGGGCAAGGAGTTTGAAGTGAAGGATTAGGGGCAGCTAAAATACTTTCCTTGGGATTGAAGTAGCTCGCGGTGCAGAGAGAATCGTTCTATCTCAACGAAAATATGTGTTAGATCTACTCAAAGAGATGAGTATACTGGGGTGCAGGCCCACAGTTGATCCTATTAATCAGAAGTCCAAGCTCAATACTGAGGCAGAAGAGCCAACTGATAAAGAGAGGTATCAGAGACTTGCAGTAGCCCGACATATCTTTTATTGTGAGTGTAGTAGTCCGTTATATGCACGATCACAGGGAGGGGCACTTGGATTCAATGTATCAGATTCTTAGGTACTAAGCACCAGTAAAGGGACTGATCTTCTGAAAGAATGGACATTTGAATATCAAGGGCTATTGCGACTTTAACTGAGCTAGCTGAGCAGATGACAAGAGATCCACATTAAGATACTGCATGTTTGGTGTGATAGCAAGTCAGCCATTAACATTGCAAACAATCTAGTAAAATATGATAGAACCAAGCATATAGAGATCGATAGGTTCTTCATCAAAGAAAAGCTGGATGTCAGAATACTAAAACTAAGACATTGCTACAAAAGAACAACTGGCTGATTGTCTAACCAAAGGAATTAGCACACTGGATTTATGTAGATTGTGTGACAAGATGAGTTTATTGGATATCTTTCGCCCATCTTGATGAGAGTGTTGGTATTTGGTGTGTAAATAGCTCAAATTGGTGTCCAATTAGCCTCCTTCTGTGATTAGTCCCATATCTCAGATTCTGTTTTTGGGATTCCTTCTTGTGTTTATATTTGAGAGAAATGTATTGATTTGTGTAAGTTTGAATAATAAAACTTTATTTCTTTTAATTTCTACTAAAACATTCTCCTACAATAGGAATAATGAGAGCTTTCGTGGTCACAACTATCCGTGGAGGTAAGGCACAAATATTTCTAGTGGAGGCAAAGAGGGCAAAGGTGTTGTCAAATGTAGGACAAGCGAACAATGTGATAGAGTCTTTATAGGTGAGCTTATATAAAAAAGATAAACAAACGTGGCAAAGTAGCTACACGATGAAAAAGATGAGCTATAAAGGGGAAAATAAAAGCAAAGTGAAGAGGGCGCCGGGTCTGGAGTCTCCGATAGAAGCCAAAGGGTCCACTAAGAAACAAAGGGAAGAAGAAGAGCTACAAAGGGGGAAATGTAGGCAAAGCGAAGAGGATGCCGGGTCCGGAGGCTCCGATAGGAGCCAAATAGGGCCCGTTAGGAGCCGAGTCATGATAGCCCTAACTCTATATAAATGTAAGCATGCATGTGGCAAATGCAAATGATACTACAAAGCACGACGTTCTTATTCTTCTTCTTCTTTCAATTAGTTAGTTATTTCAATTAGTTAGTTCAATTAGATAGTTCTTATAATTGTATTTGTGATATATGCATATATATTTATTAAATTTAATACAATGTTTCCCGCCGTACCCGTATCCTTGATTTTAAAATTTTGTCGTACCGGATACGTATCGTACCCGGTACCCGTACCCGTACCGGTGCTTCATAGAAATGATATTACAGCCAAACTAAGATGAAGGTGTGAATGAATGCATGCACAAGAGAATGAACATGATGCTCAAGACATAAACCTAGCCTTAATAAGCAAAGCTTTCAAATGAAATTACAAACTCACTATGGTGTGAATGAATGCAAACACATAATCCAATGAACATGATGCTCACGATATAAACCATATCCCTAATGCAATGCGCACGATTCAACAAGCAACTATTTTTGAAGAAAAAATAATTAAACAACAAAATTAAAAGACTTGCACAAATAATTTCAATTGATTGCGAATAGTTACAATAAGACACTCAGATCACAATTGCACATTATAACAGTGCTAGAAATTAAGTTATAAAAGTGCTAGAAATTAAGTAGCGAGAAAATAAGAAACAAATGTTTGCTGAAAAGAAATTAACAATTAGTTTGACCAAAATACTACTTGAAATATAAAGTCGCATCCACGCAATGTAAAGTTAAAAAAAAACAGTTGAAAACGAAGAAGTCTATTATTATTATGGCAAACATGGCTATTTATAGCCTATAATACTAGTTTTAATATTATAACACTTATTCTCAAAATTGACAAAAGATATTCACTAAGCCCATCTTGTTGCAATCCCTGATCATATCCTCTGAACCGAGTCTCTTGATTAAGCAGTCTGCAACCTGCCCCTTGGTCGGCATGCGACTCAACTCAAGTAGTCCATTATCAAGCTTCTCCTTGATAAAAAATTTATCATTCTCTACATGCTTGGTGCGATCGTGTTGGACTGAATTGTTTGTAATACTGATGGCTGACTGATTGTGACACCACAACTTCATCCCATCTCCTTGGTCCAACTTCAACTACCCAAGCATTCCTTTCAGCCACAGGAGCTTGCAACCCCTACTATCATGGCTCTGTACTCCACCTCTGCTATCGATCTAGCCACTACTGACTGCTTCTTGCTCCTCCATAAGACCAGGTTGCCTCCGACGAATATGCAATAGCCTAAAGTAGACCTCTTATCATTCACACAACTTGCCTAGTCAGAATCGCAATAGCCTTCAATCCTCACGTGCTCATTCCTTTTGAAGGCCAGCCCCTTCTAGGGGCACTCTTCAAGTATTGCAGAATCTGGTACACTGCATCCATATGACCCTTCCTCGGGTCATGCATGTAGCGGCTCACCACGCTTACAGAGAATGAGATGTTCGGGCGAGTGTGGATCAAATAGATCAACTTCCCAACTAGCCTTCGATACATTTCCCGATCTACTAGTTCTCCGGACTCTGTACCCAGTTTACACCTTTGATCGATTGGCGCTGCAGCAGGTTTGCACCCCAACATCCCAGTTTCAGTGAGGAGATCCAACACAAATTTTCTTTGGGAAAGGACTATTCCCTCTGCCTCATACGCAATCTTGATCCCAAAGAAATACCTAAGAAGGCCTAGGTCCTTCACCTCGAACTCCTTGCCAAGGGCCCCCTTGAGGCGGTCAATCTCCTGCTCATCATCTCATGTAATGATCATGTCGTCCACATACACTGCAAGCATGGTGGTGTGACCTTCATTCTGCTTGAAAAACACAGTGTGATCTGCATTGATCTAGCGATATCCCATTCCAATCATTGTTTTAATGAATCTGTCGAACCACACACGGGGTGACTGCTTCAGCCCATAGAGGGATATCTTCAGCCTGCATACTCTGCCTTCTATCTTGGCCGTACCAAACCCTGATGGTATCTTCATGTACACCTCCTCTGCTAGAACTCCATGAAGGAATGTATTCTTCACATCTAGTTGGTGCAACATCCATCCACCGTTCACTGACAGGCTGATGAGAGTTCTAACGGTGCTCATCTTTGCAACGAGTGCAAACGTCTTGTCGTAATCGATGTCATAGGTATGGCTGTACCCCTTGACAACCAATCGAGCTTTGTAGCGTTTAACCTGTCCATCTGGGTTCTGTTTTACGATGAACACCCACTTGTACCCAACGGCTTTCTTGTCCTTTGGCAACCGTGCCAGCTCTCAGGTGTTCTTCTTCTCAAGATCCCCCATCTCTTCCTTCATCGCTGCCTTCCATTTCGGATCGTCTTTGACAACCAGTCAATTGTTAGGTACAATAACACTAACAAAAGATGAAATGAATGCTTTGTGTGTAGAGAAGATATGATCGTAAAAGATAAATGATGCAAGATCCCAACCATATCTGTCAGGAGGATTTCCCGCATTGCTGCGAGTAGTCTTCCGTAACATAGGAGAAGAAGTAGGTGGAGGGGAAAGGATATCACTTGAGGCTTGTGGAGATGTAGGTGTTCCAGGAGAAGGGGGCGATGTAGGCAAGAGACTAGGAGCTAGACTGGGCACCGACACTGGATCTGGTACTGCTGGCATCTTTCTCCTCCCACTGTATGTCAATAGTTCCCCCAAAGCCGTAGGTCTCACATCTTGCCTCTGCTCCTCAATCTCCTCCTCCCGCTCATCATCACTCTCCTGCTCCTCCTTCGCAGATCCTCATTGTCATACTCCCAGATATGTCACCAACCTTTCTCTTTCTAGCCTCATACTTTCGGTATCTGACGAGTCTAATGTAGGTAGGACTCCCTCTTGTTGGTAGTACTGTTCTAGCTCTCTAAAGTGAACATCCAAGCTCACGAAACATCTTTTCTCCACTGGGCTCCAGCACATGTGCCCCTTCTGAGTACGATAATAACCCACAAACATACACTTGATTGACCTTGCATTAAGCTTACCGACACCAGCCTGTTGTCCTTCATGAAGCACACACACCCGAATAACTTCAAGGGAAGTATCCCCACATTATGTCCCTGCAATTGCTGACACAAAGACTTCCACCTTAGAATCTGTGATGACATCCTGTTGATCAGTCGTGCCGCTGTTAACGTCGCATATACCCACAGACTCTGAGGCACCTTCATGTTTAGCATCATACTCCTTGCCACCTCCAGAAGATGTCTGTTCTTCCTCTCCGCCACTCCGTTCTGTGCCGGTGTGTAGCCACAGGTGGTCTGGTGCAATATCTCATGAGCTAATAAGTATTCCCCCATTGCCTTGTTAGTGCATCCTGCTCATTATCTGACCTTAGTACCTTAATCACCGCGGTGTATTGTGTTTGTACAAGCTTATGAAAATCTCAGAAGTAGGTAAGCACACCACTTTTAGTTTTCATCAAATATAGCCACGTAACATGAGATACACAATCAATGAAGTAATAAAATACTTATAATCATTCAAAAACTTATAGTACAAGGTCCCCAGATATCAGAATGAATAACATCAAAAACAAAAGAGCTTCTTCGGCCCGCACTAGCATACGAACTCCTAGTAAACTTGCCTAAATCACAAGCATCATACACCAATTTTGCTTTATTTGCTGTTTCAAAAAGAACAGAAAATAGTCTAGCTACAGTCCTAAAGGAGGGGTGCCCCAACCACCTGTGATGAAGTATCGACATATCCTCTGCACTCATCTTCTGTCCTCTAACTCTTGTTGTCTCTACCACAGAGACCAGAGCCACATCCAATCCTTCCCGATCCAGATATCACAGACCGTCACGCCAAGTCCCAGTCTCAAGCATCCACCTCGTCCTTTCTCCTGGAAAGTCACCTTGGGAATATCAAAAGAAACAACACATCTCAGTTGAATGATTATGTAACTAATGAATAAAAGACTAACTGGAAAAGGAGCATGCAAAGTATTAGATAGTTTTACTGAACCTGAACAATTAACAGTACCCTCACTGACCACTGGCTGAAACGTACCGTCCGCCGTCTGGATGCTATCCACAGTAGCTAGACGAGTGTAGGAGGAGAACTCACCTGCATTTCCTGTCGCATAGCGTGACGCGCTTGATTTGATGATCCAATCTGATACCCTGGAAGAAGATATGGACTACAAAGTGAGAGATCCATTAGATGAGTGGGCATACATAGTGACCCCCCAACTCCATATCTGCTCCCCTCACCCGTCTGTTTCCTCTTGATGCCCTCTATCATGCTAAGTAGTTGCTCCTCATCTGTATAGATAACACAAAGTTCCTCCTCACTTTCAGTCATGCCCAAATTGGTTCGATAGCCTAATCTTCCACCACGGGCACGACCACGACCACGACCATGACCACGTCCCTGTACACCACCCAAATCTCTCTCCTTGGGCAGCTTGGAGCATGCTTGCCTCAGATGGCCAACCTCGCCGCAGCTGTAGCACTGTCGGTTTTTTCCCTGTCCTATAACACCAGGGGCAACAACCGCTAGTGCTGACTTCACAGTCGTGGACCCTCCTGTCCCTACCTGCAGTTTGAGATGTGTTGTAACACCCCAACCTAGTTTATCATCAAATCAACAGTCCGACCGGGTCCCACGATAAGTAGTAAACTAAGAAATGATATTAAAACTAGTACATAACAGACCCATAACAGACATGATTAAATAAAGTACTAAAGTAAACTTTCAACACAAGTAATAAATATTGAAAATGGGAAAATGCATGTACCTCTTAAGTTGAATCACATAGACACTAATAAATAAAAGAGCCAAACAGTTTGCATTAACTGAAACTTTAACATTTGTCTGATACATTAAACCAATAAGTCATCCTAATACAAAGCTCAAATATAAGTACAATAACTGAATTGAAATGAAAGACGGACTAGAACAAAGGACCACGCTGCCCAGCCTATGCGCAGCTCCCCGCCAGTGACCCTTGTAAAAACAAGTTCCAACTGGGTCAGGCCCACTGGAGAGTAAGAAAAACTACTCCTCCTAGTAACACTAGAAAAATACATATTTAACTGGTAAATGAAAATATGTGTTTAACTTATTATTACATGCTGTGAAAACAACTGTTTGCAAATTTTATAAGCTTTCATCTGAAATTATGTATTATGATTTTTATCATGTTATCTGAGTTCTTACTTATACTAATTCATTTGATATTCTGGTTTCTTTTATAAGCATTTTGGTAATCTAATTTTAAGATTTACAATTTGCAGGTTAAAACTGATTTGGAGCCCATATGACAACCCGAAGTCGACCTGAACTGAAGTACTCCCTGAGTGGAATGAGGCTCAAAACTGAAATCTCCAAGTGTGGAACTGTGGCTAACATTCCCTTGTCTGAGGCTCATACGAACTGCAGGCCGTATGAGAAAGGGAACGACGATCTGAAATAAAATTTTACTCATCACCTCTGATATGTATTTACTCTTACTATGGGTGTATAAAAAAGGAGTTATACTTGTAATTTCATGATACTCAAGGCTGGCTTAAACATGCGTTACTAAGCAATATGGCAATTATTTTTCTGCATTGGCTGGTGTAATTTAATTATTTAAACTGACTTGCATAATAAATTACCAAAAAAGTTATTACATAACTTAGTAATTACAGTTACTTAAAGTTATATGTCTAGCAAAAATGAGTTGAATTTCTTACCTCAGTGTTACGACGCTCGTAGACGCGGTGCGGCGGCTTGCTTTCTTTGGAGGTAAAATGAATTCCACCAACATAAAATTCTCCCACGCTCCCTCACTAAGCACGACTATCACAAGGCAAGGTTGATTTGGAATCAACCAGCTCAGAAATGCTGTACGGAGTCGGTTGAGGGCAGATGGTACTAAAGCTTCGCGATAGTGTCGCCGGAAATCTCTAGCCAATGAGATAACTGAGAGATCTAATCGGGGATAGAACCCGGCTACAGAAGCGCTGAGCGAGCGACAAAAATTTCGACAAAGGCGTCACCCAGTCTCCTTGAGAAGAAGGAGAGTAACGCCGAAGGTTTCTGCCGGAAGGACCGGTGGTTGTTGTTTACAACAGGGAAGACTAGACTACTACCTCCCAGTGTCGACGAACTAGATCGGCGGTTCTACCGGCGTCGACTACTGCAGCGATCGATGGAGAGAGACAGGAGTGTGGCGCCTGAAATCGACGGTCAGCGAAGGAGACTTGCATGTCGATCGGAGTCGGGAGGGGGAAACGAGAAGCCCTAGACTTTTGCTGCTTCGGGCGGAAGAGAAAAGAAAAGTCGAGCGCCACTGCTGACTGCGTGAGGAATGAAAAACAAAAACGGGGAACGACGGTTCGAACAGAGGCGATGATTTAGGGCGAGGGAGATGCAGGATTTCAAAGCGGTTCTCGGAACCGAGAAGTAGTCATAAGAGGGTGATTATTTTATTTAATATTATTTTTAAGCTTTCAATTTATTACAATGCCCTCTGAGGCATCTAAAATCTACCAAAAACGTTCTCGCTAAACTCAAAGTCACGGAGAAAACAAAAATTCTAGAAATTTAATTAAATAGACTTCACTTAATTTATAAGTTGCCCCAAATGAATACACACCTCGCCAAGACGATGATCCGATCAAACATGCTCGTGGGTGTTACAAGTGTCTCCTCCTGAATCATAGCAGAGATGGCCTCCATGGGTGTAGGAATCGTCGTACCAGAAAGAAGTAGGGTTCTCCGCTGACCGAACTTGTCATCTAACCCCTTCAGGAACTTCATCGTCCTTTCCTCCATGATGATCTTAGAAGCCCGACACTGTGGGTCACTGCAACACATCCCGCCAGAGGCGTGATCGTAATCCACCCACAGCCATTCCAACTCAGAGGCGTACTCCTGCACTGTTTTCTCCCCCTGAACAGTGTCATCAATGTCTCCTTTTGCCTGGAAGACCGGCAGAGTGTTCCCCACACCATCATATGTGTTATTCAGCTTATCCCAAACCTCCATGACTGTCTCGAGGCCATCAACCGTGGCGGCAATCGATGAGACAACAGAGCTAAGAAGCAACATAAACACGGTCATATGGGCCGACTCCCACTCATCTTCAGCCGAGTTCTTTGGTTTCTTCAGTACCCCTGTCAAGAAGCCCCTAACCTGTTTCGCTGCAAGGATTTTCTTCACACGGCGTGACCAACTCAGGTAGGTCGTCGGTCCATCAAGCTTCAAGTCAATCGGTGGAAGTTCCAACTTCGCCGGCCGTTGCGATGACCCCAACACCCTTAACAATGTGGACAACTCATCCGGGCCCAACATTTTGAAGACGTCCTCCATCGTTCCCTCCTTCGACGCCATGGATCAACTTCCTTACCGATCATTGCGTCCTGTTTGATATCAACAAATGCATCTGCCTGCCCTAGATCTGATCACCGCATCCTGAGAGATGACAGGATGCAAATGTGTGATTGTTGAGGAGCCACAGAATACCATTAGATGCGGCCATAAGGAAGCGACGACGATAACCTTTGGATATTGCGGGAGCGTCGTTACCGCAGCCCTAGAGTCGGCTCTCCGTCGAGATTTGATCCGGCGACGGGATCAGGCGGAACTCAGTGAAGTCGATCCCGCAGGCAGTAACATGGTAGATCTGGCGGCGGGATTAGGAGGGACTCAGCGCAGGCAATCTCGCAAGCAGCAACACGGTCGATCCCGCAACCTTAAAGGCGGGGTCCTCTGTCGAGAGTTATTCCAGCGGCGGGATCAGGTGGGACTCAGCGCGGAATCCGCCGCAGGAAGCAGCTCGGGCAGCGGAGGCAGAATCCGACGGGATCCGGCACAGGCAGTGGCGTAGGCGGGGTTCTCAGGCGCCACAGAAGACGACGGGATGAAGAGCAGCGGGATCCCTCCCTCCCCCCCGACTCTGATACCAAGTTGAAAAAAGAAGACTATTATTATTAGGGCAAACATGTCTATTTATAGCCTACAACAGTAGTTTTAAAATTACAACAAAAACTTACCGAGATATCAATACTGGTAGTAGAGGATGCGGTAGGTGGGCTTGGAAAGGTTGGAGTGGTGCGTTGGTTCCAACGTGTGGTTGACGGGGAAATACAAGATGAAGACTTTAGTGACTGAGGATTATATAAGCTCCGAGGTAGGGAAAATGACTCATAAATGCTAAGGTAGGTGGCTGAAATAGATAGGAAAGAGGAGGGAGGTGGTGGTTGGATTGTGCAAGGTTGCTAGAGGCGGTAAGAAGTTCCGGTGGGCTCTCCATAAGCTTTCGGAGGAGACGATGTTTTCAGTGGCTGAGAGGGCGACATGAAAAAAGCTACATGGGCTGCAAGAGTTCTGGTGCAGGAAAGGGACGAAAGCGAGCTCAACAAATACGGAGGAGGGTAGTTGGGCTCTTGGAGTGATGACGAGGTGGTCGTGGGTTGCTGCAAGAGGCGATGGTGGCTCCTGGCGTCGACACTAGAGGGAGGAACCCACACGTTGCACAGTGGGGGATAGAGAAATCGACACCCTCTTGGACCGAGTGGTTCAGTCAAAACCGTAAACTCTTGATGCATATTCCACTCGGATACAATTTTCACAAAACAAAAAAAAATTAATATTTGAAATTTCGGCTTCTATAACTGCGGTTTTATTTTACATATATATAATATCTATTCCGGATACAATTTAATTAATTTATTAAACTACTAAAGAGTGTGTCGGCCTTTAATTAAATTATAAGGTCAAACTCTTAAATCTCAAATTCTCAATCTCAGTTATGTTGAAAAAAATAATATATAAATGTTTCCAAACTTATGGATATCAGAATACAATGGGGACACCTTTTTGCAATAATAATATACATATACATTATTGAAGCATTTAAATCAAGCTATACAGTAATACAACCTATACATTTGCAAGTGATGTCAGGAAAAATGAATCAAAACCGTAAACTCTTGATGCATATTCCACTCGGATACAATTTTCACAAAACAAAAAAAAATTAATATTTGAAATTTCGGCTTCTATAACTGCGGTTTTATTTTACATATATATAATATCTATTCCGGATACAATTTAATTAATTTATTAAACTATTAAAGAGTGTGTCGGCCTTTAATTAAATTATAAGGTCAAACTCTTAAATCTCAAATTCTCAATCTCAGTTATGTTGAAAAAAATAATATATAAATGTTTCCAAACTTATGGATATCAGAATACAATGGGGACACCTTTTTGCAATAATAATATACATATACATTATTGAAGCATTTAAATCAAGCTATACAGTAATACAACCTATACATTTGCAAGTGATGTCAGGAAAAATGAATCTACTTGATTCTGTGAACAATAACGTGTATCGAATAGGAAGATAAAAATAACCACAAGAAAAGAGCATTAAAAAGATATTATATGCATTCTTCAGCAAATTCTCTCATTCATGGTGAGTTCAAGTGTTCAACTCACCTTCTAGGTTCTCCTGCTATCGGTAAGGGCCCAGCTCGGCCTGGTTAGAGCCTGGTCAAAGCCCGATTTTCGGGTCATGCAAGGCCCCCGTTTCAAAGGGGGCCCCGGGCCCGACATGAATAAAGCTCGGGTTCGGGGGGACCTGCCTCAGGCAGGCCTTTTTTGCACGCCTTCTTCTGTTGACTTTTTTTAGAAACAATTCTTATTAGAAATTAAACTCGAACCATAAAAAAGTGACTTCAGTGGCAACAATGGGACCTTGCACCAGGCATGCCCTCTTGCTCCAAAGCTCAGCACAACTCAATAAAAGTATTCCCATAAACAATAAGCTATTGTATTATAGAGTAATTTCAGAATTGTGAAGAAAAAATAAGAAACTCGATATATTTCATCACTTATAATGGCATGAAAAGTGTCCGTTCACCTGTGAGCATGGATTACACCGATCTAATCCACTAATTCCCGTCTTACATTTGTCCTCTTCAGGAGTTTTAAGCATCTTCTGGGTTGCATTGTATTCTCCATCATTATGAAATTGCCTGCAAAGTGAAACACTACCAGAACAAGCATTTGGATTGATAGAGGAATCAGACTGCGACTTTCTGGCAGAAGCATGATGTTTGGCCTCAGAAGCAGAACCAAATGGCCCAACAGAACGCGATAGAGCATTGCTGTTGAGATGAGCGGCAAGATCTTTAAGGGTTCCAGGGCTACCTTCACAGGGCAAAACATTCGAGTCTGGTGCAGATCTCCGGCTCATTGAATGTTCATTTTTTACCATTACTAATATTTCAATCTGCAGAAGTAATTAAGGATTATAAAAAGTTGAATGTGCAAACTATAATCGATGCACTTCTTCTCTAACCTGATTTGATGGCTCTTTTCTGTTTCCTCCAAAAGCAACTAGAAATAGCTTGTCTTTATGATGCACAGAGACCAGACTAAATCCCTAAAAATGGATAATTTGATGTTTTCTCTCTTGCAGCTAAATAATACTCAGTAAAATGGCACTTTATTTGTATAAAAAATATTAATTACTCGGTAATCACATGATATGATAGCAAAAAAAAACATGGAATATACCATCTGTAATTAACCACTGCCCCAATCACCATAATTCTTTTAAGCTTTTCTCCCTAACTCTCAACCTTATACTAACATGATCATAATCCTCCTTAGGTTGGTTGTAAGCAGTAGTTCTCCCCACCACCACCCTTCCCATATACCATCTTAAATTTTGATAGATTCACATGTTACATTGTGATTTGGAGAATTTATAATAGAAACTTCCATTTTTAATTCAGAGATTTTCAAATTTATTCAGTTTAGGAATGATAGGTGTTAGATATAGTGCATTTACTGCGTAGTAGAGTTGTCCTATGCTCACCATGGGTGTTGTGAACACCCTCACATGTACTTGTATATATATTACCTTACCTCTTGTGAATAGAATATTGATTCATTGTGTTTTCCTATCACGGCATCAAAGCGAGGTTAGGGTTTCCGCCGCTCTCCTCTCAATCCCAATCGTGCTCTCTTCTCCAGCGCCGCAGAAGTCTTCTCGAGAGCCGATCCCGTCTTCTTCTTCTTCAGCGATCCATCTTCTTCGTTGAAATCCCGATATCAGTCTTCTTCTTAAAAATCCGGATCTAGCGCCAGTTTCCGCCTCGTTTTCTTCAGCGATCCCGACTGGTCCTGCGTCGATCCCGACGTTTCTGCTCCAGTCGATCCCGCCTTTTCTGCGCTGCCGCCGATTCCGACTGGTCCTGCTCCTGTGCCGCGACCGATCCATCTGCTTCAGCGATTCAGTCTGCTTCAGCTGATCACCCTCGCAGAATCGCTTCCGACGAGCACCATTATTCCGCAGAATCGCTCCTGATCTACTGGTTTGCCGCTCTCGATCTTCTACGGTTGACTCTACAGCCCCCATGACCTCTTCCTTTCTCCAGAAGGCAGACGTCATCCTCGATGGACAAAACTACAAAGTCTGGTCCGCCACCGTCGGCGTGATCCTACATGGTCTAGATCTATGGGGCCACATTGACGGCTCTGAGCCTGTTCCGCCTCCATTAGCACCCGCCCTTCTGTGGATGATTCTTCCACTATTAGCACTGCCGCTTCTGTCCAGGGTTCCGACATGGCAAAGTGGCGGTCGGACGACTCTCGTGCGATAGCCGTCATCTGTTAGCCTTGCGAGCTCCTCATTCGCATAACTGTCTACCAACTAATTACGGCCAAGGCGACGTGGGAACACTTGCATCGTCTCTACCTGCCTTCCAGTCAGGTTCTGCGCCACTCTCTATTCTAGACCCTTGACGCCTGCCACCAGGGTGATCGTTCTGTCCAGGAATTCTTTGCTGAGCTCCCGGACCTCTGGCGTCAGTGCAATGAGATGACTCCTTCCCCATGCATTACTTGCCCTAAGTGTGTTGTTACATCTCAGGATCGCGACTTTCAACGCATGTATAAGTTTCTCACGCGCTTACGGCCCGAGTTCGAGCCTGTTCGTGCCCAGCTTTTGCATTGGGATCCTCCAGCTTCTCTCAGTGATACGTTGGCTTTGGTAATCGCTGAAGAGAATCGTCTCAACCCCTTCACTGCTGCGTCCTCTGGTGTGCTGCCTCATGCTGTCCTTGCTACTCCCGAGCCCCTACCGCAGTCCTCCCTAGTAGACACTCCTCTGCTGCCTTCGTTGGGTTATAATGCACTGGTGCGGCCTGTTCCTCGTCCTTTAGTGTCTTCTACTGCTCAGTCTGTTGCTCCACGTCGCCAGCCCGTCCGTTGTCACTACTGTCAGTGCATTTGCCACGTCAAATCTGAGTGTCGCAAGCTTCAGAGGACTCAACATTCTGATCAGCAGCGTGCACCTGGTGCTCCTCTAGCTCATTTCTCTGCTATGACACAACCACTCTCTATTTTTGAGTTTGCCCAGCAGATTGCCCAGCAGCTATCTTACGGTTCACTGCATCGCTCCTCTGCCTACGTGCTCTCACTGGATGCTTCGAGTGCCTCTGCCTCTCAGTAGGCTGCCTCCGCTCCTACAAGTATCTCCTCCACCGACTGGTTGCTTGACTATGGAGCCTCTTTTCATATGACCCATGATGTCACTCACCTCATGTCCTGTCAGTCCGTCTCATCTGCCCTCAGTGTTATGGTTGTAGATGACACTATTCTCCTTTGCACTAGTCGTGGGCTTCTTCATACCACCCATTTTCATATTCCTGATGTGACATACATACCCAAGTAATCCATGAACCTTATATTCGCCAGTCAACTCGCGTCTTACGGTTGCCTTGTTATTTTTGATGAGTTTGTATGTCGTGTGTAGGATCGTCTGACAGGGACACTCCTTGAAGTTGGTCGTCACCGTAGCGGGGTCTACATCCATTATCATCTTCATCTTTCATCCTTTCCATCGTTACCAACAACCTCTTCTTTGTGTCTTTCTTCAACGGGCTTCTCTCAGTGGCATCATCGGCTTGGTCATCCCAGTGGCTCACATCTTTCGTCCCTCATCAGTACTGGTCTCCTTAGTCGTGTTTCTGTTGATAGGTCTCACTCTTGTACGAGTTGTAAGCTTGGAAAACATCTACAACTCACTTATCAGTTTAGTGAGTCCAGGTCTCGTCGTCTCTTTGAATTAGTTCATTCAGATGTATGGGGTCCCACACCTTCTGTATCAAAGGGCAGACATTGATACTATATTATATTTGTTAATGATTATTCTCGCTATTGTTGGATTTATTTAATGCACTCTCGTTCTGAGTTTTTTCAAATCTATGTTGCATTTTCCATTATGGTGTGCACCCAGTTCTCTGATTCCATACGTATTTTCCATGCCGAATCTGCGGGGAGTACCTTTCTCATGCCTATCGCGACTTACTAGCTACCCACGACACTCTCCCTCAACTTGCTTGTCCCGGTGCCCACGCTCAGAATGACACTACTAAGAGGAAGCATCACCACATCATTGAGACAGCCCACACCCTCATCTCCTCTCACGTTCATCCTCATTTTTAGGAAGAGGCTGTGTATCGTTCCACAAGACCTTGGGAGTTATGCTTCATAGAGAAAACCCACTTGCATCCCACAACAGTTTTCCCCTTAGGGAGTTGGACCAGCTCCCAAGTATTATTATTATCAAGGGCTCCCATGTAACATCTGTTTACTGATACAAAATAAAATTGAATTGTAGGGTCTGAGCGCGAGCGAATCTGATCGTGACAGCGTCTTGTTGAGGTACGAATTTGGTATGGTAAAATATTGTTGCATTTAATGTTGGATATTTTTAAGCAGTTAAGTTCATGATTCGCCGCTATGTTTAAAACCCGCAAACCTCCCCCTTATCGAGATTACTTCTCTTTCTCTGGGTTAGAACTGATCCCGATCGGAATCGATACCGCCCCATTTCCTCCTCCCGCAGGTTCGACTCCATTCTTCCTCCACGTTCGCCAACGGCCGCAGGCGGAGGCAGGTGTCTAAGTGCAGCATCTTCCCCCTCTTACCGAAGCCCTCGACGAGACGTTCAATTAGGGTTTCCCCGTCGATTGTCGTTACTTCTCGATTTTCTGCGCATGTAAGTAATAGTCGTGAGTTTTTGCCTTAGTTTTCATGTCTCAGTAGAGGTTGTAAACCCCGCTTTGATCACATCAATTTCTCTCTATTTCTGTCCAGACATTTCAACCCTAGCCGCTGAAGCCGGTTAGCTTTCGGGCTTTTCGCAGGGGGATTTTCCGGTAGTCCTTTTTTTCGTTTATCTATCTGGGTAAGGCAATGTTTTCACCTCAATCTTTTCAGTCAAAGATTTCCATTAAGAAACTAGTGTTCCTATTTTCCCTTAAGCATGTTGTTAAGAATGAGTTCACCCTTGATTGTAGAAATTAGAGCGATCGACCCCTCTCCGTGTAAAGATGGTCAATCTTTTGTGTCGTTCTCAAAGTGTATAAAAAGAAAGAGAGCTTTTAACACTTTCCAAACATAAAGCTATGCTGATGCGAGCCACCGCATCAGGTGTACGAACGCCCAACCCCGCTGTAAGAAATTCTTATTCTTCCTAGGTAGACATATCAGATAGCCAGTATCATAATGCTAAGTATAATTGAATGAAATCGATACGAGTATATGAAAATTTCTACTATCAATAGAGATTGCTAATGCAATTATTGTGTAACTAGTATATGCAGTATGCATTTAATTTTTATAAGTCCCAAAACAGCTAGACCATATGAACAATATAGTCTCTCATTTAGATTGACGAGCAGGAAGCATTGAAGTTAGAAGTGTGGCTCTAGTCATTTTAAACCAATTTGGTGAATCGCCGCAACCATACACACATGTTCACAAGCAGAGTAGCATTAGACAGAGAATGTTGTGTAGGCACGGTAGAGATCTTCTCCCGTGTTTGATAGAGCCGCACTATCCTTCTCGTGTGTGGTAGTTAACACTATGAGTCAAAAAGTTTGGGAGATGTATCCCGTTTTAAAAATTAGTAGATTCGAGTCTGTGTTCGTGAGACACTAGACCTCTTGAGTTCGTCAGTAAGACTCAGATCGTTAGACTAGTATTGCGCGTTAGGAGCTACTCAGTATGGAACTCTGTCAAGAAACAACCACAAGTGAAATTAAAACTCAACTTTAGACCGAACCCTAGAAACTCCTAGTTAACCAAATTATTCGGAACTTGAGTAAACTTTACACATTATGAGCAATTAGTACAGTCATTTATTTTGCTATTTTTAGTTTTAGAAAATCATGCACAATACACTAGAATACAGTTTTTCTTATAGCACAAAAGTATTTTCAAAACATGCATACTTTTCTTCTAAAACAATTTAAGTGTCACTAGGAGAAATAGTTTTTCTTACTAACCCTTTGTATTGACTCATGTTTGGGCATGTTTTTACAGGGAACCTAGGTGGAAAACTGCGCCTAGGATGAGCATGATTATGGAGATGCTCCTATAGTTTGTTTTCTTTCAGTTGTTATTTTACTTCTACTAGCATACTGTTTAGTTTTGGATACATGTAATATTAATGTTTAAGAATTTGTATAAGTACCAAACTTTGTGTAATTTTTCAGATATTCAGTGATTTGGTTCTTTTCTATCTAGTGACTATGTGAATTCACCTTATTGAGGTACACTTTTACCCTTAGTTTCATATGCAATTTCCGCTGTAAGCTTAAATTTCAGTTCGTTTCATTTATACCTGCTATGTATTAGTTGTAATACTATTTCTTAGTTGACTTCTTATCGCTGGACACAGCCAGATGACTGATGAGTTGTTAAACTAGGTTGGAGTTTTACAAATTGGTATCAAAGATAGGTTTAGGATCCCTTGACCCAGAAAATTCACAGAGCCATAGGATTTTGTCTCAATCACACATTTTGTATTGTATTGTATTTTTCGCAGGAATAATTTTTTTTCCTTTCCTCACGTGTTACAGGTACCGCGTACAAGTTAGGCCGGCGAGCCTTCTTGCCAGAATACACATGAGATAGCCGTGGGTGATAATAGTTCCCCAGCAGCTCCTCCGGCACCTGCAACACCAGCAGCACCCGCAGTGCCAGACCCAGCAGATATGACTGCCATTATTGCTAGAGCGGTGACCTTAGCTATGGTGGAATTCAGAAATGCACTGCCTGCTACAGATCCAGCTGCACATCCAGTGCCAGCTGTAGGGGATTTAGGGATGGAGTGCTATCTGAGGAACCTCCGCGATCTTCATCCCTCCAACTTCACTGGAGAAGAGACGCCAATGGAGACTGATGATTGACTGATTAAGACCCATGAACTGCTTGAGGTGATGGAATGCCCAGAGAATAAGAAGGTTCCGTTAGCGGGTTTTCTCCTAAAAGGAGAGGCCCATCAACGGTGGACCAGAAAACTGTTGGGTTTCTCTATGAGGATGGCACAACACTTGTGCACGCAGTGGAAGAAATAAACATCAAGAAAACCCAAAAGAAATAGGATCGGGCCATGGTAGTTGAATCAAGAAGTTAACATATAACTAGGCAAAAATTACCTCGGTGGCGTTGAGTCACAACTCAACGGAGATGCTCCAAGCTTCGTGTTCTTGCTGGTGACGAGTTCTACGTGAAATAATGTCCACGTCTCTGCAGAAATCCACACGAGCGGGAGAACACCGATCTATCCGTCGCACGGATTATCGGGAAGGAGAAAGACAGCACCTTGCTTTCCCACGGACTGCTAGGTCCGCGCCAGGGATCGCAACGCCAGCGACGATCGCCGGAGAGAAGGAAGTTGACGGAGCGAGCACGGCGGCGGAACCCTTCCGTCGGCGGGATTCGGGATCGGCGGAGCGAACGAACGACGGAACACTTCCGTCGCGGGATTTGGTTCGACCGGCTGCCAAAAACCTAATTCCCGAAAACCCTAATTGTCCCTTTTATACCGAAGGCATAAATAGACTTAGGAATATCGCTATCCGCAGACCACCCAGAAATAGGGTTCCAGAATCGGCGAGTATCAGTCGGTGAGAATCGGCGAGAACCGGCGAGAATCACAATCGGCGAGAATCACCCGGATCGGCGAGAATCAGAGTACAATACTCGACGATTCACGCCGATCGGGGGTCGACGATCCACGTCGATCGGCGAGAATCAGAGTAACGATTCTCGTCGATCGGCGGGAATCAGAGTGACGATTCTCGTCGATCGGCGGGAATCGGATTGACGATTCTCGTCGATCGGCGGGAATCGGAGTACCAATCCTCGACGATTGTTGTCGACCCTCGGTCGACTATTCTTACCAGTCCTTTGAGGCAACATTTGTCCAACCCGATGAGCCTTTACGACAACACTTTGCCCATAACCTCATTAAGGTCGGTGATTGGTAACCTTTACCAACACAGTCAATCATCCAACTTCTCCACATCTCTTATGTGCGACCCTGCAGGCTCATATCGCGTTGGCAGTGAGATAACATGTTTGACCACTTCCAGATCACCATGGTAACTCCAACAGACTCCCACTTGATCTTGAAAGTATCAAACCAAAAACCTCACAAACAATGAGCGGCATCTAGCAATGCATCATTGCTCCCCAAGCAATAAGAGTTTATAACTCATAAGCCTTTATGACCAATGTATCAGCGTTGTCTTTGTCCCTTTGTCCCTTACATCCGGAAAGAACTAGAGGCATGGACCGTGTCACCCTCGTAATAGCTCAATCCAAGTTTCTTGATCCAGGATGTACTTCCAGAGAATGGTGAGTCCAATATCACATATTGACTCAACCAAGCATGGGCATGCATTTCTCAGTCCAGTTCCATCAAGGGGCCCATGGATGCAACTCCTGTCATACAGAAGGACAAATCTCATATCTGCTCACACACAAACACCCAAATGATTCGTAACATGCCCAACAACCACCCTTATCATCAACCTTTCTCAAGGAAGACTTTAGATGACATCAAAGCACGCTCTTCCTCACTTGATGAATGCTGTGACTTCAGGTCAAATAACCACAACACCATTGTCAATTGAGACCTACTCGTGACACGATTGGATGACAATCCACAGAGTAGTCTCAGGTTGGGTCTGTCCAGTACAACTTGTTCACTAACAAGTACCCACGTGATGACTTGATATCACAATATCATGACCTGTGAGAACCGGTCATAAGTCAACACACGTGCTAGCCTTCATGTACCATCATCACCCTTAGCTTCTATGATGATACTCGACCAGAGACCTTTAAGAATGAAGCTTCAAATAAATCATAGGCTCTCACATTCAAGTCACGTACTTGATGTCCCATGGAAGCGAACATTCTAAGGGTATCTATTATGTTAACATTTATCTATCATATAGAAAAGCTCATAATAAAAGAACTTGCCATTAATTATAAAAGAAAAACTAGGTACAATGTTCATCATATGAACAAATGACCAACAAAATACAAGTTTACATGCAATCCACAAGATTCTCACTAGAGTTGATCATTTAGGTATCGTATACCCATCGATCTAGTATGACCATCATGCTTTCTCTGCGCGAGAGGCTTTGTCAGTGGATCCGCAATATTCTCCTCAGTCGGCACTCTGCAAATGTTTACATCTCCTCGTTCGACAATCTCACGAATAAGATGAAACCGCCGAAGTATGTGCTTGGAGCGCTGATGAGATCTAGGTTCCTTAGATTGTGCAATTGCACCATTGTTATCACAGTAGAGAACTACAGGACCAACAATGCTAGGAACTACATCAACCTCGCCGATGAATTTCCTAATCCATACAACCTCATTCGCCGCATTAGCTGCGGCGATATACTCGGCCTCTGTTGTAGAATCAGCAACTGTCTCTTGCTTGGAACTCTTCCAGCTCACAGCTCCTCCATTCAGGCAAAACACAAAACCTGACTGAGACTTGGAGTCGTCTCTATCAGTTTGGAAGCTAACATCCGTGTAACCACTTACAACGAGCTCTTCCTCTCCACCATACACCAAGAACACATCCTTACTCCTTCTCAAGTACTTCAGGACATTCTTGACTGCAATCCAGTGACACTCACCGGGGTCTGACTGAAACCTGCTAGTCATGCTCAAAGCAAAGGAGACGTCGGGTCGAGTACATAACATCGCGTACATGATTGATCCAATTGCCGAAGCATATGGAATCAACTTCATGCGGTCCTTATCTTCACAAGACTTTGGACACTGGCCCTTGGAGAGATTCACACCATGAGACATGCGCAAAAATCCTTTCTTGGACTCAAGCATGTTGAACCGCTTCAACACCTTTTCGATGTACGTACTCTGGGTCAAACCCAGCAACTTCTTCGATCTATCTCTATAGATCTTAATACCAAGTATATAAGTCGCTTCACCCAAATCCTTCATTGAAAAGCAGTTCCCTAGGTTGTTCTTAACAACTTTCAGGGTAGGAATATCATTCCCAATCAACAGTATGTCATCTACATACAATATCAGGAAGACAACAATGCTCCCACTGATTCGCTTGTAAACGCAAGGCTCATCTTCATTCTTGATGAAACCAAACTCTTTGATTTTCTCATCAAAACGAAGATTCCAACTTCGAGAGGCCTGTTTCAGTCCATAAATGGACTTATTCAGCTTGCATATTTTAGTGGCTTCATCTGGGGATACAAAACCCTCGGGTTGTGTCATATACACTTCCTCAAGGAGGTTTCCATTAAGGAAAGCCGTTTTGACATCCATCTGCCAGATCTCGTAGTCATAATACGCAGCAACAACAAGCAATATCCTTATGGACTTTACCATGGCAACAGGGGAAAAAGTCTCATCATAGTCAATACCATGAATTTGCTTGAAACCCTTAGCCACCAGTCGCCCTTTGAATGTCTGTACATTCTCATCCATGTCGGTCTTCTTCTTGAAGACCCACTTGCACCCCATGGGTCGTACCCCTTCAGGTGGTTCCACCAAGTTCCAAACTTGGTTTGCATACATGGAGTCCATTTCGGATTTCATAGCCTCAAGCCATTTGTCGGAGTCCGGTCCATTCATAGCCTCTTGGTTGGTTGCTGGTTCATCATCATGATCCATAAGCAACACATTACCTATTTGAGACACGAGAAATCCATATCTCTCCGGCTCAAACCTCGGTCTACCAGATCTACGTAGGACTTGTGTTCCTTGAGCAGGTTCTCTAGCTACAACATCTTGTAGTCCTGTCTCAGAATCCAATTCCGGTTCATTCACTACATGTGGTTCTTGAACTTCTTCAAGCTCTACCTTTTCAGTCTTTCTTGATAAGAACTCTTTCTCCAAGAAGACACCAGTACTTGCGACAAACACTTTGCCCTCAGACGGTAGGTAAAAGTAATACCCTTTCGTTTCCTTAGGATATCCCACCAGATAACATTTATCCGATTTGGGTTCCAGCTTGTCAGGCATTTGACGTCTCACGTATGCCTCAGAGCCCCAAATTTTAATGAACAACATACTAGGACGCTTCCCAGTCCATATCGCATATGATGTCTTCAGAACCGTTTTCGTTGGAGCGCGATTCAATGTCATTGCAGCAGTCTCTAAAGCAAAACCCCAAAAGGAAACAGGTAAGTCTGCATGACTCATCATCGAACGTACCATGTCTAACAGAGTACGATTTCTCCTCTCAGACACACCATTATGTTGTGGTGTTCTAGGTGGAGTGAGCTGTGATACAATACCACACTCTTTCAGATGATCACGGAACTCATGACTCAGGTATTCGGCACCTCGATCAGATCGGAGTGCTTTAACCCTTTTACCCAACTGGTTTTCTACTTCATTCTTGAACTCTTTGAACTTTTCAAAGGTCTCGGATTTGCACTTCATAAGATACACATATCCGTATCTACTGAAATCATCAGTAAATGTAACAAAGTAGAAATACCCACCTCTAGCCATGGAACTCATGGGTCCGCATACATCACTATGTACAACACCTAAGAGATCTTCAGCCCTCTTAGTAAAACCAGTGAAAGAAGCTTTAGTCATTTTGCCTAACAAACAAGATTCACATCGCTCAAATGATTCATAATCAAATGAGTCCAAAAGTCCATCTCTATGGAGCTTGGATATGCGCTTCTCGTTGATATGACCCAAACGACAATGCCAGAGAAATGTAGGGATCGAGTCATTTGTTCTTAGTCTTTTATTATTTTCAACATTACAGATCAGATGGTCCAAGTTCAAAACATAAAAACCATTAAACAATTGGACTACAGCATAACAAACATCATTCTTAAATATAGAACAACAGTTGTTCTTAATTATAAAAGAAAATCCAATCATTTCCAAACATGAAATAGATATAATGTTTCTAGTTATCGCCGGAACAAAATAACAATTATCTAGTTCTATTACAAGCCCACTGGACAAAGAAAGACGGTAAACCCCTACGGCTACAGCAGCAACTCTTGCTCCATTGCCGACGCGGAGGTCCACCTCCCCTTTACTCAGCAATCTTCTCCTTTCCAGTTCCTGCACATTTGTACAAATGTGAGAACCACATCCGGTATCCAATACCCAAGATGAAGGAGCAGAAAGGTTTATCTCTATAACGTGAATATTTGAAGCGGAAGTTATACCTCCCTTCTTTTTCTGCAGACCTTCAATGTACGAAGGACAGTTCCTCCTCCAATGACCAGCCTTGCCACAGTGGTGGCATTTCCCTTCCTTCACCGTGCTTTTCTTTTTCATCAGTGCAGAAGACTTGGGCTCAAGATATGACTTAGGTCCCACCTTCGTCTTCTTAGAGCCCTTGGCCTTGCCCTTGCCCTTATGCACCATCAGTATGGGGCTGGCAGGCTTGGCCTTCTTCATATTGATATCGGCAGTTCTCAACATGCCTAGGAGTTCGGGCAGTGTCTTGTCTATTTCATTCATGTTGTAGTTCAAGACGAACTGTTCATAACTGTCCGGCAACGATTGCAGGATCAGATCTGTGGCCAACTCTTGAGCAAGAGGAAAACCCAGCCTTTCAAGGTTCTCTATATATCCAATCATCTTGAGTACGTGAGTCCCTACTGAGTCTCGAACTCCCATCTTGCACTGAAACAACGCTTTTGTGATGTCGAACCTCTCTTGACGAGCCTGCCCTTGAAACATTTTCTTGAGATGCTCGTCAATCTCCTTGCACCCCATGCTCTCATGTTGCTTCTGAAGCTCAGAGTTCATAGTGGCAAGCATAAGACATTCAACATCTAAAGCATCATCAGTATACTTCTTATAAGTATCCTTCTCAGCACGGGAAGAGTTCCCGGTCGGCACCTCGGGGGCTTCTTCTTCCAAAACATAGAGCTTTCGCTCTTGCCTGAGAACAATTCTCAGGTTCCTATACCAGTCCAGGTAATTTGTCCCACTGAGCTTATCCTTCTCAAGGATGGCTCCCACTATTTTATTCGAAATGATAGCCCTCACTAACAATTCAGAGAGTTCATGCGAGCTACTCTCTTAGTGGACAAGATCCGTATTTCACCAACACAATGAGTCAGCTTTGGCTTTCCTCTCACGATGCGGTTATTTAGGTAGGCAACGCTTGCCAATTGCATCCTCATGCAATTCTTGTATGATTGGTGAATAACTCATTACTCGCATCCATCATATGGTGCATGCCAACCCTATGCCTCTAGGCACTCAACCTTTGAGGTCACCTAGTTAAGTTGGACCCGATGTCGACAGTGGGATATCACAATTATCCGCTCGCACCCTTACCAAGATAGATTAATGCACCTTGCTTTGGCAAGCCCACACTTCATCGATCGAGGCAGGAAGAGTGTCATCCATCGGAAGGTATCCGAACACTTAATATTTGATGTAGGGATTTAGATTATAGGTTAACAGTTAACCATGATCAACATTCGATCAATGTGCACATTCAAAGAAAAACAATTTTTCTAAAACCACATGCATCCCTTATGTGCACAACCTGACACCATCAACATTTGATAGAAGGAAGGGCTAAATCTGAACATCCGGAAACTTTCAAATCCTCAGATTTACATGCATTGGACAAAGGCAAAGACAACTCAACTTAAAGCAGTAGACAAGCTCATCTCTCTATGTTGGATTCAAAATCCAGAACAAACTCGAGGGATGGTTACTGTTAAGGAGACTACAATTTCTAACAATTAGAAATTCCCACGAAATTCCAGAAGTTCTTGGCGGGGTACCAAGACTAAATCTAGACATTTAGAACACTTCTAAATCCCTAGGTTTACACGCACTGGAATAACAAAACTTCCACTACAACGATCATGACCGGAACCTGGCTCTGATACCACTGTTGGGTTTCTCTATGAGGATGACACAACACTTGTGCACGCAGCGGAAGAATAAAACATCAAGAAAACCCAAAAGAAATGGGATCGGGCCATGGTAGTTGAATCAAGAAGTTAACATATAACTAGGCAAAAATTACCTCGGTGGCGTTGAGTCACAACTCAACGGAGATGCTCCAAGCTTCGTGTTCTTGCTGGTGACGAGTTCTACGTGAAATAATGTCCACGTCTCTGCAGAAATCCACACGAGCGGGAGAACACCGATCTATCCGTCGCACAGATTATCGGGAAGGAGAAAGACAACACCTTGCTTTCCCACGGACTGCTAGGTCCGCGCCAGGGATCGCAACGCCAGCGACGATCGCCGGAGAGAAGGAAGTCGACGGAGCGAGCACGGCGGCGGAACCCTTCCGTCGGCGGGATTCGGGATCGGCGGAGCGAACGAACGACGGAACACTTCCGTCGCGGGATTTGGTTCGATCGACTGCCAAAAACCTAATTCCCGAAAACCCTAATTGTCCCTTTTATACCGAAGGCATAAATAGACTTAGGAATATCGCTATCCGCAGACCACCCAGAAATAGGGTTCCAGAATCGACGAGTATCAGTCGGTGAGAATCGGCGAGAATCGGCGAGAATCACCCGGATCGGCGAGAATCACAATCGGCGCGAATCACCCGGATCGGCGAGAATCAGAGTACAATACTCGACGATTCACGCCGATCGGGGGTCGACGATCCACGTCGATCAGCGAGAATCAGAGTAACGATTCTCGTCGATCGGCGGGAATCAGAGTGACGATTCTCGTCGATCGGCGGGAATCGGAGTGACGATTCTCGTCGATCGGCGGGAATCGGAGTGACGATTCTCGTCGATCGGCGGGAATCGGAGTGACGATTCTCGTCGATCGGCGGGAATCGGAGTGACGATTCTCGTCGATCGGCGGGAATCGGATTGACGATTCTCGTCGATCGGCGGGAATCGGAGTACCAATCCTCGACGATTGTTGTCGACCCTCGGTCGACTATTCTTACCAGTCCTTTGAGGCAACATTTGCCCAACCCGATGAGCCTTTACGGCAACACTTTGCCCATAACCCCATTAAGGTCGGTGATTGGTAACCTTTACCAACACAGTCAATCATCCAACTTCTCCACATCTCTTATGTGCGACCCTGCAGGCTCATATCGCGTTGGCAGTGAGATTACATGTTTGACCACTTCCAGATCACCATGGTAACTCCAACAAAAACTGGTGGACGACCCCGCTCGTAAGTGCTTTAGTGTAAAATTGTGCTTACCTAGTATTAGTTGTTCTTTTAGCGTAATGACTTAAGTTTACCCATGTTGTCAGGTCGTACCGCAGACATGTTCACCTGGAATGACTTCTCGTCAACGCTAGCTAGCTGGTTTGTTCCCCAGTTCGAGCGCCGCAGTCTCCAGGAGAAGAACCTTAAGCTGATTCAGGGGGACAAGACAGTGGTGACTTATGAACGAGAGCTGACCCATCTTTCTTGTTATGCGGGCACGATACAGGAGGACGAGAACGAGAAGTGTACCCGCTTGTGGACAGACTGCGTGATTCGTTGAGGCAACCGTTGATGATGATGGTGAATGCAGAATATAAGAGTTTAGTGAACACTGCCAGAAAGTTAGAAGCTGATCAACAAAAGGTATAAAAGCGCAACAGTTTCTGTTCGAAGCGACCTCATAATGCACCTCGACAACAACATAACAAGAATAACCAAGGTAGAAACTGGAACAATAAGCAGAGGTCGGGAGCCCAGAAAGGTGAACAGACTGGGACCAGGATCAAGGATTACCCCCTTTGCCTGAAGTGTTATCGACATCATCTAGGAGAGTGTTTGACTACCACAGGGGTATGCTACAAATGTCAGCAACCGGACACATAGCCAGTTTCTGTCAGGGATCTTCTGGGAATCAGGTAATTTAGTTTAAGTGTTTGATTAGTATTTATGTACCCCCTTCCTTGCCTTATATTGTTATATCGTAACCCTCTCTTGTAGTCAAAATTTGAGATTGGTGACCCGAGTAAAGCTGACAAAAGAAAAGCACCAATGGGTGCTGACACTAGACTAGCTCCGGGACGTGTACCAGTGCAGCTTAGAGCGTATGACCTTGGCCAACAAGAAGCCAAAGAGCAGGAGGATGTGGTGACATGTATGCGTTATAGTATGAATGTCTTATAAAAATATAATTAAATCCTCCTCAGTGACACTGTAAATTTTCGTATTCAATCATTCATGTAGGTATTCTTATGATTTATAATGTACCCTCCAAGATTCTCTTTGATACGGACGTTTCACACTTGTTCATAGCAGAATCTCTAGTACATAGGCTGAGATTAGAAGTTTATTCAGAGACATTACCGTTAGAGGTCATGATGCCCAATGGATCCTTCTTGCAGACCAGAGATAAGTGTAGGGTACCACTGCAATTCAGAGAAGCGGAGATTGTTGTAGAAGCATTACTACTTCCTATCGCGGGTTTCGATTTGATTGTGGGAATGGACTGGTTATCGACGGTAAACGCCAAGATAGACTGCAAAGATAAGCTGATATAGTTTGAAGGACCCAACCAGACCGCTGTCACTTTCCAGGGCATGAAAGGAGTAGCTAAGCTGATTATCTTGTCCGTTAAGGCGGTTAAATGCATTAGCAAAGGTTGTGAAACCTACTTAGTGTTGATGAATGCAGATGCCAAGGCTGACTTGACAAAGGTACCTGTGGTTCAGGAATTTTCTGATGTCTTCCCAGAGGAGTTACCTGGTGCCCCTCCTACTAGAGAGATTGATTTCCAGATCGATCTTTTACCTGGAGCAGCACCAGTGGTCAAGTCCTCTTATCGCATGGCTCCCAGAAAACTTCCTGAGTTGAAGGTCTAGTTGTAGAAATTGCTTGACTTGGGCTTTATTTGCTCAAGCACTTCACCTTGGAGTGCACCAGTTCTGTTTGTGAAGAATAAAGATGGTAGTCTGAGATTATGCATCAGATACCGCAAGTTAAACAAATTGACAGTTAAGAATAAGTATCTTATCCCTATAATTGATGATTTGTTTGATCAGTTTGAGGGTTCTTGCACGTTTTCTAAGTTGGATCTCAGGTTAGGCTACAATCAGCTGAAGATTCGGGAAACAAACATTCAGAAGATGGCCTTCAGTATCAGATACGAACATTATGAGTTCATGGTCATGCCATTCGAGCTGACCAATGCCCCGTCCGCTTTTATGGATTTGATGAACAGAGTTTTCCGGGAATTCTTAGACCGTTTTGTTATTGTCTTCAAATATGATATCTTAGTATATTCCAGGAGTGCAGAAGATCACGTCTCTCACCTCAGGACTGTTTTGGGGACGCTTAGAAGGAATCAGCTGTACGCAAAATTTTCTAAATGCGAATTTTGGTTGTTAGAGGTTTCATTTTTAGGGCATGTTATCAGTCAGAGGCCTGTCCGTTGACCCGAAGAAGATATAAGCAATAAGGGAATGACCGAGACCGAGGGAAGTCACGGAGGTCCTCAGTTTTTTGGGTTTGGCAGGATATTACAGGAGATTTATAAAAGACTTCTCAAAGATAGCCTTACCACTGACTTCGCTTACCAGGAAGGGTAAAGCTTTTAGTTGGACAATGGAGTGCGAGATGACGTTTGGGGAGTTGAAGACCAGGCTGATAACAGCCCCGATTTTGAGATAACCATCAGGGTCAGATGGATTTCAGATATATGGCAACCCCTCGGGTCAAGGTTTGGGCTGTGTGCTTATGCAACATGGTAAGGTTATAGCCTTCGCCTCCAGACAGTTGAAGGTTCATGAGAAGAACTATCCCGTGCATGACCTGAAGCTAGCAGCGGTCATCCACGCTCTGAAAATTTGGAGATACTATCTTTATGGGGTCCGCTGTGAGATCTTTACGGATCACAAAAGTCTCAAGTACATTTTCGATCAACAAGAGCTCAATATGAGGCAGCGCAGATGGTTAGAATTTTTGTCAGATTATGAGGTGGACATCTAGTACCACCCAGGAAAGGCAAATATGGTGGCCGATGCGCTTAGCTGCAGAGGTTTGAATTTTTCTCTCCTTATTCAGCATGAGGAACTTGTGCGAGAGTTGGAGAGGCTATAGATTAGTGTTGTGCCGCATTCAAGGGTCGGATCTGCAAGGTTGAGTTGGATGGAAATCACTTGCGACATCAAAGATAGGATCAGAACGTCTCTACCCTTAGATCTAAGGATGTCAGAGATTTGGGTTTTGACTAAGGCAGGTCAGAAGGAAAAAATCAGTATACTTGAGGATTTGCTACTGTACGACGATAGGGTGTGCATTCTAGGTGTTAACCACCTTCGAGAGGACATACTGTTTGAAGTCCACAATTCTAGGTATTCGATACATCCAGGTAGCACAAAGATGTATGCGAATCTAAAGAAGATAGTGTGGTGGCCAGACTTGAAAGGTGACGTTGCGGAGTATGTCGGGAAGTGCGAAACTTGCAAGTTAGTCAAAGCTGAATGTCAGAGGCCAGGAGACAAGTTACATCCACTTCCCATCCCAGAGTGAAAGTTTGAGGACATTTCGATGGATTTCGTTCATGGCCTTCCCAGGTCGCAGAGTGGGAATGATTCCATATGGGTTATAATTGACCGTCTCTCTAAAGTTTCCCATTTCATACCTAATAGGAGGACAGATCAGGGTCTCAGATTGACGCATTTGTATGTTGATGAGATTGTTCGACTTCACGGTGTTCCCAAGACCATTGTTTCAGATAGAGATGACAAGTTTACTTCTAAGGAGTGGAGACACGTTTAGGAGCGGTTGGGCACTAAGCTATATTTCAGTACTGCCTTCCATCCTCAGACCGATGGACAGGCTGAACGTACAAATAGAACCTTGGAAAATATGCTTCGGATGTGCATTCTGGACTTTGGAGAGAAGTGGGAGAAGTATGTTACTCTCGTCGAGTTCTCTTACAATAACAGTTATCAGGCAAGTATTAGAATGACACCGTTCGAGGCTCTTTATGGTAGGCATTATCGGACAACGTTGTGTAAGGCTGAAAGCGAAGAAAGATCTGTTATCGGGGAATCATGGATTGACAAGACCACTGATCATATCAAGCTCATTCAAGAACGTATGAAGATAGCTCAGGATCGTCAGACCAAGTATTATGACCATAGACACAAGACAGTGGAATTTAATGTTGGTGATTACGTTTATCTGAATGTCAGACCAGTTAGAGGAGTCTCTCGAATTAAGAGGATGAAGAAATTGAGTCCCAGATTCGTTGGTCCTTTCGAGCTACTAAAGCGCATTGGTGAGGTTGCGTACAGGTTAACTTTGCCTGAGGAAATGAGTGCTCTACATGATATATTCTACGTCTCCTATCTGAGGAAAAGAGTTAGAGACCCTAACCAGATAATCAGTATCGAAAAAGCACCAATTGAATCAGATCTTAGAATTAGTGTTAAACCAGTCAGAATAGTGGACTAAAGGATTCAGAAGCTCAGAAGCAGAGAGATCTCTTTTGTAAAAGTTCTTTGGATGAACTGTGGCCGACCAGAGTATTCTTGGGAAATGGAAGATGAACTTCGAAAGGTAGAAGACTATGCCTTCCTCTTTGACTTAGGTATGTTTGTAATTTTCGAGGACAGAAATTTTCTTAGGAGGGGAGATTTGTAACATCTGTTTACTGATATAAAATATAGTTAAATTGTGGCGTCAGGTGTACGAACGCCGCAACCCCGCTGTAAGAAATTCTTATTCTTCCTAGGTAGACATATCATATAGCCTCCTGTATAATAATGCTTAGTATAATTCAGTAAAATCGATACGAGTGTATGAAAATTTCTACTATCAATAGAGATTGCTAATGCAATTATTGTGTAACTAGTATATGCAGTATGCGTTTAATTTTTATAAGTCCCAAAACAGCTAGACCATACGAACAATATAGTCTTTCGTTTAGATTGACGAGCAGGAAGCGTTGAAGTTAGAAGTGTGACTCTAGTCATTTTAAACTAATTTGGTGAATCGCCGTAACCATACGCACATGTTCACAAGCAGAGTAGCATTAGACAGAGAATGTTGTGTAGTCACGGTGGAGATCCTCTCCCGTGTTTGATATAGGCACACTATCCTTCTTGTGGGTGCTAGTATACCCTATGAGTCAAAATGTTTGGGAGGTGTATCATGTTTTAGAAATTAGTAGATTCGAGTCTGTGTTAGTGAGACACTATAACTCTTGAGTTCATCAGTAAAACTTGGATCGTTAGACTAGTATTGCGCGTTAGGAGCTACCCAGCCTGTAACTCTGTCAAGGAATAACCATAAGTGAAATTAGAACTCAACTTTAGACCGAACCCTAGAAACTCTTAATTAACCAAATTATTCGGAACTTGAGTAAACTTCACACATTATAAGTAATTAGTACAGTCATTTATTTTGCTAGTTTTAGTTTTAGAAAATCATGCACAGTACACTAGCATACAGTTTTTCTTATAGCACAAAAGTATTTTCAAAACATGCATACTTTTCTTCTAAAACAATTTTAATGTTAATAGGAGGAATATTTTTTCTTACTCTTCCTTTGGGCTTACCCATGTTTGGGCATGTTTTTACAGGGGACCCAGGTAGGAAACTGCGTCTAGGATGAGCGTGATTATGAAGACGCTCATATAATTTGTTTCCTTTCAGTTGTTGTTTTACTTCTAGTACCATACTGTTTAGTTTTGGATACATGTAATATTAATGTTTAAGAATTTGTATATGTACCAGACTTTGTGTAATTTTTCAGATATTCAGTGGTTTGGTTCTTTTTTATCCAGTGGTTCTGTGAATTCACCATGTTGAGATACACTTTCACACTTAGTTTCAAATGCAACTTCCGCTGTAAGCTTACATTTCAGTTCTTTTCATTTATGTCTACTATGTACTAGTTCTAATACTATTTCTTAGTTGACTTCTTATTGCTGGATCCAGCCGAACGACTGATGAGTTGTTAAACTAGGTTGGGGTTGTAGAGAAAGTTCCAAACCTTGTATATACTTCTTGAATTCCAAAAATAAGTATGAGTACAAATATATAGTTGAGAAGGGAGTAAGATCTAGCTATACAAACAATATGAGACTAAACACTAACTCTTACATGAGTCAATACATCATCTTTCCTAATATTTTCTAATACTCCCCCGCAAGCTGGAGCGTACAAGTCGTAGGCACCCAACTTGGACAAGAACTGATAGTAGAGACGTCGTGGTAAGGCCTTGGTGATGATATCAGCAACTTGCTGAGCAGCAGGAACATGTGTTAACTTTATCTTCTTCAACTGAACCTTCTCCCGAATGAAGCGACAGTCAACTTCAATATGTTTTGTCCGTTCATGGAAGATCGGATTCTTGGCAATGTGTATAGCAGCTTGACTGTTGCATAATAAAGTTGCGGGTGAGGAGAGCTTGACTCCTAGATCATCAAGAAGACCCTCAAGCCACGTGAGCCCAGACACAGCAGCTGCCATAGATCGATACTTAGCCTCAACAGATGAGCGAGCAACCACGAACTGTTTCTTGCTGCGCCATGTAATAAGATGTCCTCCAAAGTAAGTGCAGTATCCACTTATAAAACGATGGTAATCCAAAGAGTCAGCATAATCAGTATCAGAATATGCAACCAGATATAAGGGAGATGAAGAGGGCTTGTATACAAGCCCTTGTCCAGGAGCAGTCTTCAAGTAACGAAGAATACATTCGACAGCCTGAAGATGAGAGATACGTGGCTCATGCATGAATCGACTGACAATTCCAACAACAAATAATATATCAGGTCTATTAATAGTGAGGTATATCAGCTTTCCCACAAGGTAACGATAATACTCTGGATTCGGAAGGAGCAAATCGGAGTCCGAGGCATGAGTACAAAACTTGTGATTGATATCCATGGGAGTGTCAGCAAACATGCATCCAGAATAGCCCACATCATAAAGTAGTTCAAGACAGTACTTTCTCTGAGATAACATAAGCCCATCAGGCCTCCGAGCCACTTCGAGACCAAGAAAATATCGAAGGTTTCCGATGTCCTTTGTTTGAAACACAGTTGCTAGATGCTGTTTGATCATCTGTATTCCTGAGAGATCATCTCCTGTAATCAGAATATCATCCACATAAATCAACAGAATTACTGTGCCGTTGGACGATGACGAGTAAACAGAGAGAAGTCGGTCGAACTCCGAGTGAACCCAACAATACTAACGGTCTTGCTAAATTTGTCAAACCATGCCCGAGGAGACTGTTTGAGACCATAAAGAGACTTCTTCAGACAACAGACAAGAGACTCTCCCGTGTTCTCAAACCCGGGAGGTTGCTGCATATAAACGGACTCCTGTAAATCGCCATTAAGAAAGACATTTTTGACATCCAATTGGTGCAAAGGCCAGTGGCGGTGAACAGTGAAGGAGATCAACACACAAACAATATTGAGTTTAGCGACTGGAGAAAATGTCTCATCATAATCCAATCCTTGTTGTTGAGTGAAGCCGCGAACTACAAGACGAGCTTTCAACTGGTGAACTGTCCCATCCGAACCCTGTTTGACGGCAAACACCCACTTACATCCCACACAATATTGTCCAGGAGGAAGCGGGACAAAATCCCAAGTGTGGTTTGCCCAAAGAACAGACATTTCCTCGTCCATAGCCGCCCGCCACCTGGGATGCTGGAGAGCCTCCTATACATAATTAGGGGTGGAGATAGATGAAAAATAAAGAGCACTCTGTCGGAGTTCCGGAGAGAGGCGGTGAAAAGAGACATAGTTGGTCAGCGGGTGGGCAGTGGAAGCGATTGTCGGATCCGCAGGCTGCAAAACATCATTAGAGCAGGGCAGCTCCCGTAAGGCATTAGACGAAGAGGGACGTCGAGTCTACACACAAATGACAGGTGGTGTAGGTGGTTTAGGTGGGATTGGTGTGGGAAGAAGAGGTGGAGGGTTTGAATGAACAGGGATAACAGGCCGTGGGAGAGGTTGTGGAAGAGGAGAATCAGCTGGTTGAGAGTAATATGGCTGATCTTCGAGAAAGTTGACATCAACAGAAGTAACCACCTTGCGATCTTTGGGAGAAAAACAAACGCAGCCCTTCTGAGTCCGAGAATAACCCACAAACATATATTTAGTGTAACGGAAGGGGAGACCCGACAAGTTCTGGAGGAGGTGCACTCCGGGGAATGTGGAAGCCATTCCGGAGGTAGGATGTTGGAAGCAAGGGTGGTCAGGCAGGGGTACTTCTGGCACACCCTAAGGAAGGATGCTGCGGAATTTGCAAGGAGGTGCCAAAAATGTCAGCTCTACGCCCCTCCATCTCCAGGCAGCTCAAAGACTTCGAAGCATCACAGCACCATGGCCGTTCGCTATCTGGGGGATGGATTTGGTTGGGTCTTTCCCTCTAGCTAGTGGGCAAAGGAGGTTCCTCCTGGTTATGATCGACTACTTCTCAAAGTGGCTGGAGGTTAAGGTGCTGGCCAAAGTCACCTCCCAAGTCATTAGGAACTTCGTTTGGGGAGAGATCATCTGCAGGCATGGGCTGCCTCAGGCCATTGTCACGGACAATGTTCCTCAATTTGCAAGTGAGTTCATAAGTTTCTGCACCCAGCTGGGCATCGACCTCAGGTTTGCCTCTGTCCACCACCCCAGGAGCAACGGCCAGGTGGAGGCGGCGAACAAAATTATCGTGAACCTACTCAAAAAGAAGGTGGAGAACTTGAGGGGGAGCTGGGTGGAGCAGCTCCCCTCGGTTTTGTGGGCCTTGCGGACAACCCCAAACACGGCCACCGGCGAGACCCCCTTAAAACTTTCCCATGGATGTGAGGCGGTCCTGCCTGTGGAATTTGAGGTCCGATCCCCACAAGTTGTGGCTGCAGGTGATGGAGACGAAGCTTGGAGGCTAGAGAATGAAGGAGGCCTACGCCTCCCACTGGACATAGTGGAAGAGCTGCGCGACGTAGCAGCTATCAGGCAGGAAGAGGTCAAGCGACGGATGACAAGATACTTCAACAAACACATCAGGATCAAACAATTTGCAGAAGGAGATCTGGTGCTCAAGAAAGTTGATGCTGCGGGGAGGTCCGCTCCCGTAGGCAAGCTCAACCCAAATTGGGAAGGACCTTATATTGTTGAGAAGGTCCTGGGAACAGGAGGCTACCATCTCCAGGATGTGGAGGGTAGGACCATGAGTCACACCTGGAGTGGCGATGACTTGAAGCGCTTCTACCCATGAGAAGGGAGGGCAAAAATTGTATTTTCGAATCAAGTTCATTATAATAAATTTCTCAAATTATTTCTTGTCTTTATCTATCATGAAGTTCTAACGACAGGAAGATGATCGCTTCTGCACTACCCCGAGCGCGGCTCGGCCCCAGGTGGACCCGCTGCGCAGGCTCTCATTAGCTGGCAGGTCCAAAGGCTCGCCTGTGGGGGAGAGGTCTGGTTCTTGGTCCTTGGTTCTGCACTACCCCGAGCGCGGCTCGGCCCCAGGTAGACCCGCTGTGCAGGCTCTCATTAGCTGGCAGGTCCGAAGGCTCGCCTGTGGGGGAGAGGTCTGGTTCTTGGTCCTTGGTTATGCACTACCCCGAGCGCGGTTCGACCCCAGGTAGACCCGCTGCGCAGGCTCTCATTAGCTGGTAGGTCCGAAGGCTCGCCTGTGGGGGAGAGGTCTGGTTCTTGGTCCTTGGTTCTGCACTACCCCGAGCGCGGCTCGGCCCCAGGGAGACCCGCTGCACAGACTCTCATTAGCTGGCAGGTCCGAAGGCTCGCCTGTGGGAGAGAGGTCTGGTTCTTGGTCCTTGGTTCTGCACTACCCCGAGCGCGGCTCGGCCCCAGGTAGACCCGCTGCACAGGCTCTCATTAGCTGGCAGGTCCGAAGGCTCTCCTGTGGGGGAGAGGTCTGGTTCTTGGTCCTTGGTTCTGCACTACCCCGAGCGCGGCTCGGCCCCAGGTAGACCCGCTGCGCAGGCTCTCATTAGCTGGCAGGTCCGAAGGCTCGCCTGTGGGGGAGAGGTCTGGTTCTTGGTCCTTGGTTCTGCACTACCCCGAGCGCGGCTCGGCCCCAGGTAGACCCGATGCGCAGGCTCTTATTAGCTGGCAGGTCCGAAGGCCCGCCTTTGGGGGAGAGGTCTGGTTCTTGGTCCTTGGTTCTGCACTACCCCGAGCGCGGCTCGGCCCCAGGTAGACCCGCTGCACAGGCTCTCATTAGCTGGCAGGTCCGAAGGTCTGCCTGTGGGGGAGAGGTCTGGTTCTTGGTCCTTGGTTCTGCACTACCCCGAGCGCGGCTCGGCCCCAGGTAGACCCGCTGCGCAGGCTCTCATTAGCTGCCAGATCCGAAGGCTCGCCTGTGGGGGAGAGGTCTGGTTCTTGGTCCTTGGTTCTGCACTACCCCGAGCGCGGCTCGGCCCCAGGTAGACCCGCTGCGCAGGCTCCCATTAACTGGCAGGTCCGAAGGCTCGCCTGTGGGGGAGAGGTCTGGTTTTTAAAGTCTCGGTTCTTGGTCCTTGAGAATACTTCTAGGTTTTTGGGAATTCTGCGCCACCTCGAGTCTGGCTCGGTCCCCAATAGACCCATTGACCAGGCTCTCAGCAAGCTAGCATGGCAAAAACACACTCGACGGCAGAATGGTTGGGAAAATCTCCTTAAGCAACATCTCAAGTTATGAAAAATAAACTAAGGCAAAGGCTTGAAGCGGTGCGAGTGGAGGCACTCGCAGCTGGCAGTTACGAGGATGGTCTCGCATACGGCGAGTGGGCACTCGAGCGAGACGGAAGGCTCGCTCTAAGGATAGGTGAGCAGGTTACGTCACTAAAGGCCACTCGCGCCGGGAGTACCCTGAGGCGAGCCGAGAAGGTTACGCCGTTTGAATCTCACGCGCAAAGGTAAAGGAAGTGACGACTCGCGACTTGGGCCAACTCTCCGGCAAGACCGCGAGACAAGAAGTAGCACCATCTCGCGTGCGTAAGCGCATCAGAGGTTCGTCTCGCAGTCAGCAAAGTAAAGCAAAATGTAAGGAGTAAAGGCAAGATGACGAGACGGGTGGATAGCACCGTCTCGCAGACCCAGGCAAACCAGTGATTCATTTCGCGTAATAAAGAGCAAAACAACAAATAAACATGTACATTTGATCGTCATTATGCATCACAAAATAGGGCTCAAAAAAGATGTTTTTAAGTTTTACAGCCGCAGCAAAAAGAGGAGGAGAGAGGGATTCTAGATCTTGGAGTTGGAAGGTCATAAATCCTCGCCGGAAGCAGAATCCTCGCTCTCCTCGCCATAGAGCTGGGGGACCAGGTCGCGCACGGTCATCGTTTCTGAATCTTCCTTCACAACCCCTAGGTCTTTCATCATCTTCAGGACTAGCTCCGTTGCCCTGATGCCAGCATCTCGGCACTGCTCCTCAACCTCGTCAAAAGAGTGCGGAGGTGTCCGAAAGGGCTCGCGGCGAGACGCTGTCACGCTGATGCAACATCGGCCTGAAGGTGAGTATTCTGGGCTTTCAAACCCTTGACTTCCTCCTCCAGGGCCACCACTCGCGAGTGCAGCCGCTCCGCCGTCTCGGCATCCTGCGAGACGCGCGGTCATTAGTTGATAGTTAAAAGCTTTTGAAAGAAAAAAGTAAGGATAGGGCTTTACCACGCCGCCTTGGGCTTTTGCGAGGAGGCTCTCGGCATCAAGCAGCCTTTTTGCGAGACCTTCTGACTTCTCCCGCTCCGCCACCAGGCTCGTCTCGCTCTCTGAGCATTTTTTGTTGATATATATCAGAAGGCGAGCGGTGCGGTGCGAGAACTCCAAGGCGCGCATCTGGGCGTGGGAGGACTTCATGACGATATCTCGCGTAGACTCGCTCTCAGGAGAGACTGCGTCAAGACCACCATAAAGGCCGTACCCCACGACGAAAGCATGGCTGGTGGGCTCTTCCTGCTCCTTCCAAGGGGGAAGGAGAGTGGATATTGACACGCGATTGACGTCCCGCCCCCACATCAGAACAGGGTCGCTCGCGACATCTTGGATCGTTGGGCCCAGGTTGAAGTTCATGTGGGAGGAGGGGGCGGGACGGCTGGAGGAGGTGCCTTCGCGAGAGGTGGTGGCAGCTGGTTGATTGAGAGCGGCAGCAGGCTGATTAGGAAGTGCCGTCTCGCGAGTAGGCGAGACGGCCTGTCGAGGAGGCAAGCGGGGCGATTGAGACCCCATAGAGATAGGGCTCAAGGACCCCGATATCTCCTTCTCCTTCGCAACTTTTTTCATCTTCTTTGGAGGGCTGGAGCGAGAGGGGGCCGCGTCGCCTGTAGGCCTCTTGAGAGGATCAGGAGCCAGAGACTCTCTCGCCGCCTCAGCTGCCGCGCTGGCGAGACCAAGGCCCTTCGAAGGGTGGATGTTGCTTTTATATGGAGGATGGGCTGGGACGACTCGCTCCCCTAAAAAACAAAACGAAACAAGGCGATGAAAAGGCAAGACAAAGAAGCAATCAGACACAGCAAGACGAGAAAGCGAGAGTACCTTCGCCAGGGAGCACTGAAGGAAGCGAGTCGAGGCCTCGCCGCAGGAAGTTGACTTCGAAGTTCTTGCCGACGAAGTATTCATACAACAGCTTCTCTGGGCCGCTGACCTGCGGAGTGGCATAGAAACTTTCGGGAGGAGACACCGGCGCAAGCGGGATGCCCCCAAAGTCAGCACGGTCGCCACGGATGAAGACGAACCGCGTGAGCCAATGGTGATTTTTGTTGGGCATCTCGCACACCTTGAGCCCTTGCCCGGTGAAGTACGAGACGCCATCAGCGTTGGCGTGATAGATGAAGAGCTTGCGGAAGACCATCAAGCTAAACTCAATGCGCTCCCGGCGCATATAACAGACAAACGCAATCAACACCGAAATGGTGTTCGGGTTGAACTGCGCCGGGACGACGCCGAAGTACTTAAATACCTGTTTTACCTCAGGCCATAGAGGCAGCCTCAACCCCGCCTCAAAGTGCGAGACGGGGAAGGCGAGCTCTCCCGGGTAATAGGTGTTGATGGACTCGCCAACTTTGGGAGGCCGCGATTCGAGCCCCTCCCCCAGGTACTCGCAGACGAATCCGCGGTAATCTTCTTCAGGGAGCCTACCGAGCGGGAAGTCGTGGTCAGTGAACCGCTTCCCGCAGCGGCTACGCCCCTCGCCTTCCTCAACTCTCTTCTTTCCCATCCTTGGCGAGACGGTGTTTGCGAGAAGGTTTGGGGCGATACGGCTTTCGGTGAGACGGAAAGAAAGAGGAAGGGTAAGAAAGGATTGGCGAGATGATCGAGAGGGTAAATGGCGAGAAGGGTCGGCGAGACGAAAGAAACAGAGGGGCAAGAGTTTGGGTGCAGCAGGAGTGAAGAGTGTGGATATCCTTTTGATCCAGGGCCGGGTGTATTTATAGCAAGTATGGTGAAATGATTGATAGACGGGAAAAAGTATAGGGGAAGGGGAAGAGTCGGCGGTAGGCTCTCTCTCTCTCCTGAACCTCGATCGGCGCGACCCGTCACAATCACGAGGTGATTAAATAAGGAAATTAAAAGAAAAATAAAGTTAAAACAGCAGTAATGAATAAATCAAAACACCATCGAGCATTTTAGCTTCAACAGTTCTGACAAATACCGGCGAGACGACAACAAACAATATTATTTAATTATTATTACATCATTCAGAGAAAATAGAAGAAAAGGGGCGAGACGGGCGACCTTCAGTACGGGTGCCATTGCCAGCGGCCACCGCGAGCTCCCGCGCAGGGAGGTCTACTGCGCGAGTGGAAGGAGCGAACGGACTCAAGCCCACGACGAGCGAGACGGAGCTGCATGTCGGTCTCATTAATAATGGCGTCAGGGTCGGTTCCATCAACATCTAACTCGGCATTAGTCTCAGAAGATAGGCGAGCGCACTCGCTCTCCAGCCATTCGATGCGCCTATCCGCCGGCTGCTTATCCAGCGCCAGCGAGTGGATGATGCGCGCGTGTTTTTGGAACAGCTCGGCAGTCTTGCGCCTCATTTCCACCGGGTTCGCAGGGTCGCCAAGAAAATCTTCAATCCCGTCAAGAGGAGGAAGAGGCGGGACGACAGGTTGCCCAGGGTGTTCCTCAGTAGGCGAGTCGGTCTGGGCGCCTACGGAAGAAGTAAAGGAGCAGGGTGAGAGCGGCTCCCGCAGGAGTGTGTGGGAGTAGCGAGTGGGACAGAGAAGCGAGAGGACAGATTCCTTACCAGGGGTACGGGAGGTCCCGGCGGCCTGGGAGAGATCGTCTCTCCTCTCGCAGGGAGGAGTAGATAGAGGAGTGGAAGGTAACTGCGAATCGGAATCTTCGCGACGGGCGGCGGAGTCATCTCGCGGGCTTTCCGGTAGATGTATAGCTGCGGGAGCTTCCTGAAGAGAAACCATTAAGAAAGCAGATACAAATATTGAAGGAGTAATAAAGATAGAAGCGAGAGCTCACCTCTTTCTCTTTGGGAGATGCGGGAGGAGGGGTGGGGCAGGTCTCCGAGACTACGCGAGACGGATCCTCTGCAGAAGAGGGGCCACCTATTTTTTCCCTCTTCAAGCGAGACGGAGAGGATGGTACAGAAGGAAGGGGGCAAACTAGGGTTGAGGTATAAGCAACCACGACGACCTTGTTCTGTCGGCGCACTTTGGCAAAGCGCTCGCGAAAGCTCTGGCTGTGAGACATGATGAACAATACTGCAAGGAAGGAGGAAGTGTGCAAAGGGGCAGCCTCTATTCGGGATAGGAATCCCATATTTATAGGTTTTGATGGGGGGGGGACTCAGAAGATTCTCTCATAAATACGTCAATAAATACGTATTAATAGCGAGCCTCGGTTGGATGTTCTTTCCGAGCTTAGAATAATCTCGAAAAGAGCAGGGATTGTGTACAACCTCGGGCTCGCGAGAGGACCTCAAAGCGCGAGATAGACGAGACAGGGCGAGTGGAATTGATGGGCGAGTGGGACCATGTGGTCCACTCGCAGTTGGCGAGATAAGAAGTCCCTGCAGTAGGCGAGACGCCCCTCCCGGGGGAGCGAGAAGGCCTTTGGCCGCGAGAAGGAATCACGGCATATAAGGTCGGCGAGACGGGAGGAAGGTTCTTCTCGCCGGTAGTTTTTCCCCCACTCGCCATATAAAAAGGGGGCCTTTTTCACATTTCTATACCCAAGGGGGTTTTTACTCTTCTACCCCGGGTAATTTTACCCTTTTGCCCCTGGTGGCCTGCATATAACTCCTCAGAACAGCGGAGTTTGGCTATTGGCAGACCCAACCAGGGGTATTCTGGTATTTTCAGGTCAGCCCAGTATGGTTATTTGCAGATCCAATTCAGAAAACTATAAATAGACTCAGAGGGGTTTTTCAGAAGCACTCACATATCTTTCCCGGGACTCGAGAGGCTTTTTTCTGTGCTTTCTGAGAATCTCCGAGCCCAGCTTTTGGCATTGGAGGGGAAGCTCTCAGAGATCTTCCGGGTAAGCGGTGAGACCTCTCTGCTGAGGCCTCGGGTCAGTTTCTAGTCCTTCACGACCAGTCGGAGGTCAGAGCTTGGGACGAGTAGGTGTTGGCTACGCCCCTATTTTTTGAACTCTTGTCGAAGTCAGATTTTGGCTTCAGCACAGAGAATGAGAGAATAGTAGCAGATGAGAGGATCTGAGCCTGAATACTATGAAGGTGAGGCGGAACATGAGCCATCATCATGACAATATCAACATCTTCTTTTTGAGCGCGCTGGGGAGCTAAATCTGTAGTCAGGGGATGATGTTGAATCCAGGACTCAACCAGCTTCTTGGACCAAACAAAAAAGAAGGTTAAGTCAGCAGCACTACCTGAGTTAAGGGACTGAAGATCGGTGATGATGTCGTACAGATGTTGGAGACTATCCTTATCAGAGTACAAGGAATGGAGCTCATCCCACATCGCCTTGACCATCTCATGATACATGGTCATGCGGTAAGGTTCTCCATTAAGAGAGTTGAGAAGCCAAGTCTGAACACGACCATCAACATGCAGCCAGCCATCAGTAGGTGCAGAAGGAGTATCCTTAGTTGGATGATGTAGAAGTCCCTTGCACTGAAGTACCCGACAGACAGAATGCACCCACTCAACAAAATTCTTCTTCCCAGTAAGAGAGATAATAGTGATTCTCAACTTGTCACGAAGTTCATGAGCAGGGACCAAGCAGGCTGGAGGAGAAGAATCAGTAGAGGAATCCATGTCTACACGACCAGGTGGCTAGGCGAAGCGGCTAACCGTCAAGGCGGGTAAGCGACTAACTGTCAAGGCGGGTAAGCGACTAACGGTCAAGGCGGGTAAGCGACTAAGCAAGCATAGCAGACAAACCACCGCGGACAGGGACAGAGACAACAACAACAAATCTGGCGGATTGGCAATACACATACGGCAAGAGCAGCAACGGCTAGGCAAGGCCGCAGCGAGCAGGAGACAAAATTGTCAACGAGCAGGAGATAAGATCGCAACAAGCAGATAATACGACGACGCAGTTTAAAGCAGACTAACCGACAAGGCCACGACAGACTGAGGAGCAGCGAACTGAGAAGAGATCGCGGCGAACTGAGAGAAAACAAGAGCCTGGCCGAAGCAGTCAACATGGAGTGCGGTCAGAACGACAAGCATTGAGTGCGGTCTGAGTAGAGGCCCGCAGACAGGAACAAATGGTTGCGATTGAAGACGCAGAAGCCGACAAGCAAAGAAAAGAGGGAACTTCGGGCGAACACAGAGAGCAAACTGCAAGTCCCGGCGAACACAATCCAGCGACAAGACACGGAGAAGAACCGCAGATAACAACAACACGGACCATACCACGCGACAAGGGTAGACCGCGACGAATAGAGACTTGACCAGACCACATCGATTAAAGAGATAGACCGCGCGATAAAGGAAGAGCAGCATGCAAGATGAGACCGCGATGAAGAGAGACTAGACCAGACCGCAGCAGTTAAAAAGACAGACCACGCGATCAAGGAAGAGCAGCAGGAAAGATAGACCGCGACGAACAGAGACAAGACAAGACCGCAGTGGTTAAAGAGACAGACCGCGCAATCAAGAAAGAGTAGCAAGCCAAACTGGGCAGACCGCGACGGACACATAGCAGACTGCACGGTGGGACCCAACAGTGAAGTCTATAAAATCAAGAGGAGATCTGAAACCAGAAGGTGGGAACAACACACCGAGTATTCTGTGGATAGAAACAGTCTGTCCGCCAGAGTGGAGATAAAGAGACCGCGGGAGGGATGCGGTTAGACAGAACCGCTAACCGCCTAAAGACAGAAGACCACAGAGGTGGTTGCGGTTAGAAAATCAGAGCCCTCCAAGAGGGATCGATGACTCTGATACCATGTAGAAAAGTGCACAAACACTTAGGAAAAATCTGTGAAACTTTGTATATACTTCTTGTGTGTGTAAATACAAGTATGAGTACATATATATAGGGAGAGAAGAGAGAGAAGAGAGAGAAGAGTCCATTTTTAAAGATGTGAGACTATTACACAAAGAGGAAGAAGGCCTATGATGGACCATTATATGAGCCTTTACATGTTCTTTTTCTAACAATATTTAATCATCCAAGTAAAAAAACAAATGCTATCATATTAAATCATCAAAGAGATCTTTTGGGGGAACTTACTTTACTAGTGGCTATAGAGTCATTAGATGATGTGACAGAAACAGACCACTCGAGTTTTGAAACGTCGAAGACTAAGGTTTCAGCATATCCTGAAAAAAAATCAGCGTCAGACATTCCGCAGTTCAAATTTCAGTTCGGCAAGCCATGTTTCAAAATTCATGCTGTGAATAGTACTAATGTGAAGCATACCCTTTTCTTTTTAGCCATTTCCAGTTAAATAAATAGAATTAACAAATCCAAACAACCAGTAGTAAAGGATAACTAACATTTAAGGGTAACATAGAACCATTCTGAGAAAAAACAAATTCAGGTATGTTGAACAGTTAAATTGCCAAAATCATCAAGATGAACGAACATTCCAATCCAGATGTTAGAAATGCACTAAGACAAAAGTGGATAAGCAACAGTTAAGATGCGTCACAAACTTATGAAGAGAAAATGGAGTCATAGTTAACAATTAGTAGCTCAGCCTTGAAAAGTACACTTGTGGGAAGTTTGTATGACAAGTGCAAAAAATTGTAAGAGTAGCACATGATGGAACATGTTCTGTAAGCAACATTATGGTTCATTTTGGTGTGACGGGGAGGTGTGCGAGACACGAATCGGCGGGCAGCGAACCACAGCAGTTCTCAGGACCCAGACCCGGAATTTGCAGCATTTCCAAGTATTTCTCGGGTACGAGTGCACGATCGGCAAAATGCCGGATGGCGGCGTTCGCCGGATCGACCCTACCATTGCTGAAACTAATAGAAGAGAATGGTTGTCTTTTGGCCTCTGGCCAATTGTTTAAGAATTTTTTTTGCCACCCTTCTGTAAAACTAGAATAAATTGAAGAAAAAAACAAAGTTATCCTAAATTTACAATTAAATGGGGACTCGGGTAATACTTTAATTAACACACAACCTTTCAGTTAGTGCAACTGGACCATCAACATGAAAGATAAAGCAGAAAGTAGGACTATGTAGATATAAAAAAGGGACACAACTAAGTCACAAAATACAGTAAGCATGAATAAAGAAAAAATAATTCAATCTTACAGAGCAATTCAATGCATACGTTTTTTCTTGCTTCCTCCTCCCACGATGTACCATCTACTTCCACAAAGAATGCCACTACAACCAGCCCTGGGTGATGGATGATGACCTTTGATTTTTATTTTTGACCATACCATCTAACAAGGATAATAGCTTTCAATACTTGAATACAATCGCAACCAACTTATTAAAAAGTGAAAAACTTAGGCAAAAGAACTTCAATCATAAGATAGGTGCAAATGCCACAAACCGTTTCAAAATCAAGAGAGTAGAGATCATTCAGAATCCGGGACTTTGATTTACCCCCAAAGACAAAAAGAAATCTATCATCATACAAAGCCGCAACATGATCCACTCTTGGAGATGGCCTGGATCCTCTGGAATAAAAAATTAATACAAAATCAATGATTGTACAATTGACATTTCAATTCAAACTTTTATTTATACAAGAAATTTATGATTATTACTGGAAAGCTGGTTGGTATTCTCAATTGTGGTGAGCACCATCACTAAATTAACATAAGGGTATTGTTTTCCCATTTCAATGGAGGACACTTTTCTTATCTAGGGTGACCATACATCATCTCTTCAATTACCACTTGTTGGTCCAAGGCTTCCTTTCGTCGCACTCAACTCCTCCAGTCACTACAGGTAATTCAATATGAAATCAGTGGGTGCGACTAACCCTAGGCATCATTTTTCATTTGTTGCATACTTCATTGCATTCTCCGTTGCAAAGGTCGTTATGTTTTGGATAAATAGACGATGTCTGTAACAGTCACAAAAGCTCGTTGAGAGATTGTACCTGGGCTCGCTACAATATCCTAATCTTGGAGAAGTTCATCCGCTCCTAAAAGTTGCAATATTGTGATCTGTAGAGACTCTGTCGGCCCACAGTAGTATAAAAGACCATCTACTTTGTCATTTTATTCCTTTAAAAGAACAAAATCCCACCATATATGGAGACATGTGGATGGACTGGTGGTATGAATTATTATGTTTTAGGGTTGTTTACTGGAACCTCCCCTTTAAGTCTGCAAAATTATAGGTTACACCCCTCTACCTTTTGAAATTACAGAAACCACCTCTGTAACTTTACATTTCATATATGCACAAAAATAACCCCTTGGAGGAAAATTTCAAAAGATAGAGCGGTGCAACCTGTAATTATGCTAACTGCCAGAGGAGGTTTGGGTAATTAATAGTTATGTTTTACATGAACCTCCAAGGCTCCAACCAGCCAAAGCCAGATTTTCTCAACCACTACCAACCATCTTTAGTTACATATAAAGCTTGAACATCCAGGCTTAGCTACTTCCACGCAAATGTATCATTCTTTTTTCTATATTTCCAAGTTGAACTGTGAGGCTTATCATCAGAAAAATACAAATCTAGGTACAAGTCTCTTTTTGAGGAGCGAGTTACTTCTCCTTCCTAGTTAGTTCGATTAGATGATTCGGGCCCTGCTAAGGGTTCTAGTTCTTTCAGGTTAAAATATTTTGTTGCGAGTTAATGATTATTTTCAAATATCATGGGGGCGATCTTAATGAAATATAGTCAAGTTTTAGACCTTAATAGCATGACATAATGATAACTTTAAAAAAAATATTGAATCAATTTAATATATATGTACATGTTGAGAGAGAGTAAGGAGAGAAACACACCTTTAGGGTTTTTCCTTCTATCTTCCTTCCACCGGGTAAACCAATTTTAAACATATCAACCACCCTTTGAGATATGGTCACCACCCGGTGAGATTAGGTTAGCATGCACCTCAGCCCCCCCCCCGTCAACCTAACACCATAAGCATCTAGCATCCCAAGCTCGAGAGAGTATGAATGAAGAGATTTATCAGAGATCAGAGACAACTATGGTGAGTATGTCAGCAAGTTGATCTTCAGAAGGTACAAACACCATAGTAATAGTTTGATCCTAAATTTTGTTCCGCATGAAGTGACAATCAATTTCAATGTGTTTTGTCCTCTCATGAAAGACATGATTGTTGGCGATATGAATCACAGCTTGATTATCACAATGAAGATTCATTGCCACAAGAACAGGGATGTCCGTTTCTCCCAAGATAGATTTAACCCAAATGTCTGCTTGGTAACATGATGGAAGCACTTATAGCCCAGGTTGAGTAGCAGCAAGGGCTAGTGCATTCGTGCCCCTCCTACGACGCGTGTAAACCTGCAATAGAGGGGGAATCACCGGGTTCCCAAAAGCAGGTGGGGGGCACCGGATCACAAGGGACGGGAGAAGGAAACATAGATGGATGTGGAATAGGTAAAGGAACAGAAGGAGGGGAATTCACTTCCGTAGCACCCGTCTCTCCCTGAAGAGAGGTCCTATAATAGGCCTCTGATTCCAGGAAGGTGACATCCATAGTAACAAATGTCTGCTTAGTAAGGATGAAAGCACTTATAGCCCTTCGGTGTAGGAGAGTAGCCAATAAAGACACATTTTAGAGCACGTGGATCAAGTTTGGTTTTAGGATGGGTGTGGACAAAACATACACATCCAAAGATCCGAGGAGAGAGGGAAGTGGGAAGAACCCCCAGCGTGGTCAGAGGAGTATGGAACCCAAGAACAAGTGTAGGAAAACGATTGATGAGGTAGGCAGCAATGAGTACAACATCACCCCCAATAATATTTTGAGAGATGCACTGGGAGGAGAAGACATCTATCCACTTCAAGGAGGTGTCGATTCTTGCACTTAGCCACCCCATTCTAAGCAGGGGTGTAAACACAGGAGGTTTGATGTATGATGCCACGATTACTCGGATATGTCTCAAGGCGGGCGTCAATATACTCACGACCATTATCACTGCACAGGATCTTAATGGTAGCACTGTAACATCTGTTATCTGACGCGAAATTAATTTATATTGTAAGGTCAAGTCGCGACAGATTTTGATCGAGGCAGCATGTCGTCAAGGTACAATGTTACTATGCCTAAAGGGTCGCATTCGTTAATTTGTAATTTATCTCAGTTGTATTGATAGTGAGACGCATTTCAATTTAGTGATGAAGCACGACAAATTTTATGTTGAATAGGATTTAATGTGAAATTTCACAGTTTGGGGTGCCAATAGCGGGTCTCAAAACCCCCCTCTCCTCATACGGTTATCAAAACCGCATGCCCGGTAGTTTTAACACTCGTACGCCTTTTTCTCTCGAGTCAGAAACCGCAGCCGGCTCTCCCGACGTTTCCCGTCTCCGCAAGCAGCGACGAACGCGCCTCACGCCCCGCAAGCCTTAGCCGACGGCCGATCCCCCTCCAGAACTCCTCACCGACCTCTCCTCTTTCCTCTACAGGCGTCAGTGGGTGTTCCTCTTCCTTCCTTGGCCGTGGAAGAACCGGATTCAACCCTAACCAGTGGAAGTTGAACATTTTGGTTCTGGTGAGTTCGATTTCTCCCTTTTCTCCATTCGTTCATGGAAATCCTTCGATTTGGAAGTTAATCTAAACTAGGTTTTTTTCTTCCTCTTGCTCTAATTAGGTTTGGAGTACGGAATCCACCGCAAAATTGCAGTTGGGCGCATTGAGAGCCTCAATCACTCCCACGTAAAGGTAATACACTATGTTAGCCGTTGATTTTGGATTACCCTAGCATTTTGGAATTTTTTCCAACGAAAACCCTAAGGGGAAAATGCGAGATTTAGGTGTTGCTTGGTTTGCAGATTTTTGGTGGCCTCGAGACAAGACTTCGAAAGTCCGCGGTAGTCAGATTTTCCTTCGGAAGAGAAAATGTCACCGTGCAGAGTGTACGAGCGTCGCACCACCACTGTAAGGAAGCCTAATTCATGTTAGTTAGACATAACAAGAAAAGTATTTTGTATACGCATGTGTAGGCTTTGTACAAATATCATGACCATGCATAGAAAGGTGTGGTGGTAGGAAAACAGTCGCGGAAAATGTGTAGGATGACACCCTTCTCCCAGACCAAAGTAGTCAGATCATGAACAGTAACGTTAGGTATGAAACATTTACCCGCGTACATAGGCTTGGAATTTGTCCAACCAAGGGCGTGAATGTCCCTTCTAGTCGACCACGAGAAAGTCAAGGGTCGCTCAGTAGTACACCAAAGGAGATGTCCCAAGCAGAGTAGCATCAGACCAAAAAGGTCGGGAAGCACACATAAGTCTTTTCGTGCTATGTAGAGGCGCACTACCTTTCTCATAAGGCATATGGTACCCTATGAGCAGTACAGTCTTGAGAGTTGACTTCCCTTTGAGACAGCAGATTCGAGACCGTGTCCGCGCGACACTAGAACAATTGAGTTCGTCAGATGGTCTCGGGTCGTCAGTTTCAAATGCGCGTTAGGAGCTACTCTGTCTAGAGCCTTCCAAGTAGATGTGCAGGCTAGAAACCGCATATAACTCAAGTATAGACTTGACGTGAGATAGTACACTAGTTAGTGAACGCCGGAACTTGGGTAAATATAATGAAAGTTCGTGAGTGTAGCACGAGTAGGTCTGTTGACCAGGGAGCATAGTAAGCGCATGCATCTCATAGCATAAAGATTTTAATGAACAAAACCATTTTTCAAAAGGCATGCATTCATCATTTAAGAAAAAGTTTTTTGTGTCACTAGGAGGATTTATTTTTCCTTACTCTGACCCCTCGTGGACAATGTTTTTACAGGTGACTTAGGTGGGAAACTACGCCTAGGATGAGCGTTAAGTGAAGTCAGTTTGTAGTTGCTTCCACTTTCAGTTTTCTCTATTTCAGCACATATTTGTAATTGTGGACAGTGTATCTTGTTAATGTTTTATATGTCTTGTATCAAACTTATTATATTATTTCAGAGTTTCAGTCATTTCACTTCTATTCATGTTTAGTGGCTCTGTGGATCCAGATATTAGGTATGTGTTTACCTTTAGTTTACTTTCTTAGCTTCCATTGTAAGTTTTAAAATTCTTAGTAGTTGCTTCTTTTTACCTGCTGCATACTAGTTTTAATACTGTTTCCTATTTCTTTTTATATCGCTGACCCGGCCGGATGACTGATTATTGTAAAACTGGGAAGATGTGTTACAAACACCATATTGAGTAGTGACCATCTTATGAAAGAGTTGAAAAAGAGAAAACACATCTCTTTTACGTTTCATTAAATAAACTCAGGTACAACGTGAGTAACAATCAATAAAGGAAACAAACAAAGAGCAACTAGAAATAGAAGCAGTGGGACTGGGGCTCCAAACATCAGTATGAATAACAACAAATGGAACTGAGTTACGATGAGATATAAGAGAAAGAGAGCTACGATGATATTTAGCAAGTTTACATACATCACAATGAAAACCATTAAACAAATTATAAGAAATATCAGAAAGCAACAACTTCATAATAACAACAGGAGGATGTCCTAGCCGACAATGCCAGGAATCCAAGTCAAAGGGAAGAGCAACATGAAAAACTTTATGAGGCGGAGTGATGCTGGATGAAGTGGAGGTAGAGGGATCAAACACATAGAGCCCGTTGCACAGTCTACCAGACCAATCACCATCCTCGCCTTCAGGTCTTGAAAAAGACAAGAGGTAGGAAAAAAATCACAGGGCAATTTATAGAGTTAGTAAGATGACTAATACACAGAAGATTGCAAGCGAAAACATGAACATGAAGAATAGAGGAGAGAGAAAGGGAGGAGCATGAAATGGATCCTTTCCCAGCAATGAGAGATAGTGATCCATCATCAATACTTACTTTGTCTCTGCCAAACAGAGGGGTGTAAGACACAAAACCTGTGGTTGATCCAGTCATATGATCTGTGGCTCCAGAATCAATGATCCACTGAGAGAATAGGTGAGAGGAAGCAGAGTGAGCACCTGTCGGGCCCTGGTGAGCATAGAAAGAGGAGGCGGAATTGGACTGCTCAGCAGGAGATATATTCATCATCCGGAGAAAAGCTAGAATTTCTTCAGCCGAAAAACGGGGGGGGGGGGGGGGGGGAGGGGCGTTGGAATCCAGAGAATGATGAACAGAGGTGTCCTCCACAACATCTGATAAGTGAGCCGATTTGGATGGAGAGGAACAGTGCTAGTGCGACCAGTCCCACGGCCACCACGAGGTGCAAGGCCGCCTCAGGGAGCAGGGAAGCAATGGAGCTTGAAGCGGGTATCTCTAGTGTGACGGGCCTTCCCGCAATAATCACAGACAAGGTGCTCTTTCTCTGCAGACTTCAATCTAGTGTCACGAGCAGGACGAACCCCATGCTGAAAAAGAGTGACAAGAGCAGATTCTTCGTGTAGAGACCCAAATCCTGGGCTCTTCAACTGAATCAAGGATCGGACAACAGTTTTGAATAAAAGTGTCACAGAACATCACAATTCAAAGTACAAAGAACATACACCAAGCTTTTTATTCCATTTCTGCATTTATTACACGATCCGCTACACATATACTAGATATGCTTGTTACAATAAATACACGAAAGTCCAGTACAACGAGCTCTATGCCAATCCCGGGCTTCAAGTATTGCTTTTACCAGTTCAGCTGCCAAGATCCTGCATGTTTTGCTTGGAGTTGGTCCTGCTGTCTAAAAAAAATGGGTCCACTCTGGGTTAGTCATAAAAATTATGACTATGTGAGATAAATATTTCGTGAAATGTTGTACACGCAAACAATGGGAATACTATCAATATGCATACAATACAATAATTAATAATTTTGTTCTCAAAGCTGAACTCTTAATTTACCTCTTAATTTGAGTTACATAAAATAGGAAATGCTTCGGTGATGCAAACTTGAATTGGGCCCCGCCCCCGAAGGACGTAATTGTAGGCTCACCCCTACTGGTGATTCCATCAGTGGATGCCTCCACATAATTGGATTCGAAACCATCACATTTCCCCATGCAGAGTTTTAAATGAATTTTATCTTGTCATGGATAGGAATTTTAAATAAAACCGATCCCCTCAGAATAAAGATATCGCTTTCATGTTTTTCCCTCGCCCACATTTTGTCGCACAGCGATATCTTACTGAGTTAAACTCATATGCACAGACACTTGTTTATTTCATAAAATGCAACAGAATATGAAAGTAAGTGAATAACTAAATCAAGAAATAAGAAGCTCACCACAGCTTTGCCTTTGTTTGCATTTCCGTCACGATTTCCTTGCGACTCCATCCTCTGATTTTGAAGTCTTGGGAACCACTAAAATTATACGCACGTTTATTGGGTTGCGTCACTTGGACTTCGTAGAGAAAAGTGCAAAAGATTTAGAAAGACTCGCAAAATCGTCGGAAAACTAAAACGATAAACCGGAAATAACAAAAAGACCAAAATTTGATTTATGTCTTGCTGGAAAGCCTTAAATATGCCTCGAAATGGGCTAAAACCAGCCCCCAAATGGACTTTCCATCCTCCAGCAAACCATAAAAAGTGAGCCAACAAACAGCCACAAAAACAGTAAGAAAACAGCCTAAAAATAGTCCCAAATCTGTCCTAAATAGCGCAAAATCAGCACGAAAAAGAGTTGTAAAATAAGTAATAAACTAACCAACAAAAGAGGAGAAAGAGGGAGGAGGAGAGAGGGCAGCAGCAAGCTTCCAGCACAGAACCAGCAAAGCGGCAGAAGAGACAACAGCTCGGGGCAGCAAAGAGCAGCAGATAGGGGCAGCAGGGAGTAGCCGCTCAGGACAGCAGTGTCAACAGCTCGGTGCAACCAGACAGCAGCAAGAAGCAGCCAGACAGCAGCACACTATCAAGAAGCAATGGTGTAGGCAGCATGAGAAGGGGAGAGCAACCAGAAATGGGAAGTGAGAAGAGAATCCCTCCTTATTTATACAGGTAGATAGACGGTGAAGAGGCAGCAAGAGGACAAATAGGTGTCAGATAACAATTAGGCCAACAACCATGTGTCCAGACACATACCAAGTGTCAAACCTCAACAACAAGTGTCAACATACCAGCCAACACACCATTTCCAGCCAGCATACAAATCCAGCCAGCCCAAATCCATATCCAGCAATCAACATATAAGCAGCCAACATAAATGAAACAGCTAGCAGTCAACATATAAGCAGCCAGCATAACTGAAACAGCCAGCAGATCCTTAATACAGCCAAGATGAAAACAAAACTAGCCCAATATGGATATTAAGCCCACTAAACCAGCACAGATAAAAGCTCACATATATATAAAAAAAAATAACTCAAACTCATCAAAAAATATCAACATGATAAGCAAAACAAAGAAAAACAAAATTCGTCAAAATATTGCGATAAAGTGCCTTTTTCATCATCAGGGAAAATAACGTAAATTGCGTGCGTGAAATTTTAGGTTGTCACAAATCGTCCCCACTAAAAGAGTTTTCGTCCCCGAAAACTAACTTGAGCGTTACGGTCGTCGGAATTCGCCTGTCGGCGTCAACTGGAATATGCTTGAATAGCGGATTATTCGTGTAATGTTTTTGTACTATCTGTGACAATTTATTGAAAACCTGTCCCTCTGATACCAATTTGTAGAGACCCAAATTCTGGGCTCTTTAACTGAATCAAGGATCGGACAACAGTTTTGAATAAAAGTGTCACAGAACATCACAATTCAAAGTACAAAGAACATACACCAAGCTTTTTATTTCATTTCTGCATTTATTACACGATCCGCTACACATATACTAGATATGCTTGTTACAATAAATACACGAAAGTCCAGTACAACGAGCTCTATGCCAATCCCGGGCTTCAAGTATTGCTTTTACCAGTTCAGCTGTCAAGATCCTGCATGTTTTGTTTCGAGTTGGTCCTGCTGTCTAAAAAAAATAGGTCCACTCTGGGTTAGTCATAAAAATTATGACTATGTGAGATAAATATTTCGTGAAATGTTGTACACACAAACAATGAGAATACTATCAATATGCATACAATATAATAATTAATAATTTCGTTCTCAAAGCTGAACTCTTAATTTACCCCTTAATTTGAGTTACATAAAATAGGACATGCTCCGGTGATGCAAACTTGAATTGGGCCCCACCCCCGAAGGACGTAATTGTAGGCTCACCCCTACTGGTGATTCCATCAGTGGATGCCTCCACATCATTGGATTCGAAACCATCACATTTCCCCATGCAGAGTTTTAAATGAATTTTATCTTGTCATGGATAGGAATTTTAAATAAAACTGATCCCCTCAGAATAAATATATCGCTTTCATGTTTTTCCCTCGCCCACATTTTGTCCCACAACGATATCTTACTGAGTTAAACTCATATGCACAGACACTTGTTTATTTCATAAAATGCAACAGAATAGGAAAGTAAGTGAATAACTAAATCAAGAAATAAGAAGCTCACCACAGCTTTGCCTTTGTTCGCATTTCCGTCACGATTTCCTTGCGACGCCATCCTCTGATTTTGAAGTCTTGGGAACCACTAAAATTATACGCACGTTTATTGGGTTGCGTCACTTGGACTTCGTAGCGAAAAGTGCAAAATATTTAGAAAGACTCGCAAAATCGTCGGAAAACTAAAACGATAAACCGGAAATCACAAAAAGACCAAAATTTGATTTGTCTTGCTGGACAGCCTTAAATATGCCTCGAAATGGGCTAAAACCAGCCCCCAAATGGACTTTCCATCCTCCAGCAAACCATAAAAAGTGAGCCAACAAACAGCCACAAAAACAGTAAGAAAACAGCCTAAAAATAGCCCCAAATCTGTCCTAAATAGCGCAAAATCAGCACGAAAAAGAGTTGTAAAATAAGTAATAAACTAACCAGCAAAAGAGGAGAAAGAGGGAGGAGGAGAGAGGGCAGCAGCAAGCTTCCAGCACAGAACCAGCAAAGCGGCAGAAGAGACAACAGCTCGGGGCAGCAAAGAGCAGCAGATAGGGGCAGCAGGGAGTAGCCGCTCAGGACAGCAGTGTCAACAGCTCGGTGCATCCAGACAGCAACAAGAAGCAGCCAGACAGCAGCACACTATCAGGAAGCAATGGTGTAGGCAGCATGGGAGGGGGAGAGCAACCAGAAATGGGAAGTGAGAAGAGAATCCCTCCTTATTTATACAGGTAGATAGGCGGTGAAGAGGCAGCAAGAGGACAAATAGGTGTCAGATAACAATTAAGCCAACAGCCATGTGTCCAGACACATACCAAGTGTCAAACCTCAACAACAAGTGTCAACATACCAGCCAACACACCATTTCCAGCCAGCACACAAATCCAGCCAGCCCAAATCCATATCCAGCAATCAACATATAAGCAGCCAGCATAAATGAAACAGCCAGCAGTCAACATATAAGCAGCCAACATAACTGAAACAGCCAGCAGATCCTTAATACAGCCAAGATGAAAACAAAACTAGCCCAATATGGATATTAAGCCCACTAAACTAGCAAAGATAAAAGCTCACATATATATAAAAAAAATAACTCAAACTCATCAAAAAATATCAACATGATAAGCAAAACAAAGAAAAACAAAATTCGTCAAAATATTGCGATAAAGTGTCTTTTTCATCATCGGGGAAAATAACGTAAATTGCGTGCGTGAAATTTTAGGTTGTCACACTTCGGTGGTAGAGTCTGGAAGGAGAGTCAGGCGGCGATCGAATTCCCCCTAGACAAGGCTGTACACCTCAGGCAAAGAAGGAAGAGGGGAGCGTCCAATGATCCGAATATTGATCGAATCAAAATCCTGATGTAAGCCATGAAGGAACTTGGATTCAGAAGAACAAAATTCGTCGAGTATGGTAAGGGATACTTGTCGAATTCGTCGAGTATACTCGTTGATACTCGTCGAATTCATCGGATATCCTTACTAGCACCCGTCGAATTCATCATATGTACTTGTGGTAGAATATCTGAGAGTGAAAAAACAGTGAAGTAAAATTCGTCGGGTATCATCAAGTATACTCGTCGAATTCGTCGAATATATCTAACGATACTCGCCGAATTCGTCGAATATACATATCGATACACACCGAATTTGTCGAATCATCTCGACGCTACTTCTCTGGTTTTTCCAAGGCATTTTCGTCGACTATCATGGCGTCAAGTGCGTCGACTGCGTCGATGGTGTCGAGTGCGTTGGCTGCGTCGATGGCGTCGAGTGCGTCGACAGTGTTGATGGCGTCGAGTGCGTTGAGTGCGTCGAGTCAGCCAGCCGATACTCGTCAAATTCGTCGAGTATACTAGCTGATACTCGTCGAATTCGTTGAGTATGACTTCTGCATGGCGTTGAGTGGCTAGCAGGTTTGAGCTGAATTTCTCTAAGTAAATTTCGTCGAATATCACTAGTAGTTCGGCGAGTATACTAGCTATACTCGACGAAAAAGACTTGGGTTATTTTTCAGCCTATTTTTCAAATCGCGGCCCGAGTTGAACGACGACCATGCATAGTAATTTCACAAGTCTCGTTTTGGAATTTCTTTTATAACCGTTACTATTGAGGATGCCTATATGGTTGGGAGAGCGTCCCGCAGCTAAATAGAACGGATCACCCTAAAGATGTATTTCACAACTGCAATCTGCATCACATGCACGTTTTCAGTCTGCTGAAGGAGAAACTGCGCCACCATGAGTTCCAGATTGAGGGGGCACGACAATCCATGTTATAAAGGTATAACAGATCCTGTCTCCCTGCAACATGAGTGCACATGTTGCGCACTACAATAGTGTAGTTGATAACATTGTGCATGTAATGGAGCTCGGGCCATCGCAACATCGATTTCCGAGGAAAATTAGCAAAAAATCGATAGACAGGGCGGATCACGCTGCCCGGCCGCGGCCTCGGCTGAGTAGTTCGGTCCGCGCGATCAGCCACGCCAAACTCACCCAACATAAAAACAATTAGTTGTCAATGGACGAACCCAGGATCTATATTAAGTAAACAAGGCTGCAAGAGTTTCCCGTTGTGGGACTATAATCTAAATATAATTTATTTGCCTAGTGGTTGACATCTCACAACGCCTAACGGGTGCTTCTAATGGTCTCCTTTGTACATGTATGAACCATCTTAATCGAGCTTCGCACATCTTCTCTACAATTGGTGTCACTCCCATGCAACGATCATTAAAGATTTGTGACACCATTCGAACTATCACCCTCCATTTCATTGTGGAAACAACTTCTACATTACCGTGATCGCTTCGTGGTAGTTGATTCCTTGCCTTGGATTCCGAGATTGCTTCATAGTATAATGCTACCAACACTCGCGGTCATTCGTGCATGTACCACACCTACCGTCATTAAGCGATGGCTTTTTAGCTCTTTACTGGCAGAGAATAATAAGAGTCGTTCAACAATTTGTTGCTAGATGTCTAGCCCGCATGAAGGCAAAGTATCAGGCCCTCACAATAGTGGATCTCCTACAACCAATGTTGATCCCAGATCTTCTTGGAAGGTCATTGCCTTAGACTTTTTACCCAACTGTAGTGCTCGCATGGCTTCGATGGCTCTTAATAGTTGTCAACTATCTGTTCAAGTATGGACACTTCATTCCAATTAGGCAGAAGGTTGTTAGATTGCATGGATTTCCACGCTCCATTGTGAGCAATCATGACAAGGTATTTATGAGCTCCTTATGGCGTGAGCTATTCAAATAACATGGGACTCAATTGCGCTTCAGCACTACATACTATCCTCAGATAGATGTTTAGGCCAAGGTTATGAATCATTGCCTCAAGACATATCTACGTTGTTTTTCCATGGAGCATCTCAATCATTTTTCCATGGGCTGACTGGCAAGTTGTGGTATAACAAATCTTACCAACTGATGGACAACACATATCCCTTTCCAGATTGTCTATGGGTGTTCGTCGCCTAAACCATCTCGTCATGTAGTACGGTAGTAGGCGAGTGCCGAATTGAATTTGTTGCAGCCGAGTTCGGGGATCGAGGTGAAGTAATGCGACAACTGAAACGATACCTTGAGCACACCTAACAACAGATGGATCAACAGGTCAACCGCCACCATAGGGAGTATTAGTGAAGCTGAAACCTCATAGGAAGTATTCAGTGGCCATCCAATTCCACTCCAAGCTCTCTACACACTATTATGTGCCCTTCATGATCCTGAAAAGGATTGGCGAGGTCACTTACAACATACAATTACCACCTTTTCCAATAGGATTCACGGGGTATTTCATGTGTCCTAGTTCAGGAAGATAGGGGGGGGGGGTCATCACATTCAGACATCCCTTCTCGATGATATGTCCATGGAGGCCATTCTCGTGTACAAGCCTGCATTAGTGTTTTCCGCAGGCACAAAAGAAGTTTAAGGGCAGATCGTACAAAAAATATTGGTGCAGCAGAAGGACATGCCCTCTAAGGAGGTCGCGTGGGTCTTGGAAAATGAGGTGTGCACACATTTTTCAAAGTTTGACCTTCAGGACAAGGTCGTTGGTCAGCTATGGGGTATTGATATGACTACAGGTACACGTGAGGCATCCAAAAGACAGTTCATATCCTTTTACTCACGCCGACTATGTGAGGAGCCAACGACATCACGCTAAGGATACATTTGTACTCGTTTACTATTACGTACAAGTATTACTATTGTGTGAATTGCTTTATTATGTGCTCATACAAATATTACTATTGTGTACTTTGCTTTATTATGTGCGCGAGGTCAGACTTTCTAGATGTATGCATATTTTGGAAGTAATTACTAATTAGAAATTGAAGAAACTGGATAGATCACGGACAGCCCAGCGTATGGTCTATCTCCTTCACTATTGTTTCTCCATTCCACGAATCCAACTTTTCCCCTTTCTCGCAGATGGTAGTTGCTACCACACCTTAACTATTGAGATACACAGTAATAATCAGGCTTCTATCTACATTGCTTAGAATATTGAAAAGTTATGGTATTCTCATCAGATATGAGAGCATTGCCACTAACTTAATATTAAAGGTTTTCTTTTTCAATTTCAATAGAGGAAACCATTTCTATTGAAGGTGACATACTGCATCTCTTCATACGCTCCTGGCCGGTCCAAACTCCCCTTGTTGCTATCAACTACTCCGCTTATTGCTTCAGGTAAATCAACATATATAAATGAATTTTACATTAATCATGAAATGTGCGCTGACTATATTGGGTAAAACATTTGCAATAATTGCATCTTCAAAAATTACTGCTGCGTAAAATATTTGCAATTGACGCTTCTCAGTTCATCTACTATATGTTGCTTGTCAATAGCAGTTTCATGGTATATCTGGGACAGAAAGATGACTTACGTGTAATGCAATGGAAGCCACGTTGAGGACTTCAAATCAAACATGTGGAGATCATTAAGTCTTCTACCCTTTGTATCTTGTCCACCAAAGAGAATCAAGACTGGACCTGCTCTGATGACGCTGTGACCACTACGAGCAACCTGAAATTCAATCCGAAAATTATATCAGATGCATATCAAGAATAAGAAAGTAATTTACTGCTTTGGCATATCTACTATTAATAAAGAAAGAGCCCATTTTGATATATTTTTGATGCAGTGGTAAGGCCGACATGGGGTAGACCCTCTAAATGCACACCTATATGTAATGACGTGCAATGCAAGTGCAAAAGTGTTCCCCTAAAATTACAGCAAGTAATTAATTATTATAAAAATTAACAGGTCCCCAAACTTTGCGAAACTTTGATTGAATATAACAAATATTGTCACAAACCAATCTTGGTGCAGTAAGCATACACAAAATAAACACCGTAAGTGGTACAACAAATGAACTAATAACACAATATGATTGATATACGACACAGTATGAGTTACCGAAATAAACAACAACAAAAGAAAAGAACTAATACCACAATCCGCTAGTGCAGGCGACGACGTTGAGGGGGGTGGGAGGCATACGTGGGTGCGGCAATGTCGAGGAGGGGGGCTGATCTGAAGTGGAATCCACGGCACTGAGATGGGGGGTGCTGGAAAGACTGTGTGGCTGGAATTAGTGGCAAGGCTCACAATGGGCTGGGTTGGGTGTAGAAATTAGGAAAGGGGAGGACAGGCAGTTTGCGGGTTGCAAGAGGCGGAGGGGAAGAAGGTTTGCGAGGCTTCTGACAGTAATGGGGATGACGGGAGTGGGAGAAGAATCTGATGGAAGGAGGCGGGAGGGGGAAGGACGGCGGGTGGGGCTACAGGCCAAGTGGAGGAGAAAGGGGTGGATCGGATTCCTTGATTCCGCACCAGGTTAGATGATCGGTGGGGATGACGGGCAGACAACAAGAAGAGGAGTAGGGCTTAGGGCTTCAGTTGGAGCAGGGAGGATCGGAGGAGGGCGGAGGGAGTCGTTCCGACATCACATCGGGAGGGCGGAGGAAGGCATCGCACCTTCTGTGACCGAGCGGTTCCTGGATTTTACCAAAACCTGTGATGCCCCTCATATGAACCGCGACACATATATAACCCTAACTTAATAACCGCAACCCATAACCGCTAACCAACAAAAATACCCAAATCGAACGATTTGTATTGTTTTGGCCGATCGGGCATCAAATACAACTCAAAATAAGAAAAGTAAAATATGAAATCGACTCGGATCGAACATCTGCACGCGACCACATGCTCTGATTGACTGCACGGGCAGCGGATCACCGCCTCCTGCGGGAATATACGCGAGTCGGTTGTGGCGCGCTGTCATTTTTTATTCTGATTTTACCATGCAAAATACGTTAAATATTTAAAACAATTTATCTTTCACACTTCCATGTATATATAATATTATTTATTTTTAATAAGTTGTTTGTTTAATATAATTTTTAATTGAAATTAGAATTGTGATAAAAAATGCATGAACTATGATTAATTTTTATTTTTTGCAGAATTTCTAGTTGATATTTATTACAAAAATTAAAGAAATTAGTGGCACCAACAAAAAAGCACAAGCGAGTGTCAGAGGCTGATGAGTGATCGAGGAAAAATGTATTGGTGGAAGAACATTTTTGTATGGGAGACCGTGTCATTGATGCTAATATACAGCAACAACAACACTCAAGCCTTTATCTCATTATAGTGGGGTCGACTATATGGACCCTTTGTCGTCATTGTGCCCTATCCTTTGGTCATAATCTCACTAATGACTTAGTACATCATGTTTTTCCTTTATCCCACTATAGTGGGGTCGGCTATATGGATCCTTTGTCGCCATTGTGCCGTATCTTTAGTCATAATCTCACTAACGCTTTAGTACAACATTATTTCCTTATTGTTTCATTCCAAGTCTTTATTGGTCTACCCCTCCCTCGTTTAACATACCTATTGGCTAGACTCTCACAACGGCTATCAAGTGTCTCTAATAGTCTCCTTTGTAAGTGTCCAAACCATCTTAGTCAAGCTTCTTGCATCTTCTCTGCAATTGGTACTACTCATGTATTATCTCTGATACATTCATTCCAAATTTTATTCAGTCTCGTGTGTCCACACATCCACCTAAGCATTCTCATCTCCGTAACACCCACTTTTTGCTCATGCACACAATTCACCGCCCAAGACTCAGAACCATAGAGCATCGTTGGTTGCAGTACGGTAAAACTAGTCTTTAAGTTTTATGATACTTTACGATCACATAAGATCCCTGACGCGTCTCTCTACTTCAACCAACCCGCACGGATCCTATGTGTCACATTTTTATCAATACCTTCATCGTTTTGAACTATTGATCCAAGATATTTAAAACACTCATTACGAAAAATATCTTGATCATCCAACTTAATAACGAAATCATCCATCCGTCCTTCTTGCACTGCTAAATTTAAGCTCCATATACTCCACCTTTGTCATGCTCAACCTAAAACCCTTCTTTTCCAAAATGTTTCGCCAAGATTCAAGTTTTACGTTTACACCCTCGCGCGTCTCATCGAACAAAACGATATCATCCGCAAACAATAAACACAAAGGTATTGCTTGTTGGAAATGGCTGGCTCATCTAAGATAAGGACTTAAAGCTGAACCTTGATGTAAGCCAATAGTGATGAGGAATTCCTATGTTAATCCTCCGGATGTCTTCACCCCTGTCACTGAATTTGTATACATATATTTGATTATGTCAATGTATGATATATTTACACTTTTCTTTTCTAAGACTCTCCATAAGATCTCTCTTTGAACTTTATCATATGCCTTCTTAAGATTGATAAACAATATACGCAAATCTTGTTTTCTTGCTCGATAGTTGTCAATGAGTCTCCTCAAGCGATGTATAACATCCATTGTCGACCACCCTGGCATGAATCCAAATTGATTCTCTGAGATGTTATAATCTTTCATCTTACTCCTTTTTCTATTACACGTTCTCATAGTTTCACGGTATGATTCATTAAATTAATTTATTTGTAATGAACATAATTTTGTATATCTTTTTTATTTTTATACAAATATACCAAGATATTTTCTCTTCATTGGTCTGATATCCTCTTTGACTTCAGTATCTTATTGAAAAAACATATAAACCACAAATTTTTTTCATTCTCTAGACATTTCAATATTTTGATGGGTATATCGTCTGACAAAACCGCATTTCCAATTTTCATTTTCTTTAGAACATCATTTACCTCTGATACTTGAATTTTATGATAAAAAGTTATGTTCATATACTACTCTGATTTATTTAACTCTTTCAGGTTCAATTCATTGACTTTTGTTTCATTATAGAGTTGATAAAACTATTTTTTTCATCATTCTTTAATATCCACATCATTCGTCAAAACTGTATCTTTTCATCTATAACACATTTTACGTGCCTTAAATCTCTTGTCTTTCATTCTCTAGTTCGTGAAATTTTATATATGTAACGCTCTACATATTTGGTATCTAGTCGTTTATAAATTTTTTTATAAGTTTGACTTACTGCATGTTTAGCTTTTTTTTGGCGACTTTATATCTGCATAAGTTTTCATCATTCCTACAAGCATAGAGTGATTTATAGCTAGTCCTATTTGGTCTCACTTTGTCTTGCACTTTCTCTTTCCATCACCAAGATTCTTTATTTAGGTGTGCACGACCTTTTGATACTTCAAGTACGTTCTTTCTACTTATTCTTAAATGTAAGAGTCACCAACTAGTTGTTCCATAACTATTGTGTTGAAAGTTACCTGTTTTTCATCTTCAAGTTCGACAACCAAATTTTTTGCCACATTTTTTTCTGTCTTAAATTTATTGATGTTAATATATTGAAGAAAAAAAATCAATGCTAAGCTAAACATAAATAGTAGTATCAAGCTAACATGAAATAACAAAACTACTAAATAGAAAAAGAGAGCTGACAGGAACAAAAAAACAATACATTCTCCCTTCTGACAGACACCGCACAACAGTTTTCACCTCTCTGAATAGCCACCACCATTCCGACAACCACCGGATCTACACCTCCTCCTATAGCCCCAACTTGTGAGTTCTAGTTTGGTTTCCTTGTTTTCATAATGATTGCACAAGTTAGACTATCTCTACTCGAATGGATGCATATCTATGCTAGCGTGTTTGCTTTTGTGATTGATTGCGACTTGCATGGCCTATGTTATTGTGTATTTAATTACAGCACTCCAATAGGCAAAAATCGTATTTGCTTGCTCTTACAATTATCTGAATATTACTTGAGTTAACTGCTAAGGTTTTAAGTATTTCGTATTATTGGCAAAACAATGCTGAATCAAATCCTGCAAGCATACATCATCCTAGTTTGTTAGATTTATTTTCCTGGACATTGCACTCTAGGGTTATAATAGCAATTTCTCACTCTCCTCCTCAAGCTAATCATAGACACCCTGCATTCCCAACCTGCTACAACTAAAATGTTCATGTATTATCACATGCGGCAATCAATCTTAGTTGTTCGATTCCTTCTTGAACAGCCAAATTAGAAGCAATACAGATGACTAACTGGTCATCACAATACAACCTGAAGATCATTTTGTGGGTATCTTAGTTCTCTTATAGGTTGTTTGATCCAAATCATTTCACAAGTCATATCGGTCATTGCATGGAATTGCCTCTGCACCCGACTTAGATACTACATTATAATTCTTGCTTATTTAGAATATCAAATTTTTCTGGCAAACCCATAATAAGACGTGGTAAATCTTATATCAACTAATGACCCTATATAGTCCTCATCAGAAAAACCTACTGCATGACTGCACATTCATGTTCATACTCTGATTCAAAGATTCTACAGGATAAGAAAGTGTTGAAAATAATATTATTCAAGAATAATGGGACTCACATTAGGGTTTGAATGGGGACCTATATACAATGTTTTGGCCTCTCTCACTCGGTTCAACCAACAAGGCCATTGTAAGCTGCCACAAGGTATTTTCCTCCTATTTGTTTCCTCATGGTATGAGAGAAAGTTAAAGGAGCAAAGCTGGTGCAGGACGGCGCGTAGGGTTTGCATGCCTGTCGGCTTTTTCTAGGAAACCCTAAATGTATACAATGAAATATGAGTTTTTGCAAACAATTTGAGCGGGTGTCGCGCGGACTTATGAATTTAAGCAACATTTTTTTTATATATCACAACAAAACTATTTTGTTTAAAAAGGATTTTCTTAAAATAATGGTTCGAGCCTTAATCCGGGGGATGAACTTCGCAACGTTCGTAGTGTCCCCTTTTGTCGTAGCAAAGCGGAAATCGTAAACTCCAAATACGTTTCCGTTTGGAATTTTCGACGTAGCGTTCGCTGACAAAACTCGGGCGAAAACCCAGCAATGAGTCTAGTTAACCTAAGAAAAAATATAGACACTCACAAAGGAAAAGATATGATCAAGTTACCCACGGAAAGAGACGTCTTTCCGTATCCGAAGTTAATGGCGATCACACGAGAAACTCCTCGTCACCTTCGATCTTCCGCTCCGAGGTCAACCGCTATCGCACAGGACACCAAGGAATTTAAGCGATCACTCACCCGAGGTGGTTCCACGGAATCACTCAACAAAGCAATGATGCTACAAACTAAACAACCTAAATTCACTCACTCTTCACGCTCGAAGTGATTCCACGAAATCTCAAACACTTGCGGTAGCTCCACGAAATCTCACACACAAGAAAATAACTCAATTTCCTAACTGTAACAGGTATAAACCTGACAACGATATCCCAATCTCTCAACAATCAAAATACTGGTGGATCCAACGAAATGAACCAAGCAGGAAAATTTATTTTTTACTGGAGTTCAATAGGAACCACAAGCTAACAAGCCTTCAAACTTACTTAAGCAGAAATCCCGAATCTCACTTGTAACACCCCTTCTCAGTTTTACAATAATCAGCCATCCGGCCGGGCCAGCGATATAAAGAGAACTAGGAAACAATATTAAAACTAGTACACAGCAGGTGTAAAGTAAGAGCTACTAAAAAAATATAACTAGCAACGGAAGCTAAGAAAGTAAACTAAAGATAACCACATACCTGAAATATGGAATCACAGAGCCACTACAGCTGAAAAGAATTGAATTAACTGAAGATCTGAACTATCATAATAAGTCTGATCCAAGATATAAAAAACATTAATAAGTTACACTGTCCACAACTACAAGTACATGCTGAAATAGAGTAAACTGAATGGTAAAAATACTACAAACTGACGCCACCATAACGTTCATCCTAGACGTAGTTTCCCACCTGGGTCACCTGAAAAACATTGCCCACGAAGGGTCAGAGTAAAGAAAAACAATTCCCCTTAGTCACACTAAAACAGATTTACATATGAATGCTTGCATGTATTTAAAATAGTCTCGTGCATTGAAAACATTTTATGTTATATGTTATGCATGCTTTTCCTATACTTCCTGGTCAACACACTATTAGTTCTATATTCATGACTTTCCGTTCATTTACCCAAATCCTGACGTTCACTAACTAGTGTACTGTCTCACGTCAAGTCCGTACTTGAGTTCTAGGTGGCTTCTAGCCTACACATTTACTGGGAAGGATCTAGGCAGAGTAGCTCCTAACGCGCAAAATCTGAAACTGACGACCCGAGACCATCTGACGAACTCAATTGTTCTAGTGTCGCGCGGACACGGTCTCGAATCTACTAACTGTCTCAAGGGGAGTCAACTCCCAAGACTCTGAAACTCATAGGATACCATATGCCCTATGAGGATGGTAGTGCGCCTCTACCAAACACGAAAAGACTGGTGTGCTACTGACCTTTTTGGTCTGACGCTACTCTGCATGGGATATCTTTTCTGGTGTACTACTAAACGACCCTTGACTTTCTCGTGGTCGACTTGAAGGGACCTTTGCGCCCTTGGTTGGACAATCTCTAAACTTACGTACACGGGTAGAATTTCGTACTTAAATAACTGTTCATGACTTTACTAACGTGGTTATGGAAGAAGACGTTAACATACGCGTTTCCACGATTAATTTTCTACTGCCACACTTTTCTATACATGGTTATGATGCTTGTACGAAACCTACTCATGCGTATGAAAATATAATTATTTGATATGTCTAACTAAAAGAAATTAGAATTTCTTTACCGAGGTGCTGCGACGCTCGTACACGCGGCGCGGCGACATTAGCTCTTCCGAAGGAAATTCTACTGTATGGAAAACTCAGAGTGCTGTCTCGAACCTACTAGAGTCCTGCAATTTAAGGCAAACCTATCTTCATAATTGTTCCCCTTTTTGGGTTTCCGGTGGAAAATCTCCAAAACATCTAGGGTTACAAAAAAAATACATGTGCTAACTTCGCATATTACCTTTACGTATAGCGGTTGAGGCTCTCAATGCGTTCCACACAAATTACGTGGTGAACCACGAACACCAAAACCTAAAATAGGGCAATCAAAATGAAACCTAGGTTAAACTAGTTCCCAAAATGAAGAAAATCCAAGCAGAAATCGAGAAAAGGAAGAGATCCACTCACCGGTACCAAAACAAAACTCAAACTCCTTCGGTTAGGGTTAGACCCGGTTCTCCCACGGCTAAGGAAGGAAAAGGAATGTCCACCGATGCCTGCAGAGGAGGGAGGAGAAATCGGAGAGGGTTTCCGGAGGAGGATCGGCCGGCGAGAAGGCACGCGGGAAGTGTCGGGCTCGTCGGCTGCGGGAGAAGGAAAAGTCGCGCGGTCTGCTTGCGGAACGGGGCGTCGGACGGCTTCAGTTTTCTTTTCTCCCGTGATATTTGATGTGCGGGAATAAAATTCCCACGGCATACGGTTTTGATAACCGCATGAGAAGGGGGGGGGGGATTTTGCTATTGGCACCTCATTTCTAATACCTTTGATGATTAATTCATTTTCACCCCACGCGTCACTAAAATAAAATGCGTCACACCCTATAATTTACGCACTTGACTGACTAACGGACGCTATCATAAGGAAAAGTAACATTATACGTTGCCGACGCGCCGCGTCGATCAAAATTTGTCGCGACTTGCCCCTACAAATTTAAAAGTTACATTTCGCGTCAAATTTATGGATGTTACATCACTTTCGGCAGCCACATGGAACAAGGCAGCAAGGTAAATGTTACTGTTCACCAACTATCAACATTTGAAATAATTCTACAGTAGCTTAGAAGTTACTGTTCGTCTTCTCGGACCTGGCAGCAAAGCGGTAACAGTGATGAGAGGGAGATACTGTTCTTCTTCTTCTAAGTTTCTACAGGAAATCACTAACGCAAGCAACAATAGAAAATCATCAACTATGGTTACAGGACTCAAGAAACCAAACACAAACACATATCAATCTTTTCTTCTTTTTCAACATTCACTACCTCAAACGAAAATATATCCCCTTTTTATAGGGTTACAACGAAACAGAAAATCCCCACAAATAAACACGAACTTAATTAAAATAGCAAGGAACCTCCTCCTCACGATGGTAGAATCAGCGGCCAGAAACAGTGGAAGGTGTAGCCCTGGCAGTTGCGGCGAAGCGGGACCGATCATGGTCGTGCCATGAGGTTGGATCGTGGAGGCTCCAACAGTTGCGGGCTCTAGAGGAGGCGGAGGTGTGTAGATCGTGGGAGAGAAAGACGGCTTCTATCGCGAGCCGCGGCGGAATCAGAGCAGTGGCGCCAAAGTCGGGCGGGTGCGGCATAGCCCTAGACATGCGGCTCACTCGGGCTGAACGAAGGAGGAGAACAGGACTGGCCTCCTTCTTAACCTAGCATAAAATATATGTATATATATAACCGTGCACTTATATATATATAAATATATTTGATAATATTTAAGAGTTTATATATATATATATATTTAAGAGTTTATATATATATAAATATATATATATATATATTTACACAAACAATTTACGTGATATGCAGTCTTAAGGTCGATAAAGGTCAGGACGGGTGCGACGTCGGGCACTCTTGCGACGACCTGATCTAGGCTGGTCTCCACCAACTCTCCCCCACTCGAAATCACTCATCTCTGGTGAGTGCTCAGAGCGATAGTGTTGTAGAAGATCAGCATCCATGCGCTCTAACTCTACGGCCAAGACCCAGCTGGTCTCGGCCTCTGGTCTACCATGCTAACGAACCAAATATCTCTGAAAATCACCATCAGTAGTGGTCACTGTCTCGTCATCCAATATCTGTTCGAGAACCAAAATCTGTCGCGGAAGTCGATCAACAGCTCTGGGAACTGGTATGGTAGACTCATCTGGTATCTCATGCTCAACCTGCAAGCTGTCAGTGGAAATGGGAGGAACTGCAGTGGACGTGTCAGTAGCGGAATAAATATCGGTATGTCTGGAATGTGTCTCCTCACTCTCACTCACCAACCCAGAAGAATCAAATGAATGAGAAGACGAAAATATATCCACTACCTAAAACAAAAATATATCCCCTTTTTATAGGGTTACAACGAAACAGAAAATCCCCACAAATAAGCATGAACTTAATTAAAATAGCAAGGAACCTCCTCCTCACGATGGTAGAATCAGCGGGCAGGAAGAGTGGTAGTTGTAACCCTGGCAGTTGCGACGAAGCGGGACCAATCATGGTCGTGCCATGAGGTTGGATCGTGGAGGCTCCAACAGTTGCGGGCTCTGGAGGAGGCGGAGGTGTGTAGATCGTGGGAGAGAAAGCGGGCTTCTATCGCGAGCCGCGGCGGAATCAGAGCAGTGGCGCTGAAATCGGGCGGGTGCGGCATATCCCTAGACATGCGGCTCACTCGGGCTGAACGAAGGAGGAGAACAGGATCGACCTCCTTCTTAACCCAGCATAAAATATATGTATATATATAACCGTGCACTTATATATATATATATATATATTTACACACAAACAATTTACGACAAATTACAAAATAACACAACGTGATATGCAGTCTTAAGGTCGATAAAGGTCCGGACGGGTGCGACGTTGGGCACTCTTACGACGACCTGACCTAGACTGGTCTCCACCAACTCTCCCCCTCTCGAAATCACTCATCTCTGGTAAGTGCTCCGAGCGGTAATGTTGTAGAAGATCAGCATTCATGCGCTCTAACTCTACGGCCAAGACCCAGCTGGTCTCGGTCTCTGGTCTACCATGCCAACGAACCAAATATCTCTGAAAATCACCATTAGTAGTGGTCACTGTCTCGTCATCCAATATCTGTTCGGGAACCAAAATCTGTAGCGGAAGTCGATCAGCAGCTCTGGGAACTTGTATGATAGACTCATCTGGTATCTCATGCTCAACCTGCAAGCTGTCAGTGGAAATGGGAGGAACTGCAGTGGACGTGTCAGTAGCAAAATAAATATCGACATGACCGGAATGTGGCTCCTTACTCTCACTCACCAACCCAGAAAGATGGAGTTCCAATTTGGATGGTGGAGGTGACTGGTGGAGATGAAATAAGAGGTGGAGGAGGAGGAGAAGCAGTAGGCAAGTCTTCTGCAGGGGCAGAGACTTGAGGGGAAGAGACTTGAGGTGAAGCCCAGCAGACCCTCTTGGTGGGGAATCACAAATCTATGCCAAAAGGAAGCCTTCACATGGCTAGGAAGAAAAGTCGTTACCCTTGACGACCGCTTCGGTGCCATGACCTCAAAGCTAGCTTGATTTGGCTCGCAAGTGTGCGACTTCCCTTGTGCGTATGAACTCCACCATGTACAGATGATCCTCCCAATTCTAAAGACTCGGGCGGGTAATTGTGAAATAACGTTAGATCGGGTACGTTAAAAACATACCCTAAACCCTAAATGAAGACATCTCAAGTTCATACGCATTTTGCCCAATCTGCTTCACCACTTTAAAGGATCAAGTTCTACGGTTAGCTAGCTTCTTTACGGTACCCGAAGGTAACCGTTCCGGATTTAGGCGAATCATGACCAAGTCACTCACTTTAAAACTAGCAGATCTTTTGTGCATGTTAGCTTGAGTTGCGTAAATATCATAAGTACTATGCAACTTCCGCTCAATCTCTATGCAAACCATGCAAATGTAATGCATACTCATGTGAAAACTGGCTAGTCCTAAAGGTGTGTGGTAGTGGTGCTAAATCTAGCGGAACTCGTGCAGTGTGACCATGAACAACCTCATTAGGTGATAAACCTGTGGATCTATTCTTCGAATTATTATACGCTAACTGAGCGTGAGAAGAATTAGATCTCAATTTCCCTGGTGATCTCCTACCAAACATCGCAATAAATTTCCTAAACTTATATTTACAACTTCAGTTTGACCGTCAGTCTGTGGATGATAAGCGGTTAAAAATAGAATTTTAGTACCTAAAAGTCTCCAGAGTGACTTCCAGAAATAACTGGTGAACTTAACGTCTCGATCGGTAAGCATAGTGTTTTGTATCCCTCGGTGTGCGACAACCTCTTTGTAATAAATTTGGGCAATATGAGAGCGTCATCGATTTTGTTACAAGGGATAAAATACGTCACTTTAGAGAACCAATCAACTACTACAAGTATGAAATCGTGTTTCCTAAATGTGTGTGGCAACCCAAGCACAAAATCCATGCTAACATAATCCCAAGGGATACTGGGCACCGGTAAAGGTGTGTATAATCCAGCGGGTTGTTTGTTGCCTTTCGCTACCTGACAAGTGTGGCAGCTACTGGCAATCTGAGCGATAACCCACTTCATCCCGGCCAATAGAAGCGTTCTTCTACTAGGGCTATCGTCTTATCACGTCCAAAGTGTCCACCTAAGCCTCCGCCATGTAATTCTCATACAATGAAGTTTCGCAACGAGGTGCGGGGAATACACAGACGGGTCCCATGAAACAAATATCCGTCTTTAATGAGATAATCGGTCTCATCGTGATAGGGATCTGAACGTATCGCATCATAAATACCGCTAAAATCAGGACAACTAGAATAGTCATCCTTGACACGCTCAACGACTCAAATCCTATCACCTGAGTACGCATTTGTGATAATACAAGGGTGACTCGACTAAGGGCATCGACAACCCTATTCTCTGTTCCCTTACAGTGTTTGAGAACTAAGGTGTATTCTTGTAAATATGAAACTCACTTAGTCTGTGGAGGGTTCAACTTTTGTTGTGAATTGATATAACACAACACCTGATGATCAGAGTGGAGAACAAACTCCTTAGGCAACAGATAATGCCTCCAATGACGTAACATTTGTACAATCGCATAGAACTCACGCTCATAGTTGAAATAATTCATCTTCGGGCCTGAGAGCTTTTCACTGAAAAATCCAACGGGTGACCCTCTTGACTAAGTACACCTCCTATTCCAACTCTGGAGGCATCACAAGATACCTCGAATACCAGACTGAAATCAGAGAGTCTCAAAACCGGTGCAGTTGACATCTTATCCTTGATAATCTTAAAGGCTCTAGTGGCCGATGATGTCCACTGAAAACTTCCCTTCTTCGTATATTCAGTGACAAGTGTCATAATCGTACTGAAGTTCTTAATGAATCGACGATAAATGTGGCTTGTCCATGAAAGCTACGGACACTGTGAATGTTCTGAGGGGTAGGCCACTCATGAATCGCTCGAACTTTCTCGGGATCCATAATGATACCAGCGGAGCTCACTATATATCCAAGAAAGATAACAGACTCAGCCATAAAAAACACACTTCTTCAAGTTGATATACAGACGTTCGGTTCGCAGGAGCTCGAAAATAGTATGTAGGTGAGTCAAATGCTCACTCTCAGTTCGATTATATATCAAAATGTCGTCGAAATAAACCACTACGAACTTCTCAATATAAGGTCTGAAGACCTGGGTCATCATCCGAGCGAAAGTACTAGGGGCATTGGATAACCCAAAGGGCATCACAAGCCACTCATAAAGGCCGTCCTTCGACTTGAAGTAATTTTCCACTCGTCTCCTTCGCGGATGCGAATCTGGTGATAACCACTATGAAGGTCGATCTTAGAAAAAATCGTGGCTCGAGTCAACATGTCTAACATGTCATCCAGTCGGGGTATCGGGAATCGGTACTTCACAGTGATCTTGTTGACAACACGACTGTCAACGCACATACGCCAAGTACCATCCTTTTTCGAAGCAAGGATGGCAGGCACCGCACATGGACTAAAGCTATGACGGATAAAGCCTCTATCAAGTAATTCTCCGATCTGCTTCTGCAGCTCCTCATGGGAGGCAGGATTCAATCGGTAATGCGGTAAATGTGGGAGGGAAGCTCCAGAAATGAGATCTATCGCATGTTGAATACATCTCATGGGAGGTAACTCAGCCGGAAGCTCATCGGGGTGTATATCCCGGAACTCCCCTAAGAGTCTCCTAGCAGGTATAAGAATAGACTCGTATCTCTCTAGTACGTCAGATGCCTGTAAAACTACTAAGGAATAATAAAATCCACCACTGAAGCTCTCTCGATGGAAATCAGTGCCTCGTATAATGCTAAGAGTCTTCTTCCTCTCAGTCGGAGGAAGAGATTCTTTTGTACTACTACTCGTGCGTGATGTTGGTGTTGTGGGTCGCACCGGGTTCAACACTACTCTCTTTCCGTCTAGTAGAAAGGAGCAAGTGTTGGACCTGCCATGCATGAGTACATCTCGGTCATACAACCAAGGTCTCCCTAGTAATACGTGGCACACATCCATAGGCATAACAACACACCAAATCTTATCGGTAACGGACCGATAATGATGGGCACTAAACATCTCCTAGTCACAGATAAGGCAGTCTTGGTGACCCAAGCTACCTGGAATGGGGAAGGGTGCGGCGCAGCAGTGAGTCTCATGCGGGCTAAAGCTGTGTCAGCTATCACATTCATACAACTCTCGCTATCTACTACTAAACGACACACTTTCTCTCTAGCCTTGAAGTAGGCCTGGAAGATGTTCGTCCGCCAATAATCGCCTGATTCCTTTGGTGTAGATAACATACATCTCACCACTAGGACGCCGGGATCTATCTCCTCATCACTAGGCGTACTGTACACTTCACCATTCAAAATGTGGGAGTCCCTCTCGACTCCAACTTCTTTTATAGGCTCATCCTCCTCAGTCACCTCATGGATAACTAGTGTGTCTCTCCTCTTAGGGCAATCCCTAGATATATGGCCCATCTGTTGACACTCATAACATCGGATCTGTGAAGGGGTCACAGTTCCCATGAGGGCTTTTCCTTTCTGATCTCTCGTAAAGGTCGAGGTGGGCTTCGATGCAATCTCCTCACCTTTCGATTCATCTTTCTTATAAGAAGTGTTTGTTTTATTTTGAGGTTTGAATCAGGAGGTTCTCTTTTGATGTTCCTCTATATCGATGGCGATAGATACAGTCTGAGCAAAGGTATAGTGGTCATATCGAATCAACTCATCGCGAATCTCAGATCGTAGTCCACACTTAAACTTAGATAATGTATCTCGTGGGTGTTCGACTACGTTGCACCTAATCATAAGGTCCTTCATCTCAGCTAAATAATCAGAAACGGATTTGGACCATTGACGTAGAGACGTCAGCTCGTCTCGTAGACGGGTCTGGTAGTGCTGGGGAATGTACTGCTCCTCCAATATGGTTTTCATGTGTGCCCAATGTGTAATGGGAGGGCGTCCATTCCTCTCTTTACCACATTCCTCGCCCATCCAAAAGATTTTTGCTCGCCCAGATAACCTCATCTTGGCAAACTGAACCTTTTGATCTTCCGTTATACGATACCAATCAAAATAGGTCTTTATGTCTATAACTCAGTTTGAAAAGACCTTGGGATCCATAGATCCATCATAAAGTGGCGGATCTAACTTCACAACACGTGTAATATCCGGTCGCACACGACACCAAGGAATTTAAGCGCTCACTCACACGAGGTGGTTCCACGGAATTACTCAACAAAGCAAGGAGGGCACAAACTAAACAACCTAAATTCACTCGCTCTTCACGCTCGAAGTGATTCCACGAAATCTCAAACATTTGTGTTGGCTCCACGAAATCTCACACACAAGAAAATAAATCAATTTCCTAACTGTAACAAGTCTAAACCTAACAACGATATCTCAATCTCTCAACAATCAAAATACTGATTTATCCAACAGAATGAACAAAGCAGGAAAATTTATTTTTTACTGGAGTTCAATGGGAACCACAAGCTAACAAGCCTTCAAACTTACTTAAGCAGAAATCCCCAATCTCACTTACGACAGACACATGGAACAAGGCAGCGAGGTAAATGTTACTGTTCACCAACTATTAACATTTGAAATAATTCTACAGTAGCTTAGAAGTTACTGTTCGTCTTCTCGGACCTAGCACCAAGGCGTTAACAGTGATGAGAGGGAGATATTGTTCTTCTTCTTCTAAGTTTCTACAGGAAATCACTAACGGAAGCAGCAATAGAAAATCATCAACTATGGTTACAGGACTCAAGAAACCAAGCGCAAACACACATCAATCTTTTCTTGTTTTTCAACATTCACTACCTAAAACAAAAATATATCCCCTTTTTATAGGGTTACAACGAAACAAAAAATCCCTACAAATAAACACGAACTTAATTAAAATAGCAAGCAACCTCCTCCTCACGATGGTAGAATCAGCGGCCAGGAAGAGTGGAAGTTGTAGCCCTGGCTGTTGCGGCGAAGCGGGACCGATCATGGTCGTGCCATGAGGTTGGATCATGGAGGCTCCAACAGTTGCGGGCTCTAGAGGAGGCAGAGGTGTGTAGATCGTGGGAGAGAAAGCGGGCTTCTATCGCGAGCCGCGGAGGAATCGGAGCAGTGGCGCCGAAGTCGGGCGGGTGTGGCATAGCCCTAGACATGCGGCTCACTCGGGCTGAACGAAGGAGGAGAACAGGACCGGCCTCCTTCTTAACCTAGCATGAAATATATGTATATATATATAACCGTGCAATTATATATATATATAAATATATTTGATAATATTTAAGAGTTATATATATATATATATATATATTTATATTTATATATATATATTTATATATATATATTTACACAAACAATTTACGACAAATTACAAAATAACACAACGTGATATGCAGTCTTAAGGTCTATAAAGGTCCGGACGGGTGCGACGTCGGGCACTCTTGCGACGACCTGATCTAGGCTGGTCTCCACCAAAAGCTCTTCTTGTTTTGATTGGTTGGGATTGTTGCGTCAAAGGTTACTCGAACTGACGACGTCGACGAGTGGTGTTGTGATCGCTTGCGCAGGTGTAGTGGTGATTATCCACAGGGGTTCGTTCAAGCGGCGGTATTAGGACCTAGCTTCTCTTCCTCCGATCGGATGGGTCGCCTTCTTCTATCGCAGGGCCCGCTAGGTAATACTTATTTATCGATCTCAGGGATTCTTTCTCCATCTGTTGCATCAAAGGGGATCCGCATGGTTACTCTTCTATTTCTCGATCTCTAGTTTGCTCTTCATGTTTTTTGGTCCATTTGGTCATCAGTGCACGAAATTGTTTTTGGCTTCCGCACTTGTCGTGGGTTGAATGGATTGTAATATTGACGCTGGGAAAGGAAAAATGGTATCCAATGTCTCTGTTCAAGTGCAGATTTCTCAGTGATGATAGTAACTAATGTCAAATTAAATGGAAAAATTTACTTATTATGGGCGCAATCAATGAAGATGGTTATCAGGAGCAGGAGAAAGCTTGGCTTTATAACTGGCACAAAAGGGGTTTCTCCTATCCCGGATCCATCCTATGAAGAGTGGGAAGCAGATAATCTAACTGTTATGACATGGTTAATCCACCCTATGGAACCTGCTATTACTCGCTAGTTCATATTTTGGGAGACAACTAAACTCTTGTGGGATTTGTTGGAAAAGAATAACTCAAAAAAGTGTGACCTTGCTAGAATCTACCAACTAAATATAGAGGTTATATGTATGGACAGTGGGACGTCCTTTGAGGATTACTATGGGAGTCTTACTCAAAAATGGGAGGAGATTGATCAATATTCTAGTGTGAAAACCTCTCTCACCACCCATCAGTTCTGGGTGTGGGGTTAGTCAAAGAGAGTTGAGTCAAAGAAGAGTATTTGAACTTCTTGTTGGTTTGCCTTCTGAATTTGAATTTCAAAGGCACCAAATGCTTGGAAGAGAAGTTGTTCCCGATCTGAATACTGTGGCCAGTTATCTCAAGGGAGAATGTGATAGAATCTTGATAAATAAAATTAGTGGTGCAGAGAACTATGAAAAATCAGCGATGGTGGCTGATAAAAGAAGATGGATCAAATATGAATTGACCTCGATTGATTGAGTCGGTGAAAGCTAAACTGGATTGTTCTTATTGTGGGGCAAAAAACATGCGAAGGAAAATTGTTTGGACTTATTTTCACACCTTATTCTTAAACACTTCAAGAAAAATGCCACATGCAAGTATTGGTAAAAACTCAATCTACTCACTCAGGAATTTCTTTGTTGGGAAGTGGAGATCACTCCATTAGTAAAGAAGCGATATTTATTCAGGAGATGAGTAAGAAATTGGTGGCTCTTGAAGCCTCTCTTGGGCGACAGGAACACACTCAGTCATCAGGTATGGTTGCTCATGCACATGTTGTGTCTTTCTTTGGAGACAGTACTCAATGGATAATTGATTCAGGATCCTCCGATCATATGGAGGGTAAGGCAAGTCAAATTACTTTTATGCATCCTGCAATGAGAAAGGTTAAAATTATTGATGGATCTTTTGCTCCTGTTACGGGAAAAAGGATTGTGTGTCATTCATCCAAGATTTATCATGACTCTGTGATATATGTGTCATCTTTTTCTATAAATCTACTATCTATTAGTTGCTTGATCAAACAACTTAATTGTAGTGTTACAATTTTTCCTTCTCATTGTGTCTTTCAGGACCTGGTGAGCGGGAAGACGGTGGGGGGACTGAGTCAGGGGGGATATATCTGATGGATTCGAAGAAGGTAATGCATGTGAAAGCTTCAAAGCAAAATGAACTGAGTTTATGGCATCGTAGACTAGGACATGTGCCTCTGTGAATTCTTACAACTATGTTTCTTGTTGACTCCTCTATTCTAGCTTGGACTTATCTTGTGAAGCATGTAAAATAGCTAAACACTGCATAACTGCTTATTTTTCTAGTACCAGTAGAACTAAACAATGCTTTGATCTTATCCATTCTGATGTTTGGGCTGCCCTTATTATGTATTCGAATGGTTTTAAGTATTTTTCTCTTTTTTTTGATGATTATTCAAGATTTATTTGGTTGTAATTGTTGAAAAGAAAATATTTCAAAGCTCATGTTGTCATACTCCCTAACAGAATGGGATGTCTGAAAGCATGGACGTCTGTTAAATATTTCAAGAGTTTTGTTACAAGAGATGCACGTGCTCAAAATTTTAAGGGATGAAGCAGTTTTGAATGGGTTGTAATCAGATTTCATCATGAGTCATCGGGAACAAGAGTCCCTTTCGGATTCTGAAACCTCATGAGGATATTTTTCACCTGTCTTCTAAAGTTTTTGGGTGCTTAGCATTTGTTCACATCGTTAGTCCGCAAAAGATAAATTGGGACCTCAGTAGGTTAAGTGTGTTTTTGTTGGTTATGCCCCTAACCAGAAAGGATTTATTGTCCTCGAGTTCATAGACGGGTGTCCAAGGATGTTACCTTTTTTGAATAGATAACTTTCTTCTCAGATCAAGGCCCACAAATTTCTGTTCATCACGGGTCCAACGAGCTCCTGACATTATGCTACCTCTCCCATCTTTATCTGTGCATGAAGATGCTGATGTTGTTCCTATCCTTGAAGCCATCCAGGTGAGTGTTTCATTGGATTTATTGTCCCCATCACTCATACCCTCTCATCAGATACTGCTCCTGAAGTTCTTTCCCCTAAATCTACTCCATCTTTGCATCGTAGTACTCGCACTCGGTATCCCGCCGAGTAGGGATGCAAGCGAGCCGAGCTTGAGTCGAGCTCATCGAAAATAGCCAGCTCGAGCTATTTTCTTTTAGCTCGAGCTCGACGAGCCTGTGTTCAGTGGGTTCGAGCTCGACTGAGCTCGACGATCTTGGTGCGAGCAAAACCCTAAATAAAAATAAAAAAAATTAAATATATATAAATATATATAATAAATATAATAGTATAATAGTATTATTAGTATCTATATTTTATAATACATATAATAAATTAAAAAATTTAAATAAAAAAAGCTCGTGAGCCTACTCGCGAACTCATGAACAAGAAGCATTAGGCTCGAGCTCGTCGAGCTCGAGTTCGAGTCGAGTTTTTTTGAGCCGGCTCGTTCGAGCTCTCGAGCAAGCTCGACTCAACTTGCACCCCTACTACCAAACAGAATGCGAGTTATCGTTCTTTATCTTCCTCTTTTCATGATCATATTACAGTTGTTTCGCTTGTATTTATTGTTAACAATTTTTCTGAAGCACTCCTCATTCCTTCATGGAAAGAGACTATGGAATGTAAAATGATGGATCTTAAGAAACAAAATACTTGGGAGTTAATGGAACTTCTGTAACTGTCACGACTCGTCTCAACAAGATCAGAGTGCGCTTTGGGCGGGTCGTGATGCCACAAGCATGCTGAGAGGAACCATGTCTGCTAAGGCGGAACCAGAAATTTTACAACTAGTTTTTAAATTTGTTATTTTTGAAAAGTGTTTTAATTGATTTTAAATTGGTGCGGAAACCACACATAAATAATTAAAAAGCTGTTGTGCATGCATTTCTTTTATAAAAACTAAGCCACAAGCATTACTGAAACTAAATGAATGCAACTAGTTATAAAGGTAGAAATATCATAAGTGAAATGAACTAGTACAATGCTTCACCCTACAAGTTGTCCTCGATAAAAGAGAAAATGTCTGACGATAACTAATACATAATAGAAAAATCCAACAGTAACTGAAACAAAATACATAAAACCTGCCGATACATTAAACAAAATGAAACCTCCAAGCAAGTTATAGCTGGTAGAAGAAAAACTCAGGAACCGGACGGCGCAGTCACAAAACCTAAGGCAAATCCAAACAGAAGGAAAATATCTCAGAATATGAAAACACGTAAAGATTCAAGTTAATAAATTGCACAAAAGTAAGCAGAGGAAACAAGAGCTCCGTTAACTAATTTTACACGTAGCAACCTACTACCAGACAAGTAACCATGTCAAACAAAATGCTTTTACTTAAATGACTTACTCTGGAGTTTAGCCTAGCTGCAATACCATAAGCGGAATACATTAAAGGGCGAAGGTGTTGTCATTTGTTGTACAAGATTCTAGTGTATGAATTGACGCAAAGCTTATCAACAACGGTGCTTGCAATGGTCAACTAATGGTTTCTGTTACCAGTTAGTCAGGAGCTCGATTCAATGCGTCACACCAAACCAACACCCTCCTCTCAATGTTTGCCTAAGATATTAGACAATTTCAGGGATTCATAATTTATTTGGACAGTTTATTAATTAGACGATTCCAGTCTATAAGGGGCTACTTCATAACAAAAAGTGAAGTAAATTAGATCTCATGTTTGTAAGCGAGAGAGGTGTCTCTACTTGCCTTAAGGTGACTTCGAAAATGCTAGTGACAACTAAGTGGCGCAAGCGAGGTTAGAAGCTCGTGCTAAACCTGTTCAAGATCAAAATGCATTTCAAATAAGATTTCTACACTTGCACATGAGTTTGATATTCGCACCACACGACACGAGAGGGGTTTAGAAATTTACCTCCCGCAAAAGTGAGGGGAGAAGAGACTACTGAGAGGGATCGGGAGTTTTGACGTCGTTTGGAAGCAAAAATCCCTAATTCGGAGAGGGCTTGGAGCGATTCCACCACCTAAATCTGTGGACACGCACTGGAAAACACACAAATTCGGGATTAGTGGGTTATACGACGGACATAGGTTGGATAGTCCAAAAACCCTAGATCAGAGAGCGAAAAATTAGAGTAAAAAAATTAGGGCAAACTGAAAAACGAGAGTTTGGCGGGAATCCTTACCCAAGGAGACCAGATCTGGGCTCAAAAATCCACGAAGAGGGGTTTCGAGCAAAACCCTAGGAGTCCCTCACGAAATCTACCAGCCAGAACGAGGAGCTAGGGTTGCCGGAGAAGAAATGATGCCCTTGCCCTCACTGGCCGGAGAAGGAGAAGAGGAAGGGAGAAGGTGGCCCCCCTGGATGCAGCCGGCCAAGAGAAGAGGGGTTGCTGCGGGATTTGTCGGCCAAGGGGAGCGCCGGAGACGACGGGAAAGCAAGAGGAAGAGGCGTCAGGCCTGGAGGGGGGGGGGGGGGGGGTTCGTCGGCCATTGGAGGCGGAGGAGGGGGCTGCCGAGCGCTCGGGAGGCGGAGGCGGGGCCGTCGGGGGCGAAGGAGGCAGAATCGGGAGGAAAAAAATCCTGCGTGATGCGGGTTTTGGACGGGGGGGGGGGGGGGGGGGTCGGGGGTCGGGTTATAAGAGAGGGTAAGTCTTTTTTTATTATCATTCTTATTATTATTATTTATTATTTTGTTATGAAAATGAGGTTGTTATATTCTCCCCTACTTAGAAAGTTTCGTCCCAAAACTTTCTGAAAATTCTCTGAATGGAACTAAAACAACGAGTTTCAGACGACATACACTTCAAAGATAAGTTTGCAGATTAACGCATGAAAGCTAACCATGAAAGATACTGAAATAACAAGAAAGTCAAACTTAGAGACGTACCAAGAATCAAGAAAAGAGTTGTGGATACTTGTTGCGCATGTCAGATTCGAGTTCCCTAGTGTACTCCTCAGACTTGTCATGCACCCAAAGTACCTTCACCATAGGAATGGTTCTCTTGCGAAGCTTGCGTTCTTGGTATTCGACGATTTTCGCGGGCTCGACTGGATATGACAGATTGGCTTCAGGAATCACTGGAACTTTTTCAAGAACACGATTAGGATCGTGGATATATTTCCGAAGCTGACTAACATGGAGGACGTCATGGACACCGACCAAAGAAGAAGGTAGCTTCAGACGATAGGCAGATCCCCAAATACGTTCTGAGATGGTGTACGGTCCTACGAACCTCGGGCTGAGTTTATGATGACGACCGAACCGTTTCATCCCAGGAGTAGGGGAAACCTTCAAAAACACTTGATCACCCATGACAAATTCCAAAGGACGGCGGCGCTGATTTGCATATTTTCTCTGTCTCTCAATGACACAACTGAGCTGAAGACGAGTCTTCCTGGTGGCTTCTTCCATTTCCTGAAGTAACTCCGGTCCCAACGCCACCTTCTCACCAACCTCTGACCAGTAGAGCGGGGTTCTACAGCGACGCCCGTACAGTGCTTCGAAGGGGGCCATCTTGAGGCTCTCTTGATAGTTGTTGTTGTAGGCGAATTTAACCAAGGGTAGATGTTCATCCCAAGCCCCCTTGTAGTCCAAAATATAACAACGTAGCATATCTTCAAGAATCTGATTAACTCTCTTAATCTGACCATCAGTCGTCGGGTGGTAAGCAGTGCTTAGGTTGAGATCAGTGCCCAAAGCTTGCTGAAATCCTTTCCAGAAGTGCGATACAAATCTCGAATCACGATCAGAAACAATTCGCAGAGGAATCCCATGAAGTCAAACAACCTCTGAAACATAGATCCGGGCCATCTTCTCGGTGGAGTGACCCTCCTTATACGGAATAAAATGAGTCAATTTAGTTAAGCGGTCCACAATAACCCAAATCGCATCATGCCCTCTCGGAGTGCGAGGCAATCCAGTGATGCAGTCCATAGAAACATCTTCTCACTTCCATTCAGGGATAGACAGAGGTTGCAAAAGACCACTTGGACGCTGACATTGAGCTTTCACCTTCTGGCAAGTAAGGCATTGAGAGATGAAACGAGCGATGTAATTCTTCATACCAGGCCACCAAACGATCTGCTTCAAGTCATGATACATCTTGTTGTTGTCAGGATGGCCAGATGTGCGAGACTCGTGAGATTCTCGGTAAATACAATCCAGCAACTCAGGGACATCGGGAACGCAGAGGCGGTCTCGAAAACGCAAAACATCATCAGAGATGGAGAAATCTGGGAGAGTACCGAGTTCAACTGTCGACGAATGCGTTGGAGTGCGAGATCAGATGGCTGTAAATCCTTCACCTACTCTACCCATAACGGACCAGAAACCCCCGCATGACCCTCGGGTGCGATGGATATGTCCATCCGGTCGAGGTCACCAATCAGGGCTGCAAGAATAGCTGACATGGGTGCACAAGAGGCAACAGAAGCCTGCCGACTCAACGCATCTGCCACTGAATTTGCCTTACCAGGAACATACGTGAGCTGCAAAAGATAGTCTGAAACAAACTCGAGTCAACGTCTCTGACGAAGATTGGGGTCCTTCTAAACAAAAATGTACTTCAAGCTCTGATGATCGGTGTAAAAGTGTCACCTCACACCATAGAGATAATGACGCCACAGCTTCAAGGCAAACACCACTGCAGCGAATTACAGGTCATGGGTGGGATAGTTACGCTCATGAATTTTCAACTGCCTTGACCCATAAGCAATAACACGGTCATCTTGCATCAGAACGCAGCCCAAACCAACTCCAGAAGCATCGGTGTAGACTGAAAAGTCCAACCCATCTGAGGGAAGAGCTAGCACTGGCGCGAAATATAGTCGTTGCTTCAGCTCAGAAAAGGCCTGCTCACACTGATCTGTCCACTCAAATCTCGCATGCTTTTGGGTTAGCCTTGTTAGAGAAGCGGCAAGGGAGGAGAAACCCTTGACGAAGCGCCGATAATAACCAGCCAACCCAAGGAAACTGCGGATCTCAATAGGAGTAGAAGGCCGCTTCCAGTCCATCACTGCAGAGACTTTGGCGGGGTTAACAGATAGCTCATCCCCTGAAATGACATGCCCCAAGAAGGCAACACGATCCAGCCAGAACTCGCACTTCGCCAGCTTGGCATAGAGTTGATGCTGGCGTAGGGTGGAGAGGACGAGTCTAAGGTGAACTGCATGATCTTCACGAGTTTTGGAGTAGACAAAAATATTATCTATGAAGACGATGATGAACTTGTCTAGGAACGCACGGTTCATCATATCCATGAAACCAGATAGGGTGTTAGTCAACCCAAAAGACATTACCAAGAATTCAAAATGTCCATACCGAGCCCGGAAGGCTGTCCTGGGGATGTCAGATTCCTTGATCTTTAGCTGATGGTAACCCGTTCTGAGATCTATCTTGAAAAACACAGAACTGTCATTGAGCTGATCAAAGAGGTTATCTACGCGTGGGAGGGGATACTTATTCTTGATGGTAACTTTATTCAGCTCCTGATAGTCGATACAAAGTCTCGGGGAACCATACTTCTTCTTCACGAAGAGGGCGGGGGCTCCCCAAGGAGACGAGCTGGGACGAATGTATCCACGCTCAAGCATCTCATCCAACTGCAATCTGAGCTCTTCCAAATCGCGCGGTGCTATACGGTATGGAGTTTTAGATATGAGGCGCGTTCCAGGCTCCACATCAATAGAGAACTCTACATCACGGTTGAGAGACATTCCATGCAACTCGGTGGGGAACACGTCGGGGAACTCGGAAGCAATCGGGATAGACTCAAGTTGCGGTATGACAACATCCGAATGTGAAGCATACACGAAACAAGCAGAACAACCCTGACTAAGAAGGCGAGCGGCGCGCACAACACGAATTACCTTCAGGTGGCTGCGGGTCTGAACATGAACACTGTAGTCCTTGCCGCCAATGCTGAGATTGACCCTCTTTGCCACACAGTCCAGCTTAGCTCGATACGCGACCAACAAATTCATTCCCAAGATTACGTCGAATTCTGACATTTCCAAAACTATGAGATCGGCGAAAACTTGCAATTCTCCAAGCAATATCGGGCAATTGAGAACACCGCTGGTTGAGAGATGCAGATGACCGGGTACAGAAACCTCGAAAGGGACCTCAAGTGTCGAGTAGGCTAACTATGAAGGTCCACGATGTGACGAGCAATAAAAAAGTACGATGCACCAGAATCAAATAAGATTTGCATCCACTTATTCTTGACCTTAAAATTCCAAAAAAGGGAAAAATATGACGCATATCAAGATTATTCGAAACTAAGGCAGGTCAGTTTTTTAATGTTGAAAAATTAGAATTAAAATTCTACACAACAACGTACCAGAGATGACGTCGATCGAAGCGAGCGCCTCGCCCTGAGTGATGACGTTCAGCACAGCCTTACCCCTGTCCTGAGCTCCGTGGACAACCTGCAGTGGCTGAGCGGGAATCGGGCTTTCCCTCATAGGGCAGTCTAGCTTGAGATGTCCAACCTGCCCGCACTTGAAACAGGTCTTCTGTCTACGACGACAGTCCTTCAGCTGGTGGCCCGGCTTCTTGCAGTACGTACAAACGGTGGAGGTAGAGGCAAGCGTCATCTGAGGCGGGGGAGCATGGATGTCCTTTTGATCCTTCAGGAGAGAACGACAGACTTGGGCAACATGGCCCACCTTGTGACAGAAGGCGCACACCTCCTTGGGCCCGGGACCTTGCTCCTGAGATGAAGCACTCTTGCGCTTGAGGTCGGATGCTGCAACATTGTTGGTGCCATGCTGGAATTTTTTGGCAGAACGATCCAGCTCAATTGCTTCCACCTTCAAGGCAGCTCCCACGGTCTCCGCGTAGATGGTGGCGCCATGGGCTACCACATGCTGCTGGAAGTCATGACGGAGTCCCTTCACGAAACGGCTGATCCTTTTGGCTTCATCCGGGACGAACTCTGCAGCAAGGAGGGATGGGCGGGAGAACTCTCTCACATACTCGGTCACTGTCCTGCCAAACTGCTAAAGGGACAGGAACTTCTCAGCTAACTTGTTCCGCTCCACAGAAGAGAGGAAGTTCTCCATAAGAGCATCCTTGAACTGTCCCCAAGTCAAGGTGGATGAATCAGAGAGGTTGCGGCGCTGAAGCCACCAAGTGTAAGCATCCTCGGTCAGCTGACAGGCCGCAAGGAGAACCTTTTGGGCTTCGGTAACTGCAGCATACTCAAAGTGTTTCTCCATCTGGGAGACTCATTCAGTGATCACGAAGTAATCACGGTCGCCGTTGTAGGTAGGCGGATTTAGTCTCTTGAAAGCCAATGTGTTTGCCATCGCTACAGGAGTAGTCGGACTTGGCACGAGTGGGGCCTCGAGGGTGCCAACAGACAAGCCGGTCTCAGATCCAGGTGCATGAGGGGTGGTGGTATCAGCTACTTCAGTCGTCCCTACGCTGCCGGAACCAGAGGCTGGATCAAGAGTTGGGCGTTCCCCCTCCAGACGGGTGACACGCTCCAGAAGCTGTCTCAAAAGCTGGGCAGTTTCATCTCTAGGGGCCTCCCTTGCAGCAAGGGTAGCTTTCTTCGCTGCGATCGCTTCGGAGCCATCTAAAAGAAGCATAAAAAAATTGAGTCAGAGAAACAGTTAGGCAAAGCATAACGGATCGAGACTACAGATTCTAGCATTCTAACACTGTTGGATACATAAATTATGTAATAGTTACAACATTTTCAGTGGACAACTCTAGGTGATAGCCATGCAAATGCAAATGTGACGATAGAATCGCGTGCGATAGAATTATGATTGTGAAATTCATGTGTGTACGATCGTCATCTGTTGCTCTTAGCTTAATATTTGTGCAATGAGTTATGATATGCATGCAATGTAATTATGTCTACAATGCATTCCTAAAAATGCTCATGAGTGGAAACACATGTCATGTTAAGCGCTCATATAACTTAACATGTCATGCGCATTATGATTCTAATGTCACGCACTTGAAAATATTAAACCGCTCATATAATTTAATATTTGCAAGCGGTGTATATTCTAGTGGAAATTCATATGCATATAAATGTTAAGTTTGCATATGCTCCCTTAACATTTGCACACATACTACTCATGCTTATGAGTGAGTGTGTGTGTGTGTTTCAGCCTCGAACAACAGACAATGACAGAGTGAGTGAAGCAATAATCCATGTATCGATATTTTTACATAATAGAATTCCAAAATATGTAATACTTCCAAAATACTTCATTTTTAGGGGCTACATCTCCCTCTGATACCAACTGTCATGACCCGTCTCAACAAGATCAGAGTTCGCTTTGGGCGGGTCGTGATGTCAAAGGCATTTAGAGAGGAACCATGCATGCTAAGGCGGAACCAGAAATTATATAACTAGTTTTCAAATTTGTTATTTTTGAAAAGCTTTTTAATTATTTATGTGTGGTTTCCGCATCAATTTAAAATCAATTAAAACCCTTTTCAAAAATAACAAATTGAAAAAATAGTTGTAGAATTTCTGGTTCCGCCTTAGCAGGCATGGTTCCTCTCTGCATGCCTGTGGCATCACGACCCGCCCAAAGCGCACTCTGATCTTGTTGAGACGGGTCGTGACAGTAACAATCCGTATAAAAATGAAAATGGAATAACAAAAAAATAGTAAAAAAATAACACCAATGGCGATTTTGTAATAAAAAAGTAGGTTTCCCTTGCTTAACCGAGCAAGCCCCCCTCTCCCCAATTTTAATTGTTTCGGCCTAGGTCCCCTGCATCACATGATCCCACCTCCAGCCCGTCTCCCGTAAGACGCAGCGCCTCCCGATTCCGCCTCCTAATTCCGCCTCCCTGCTCGTCGGCAGTCCTCCTCTCTTCCTCTGGCGGGCATTCTGCCTCCCTCCCGTGCGCCCTTTCTCTGGCCAGCAGCCCTGCAGCCTTCCTCCTCTGCAAAGGGAGCTTCTTCTCCTTCTTCTTCTTCGATCAACAAGGCAGCCAACCACCTCTTCCGCCTCCAAAAGGCCGGCAACCATTCCTTCTCCTCCTAAGGGCAGCAACCCCTTTCCTCTTGCCTGCTCAAGCCGCATCTTTCCCCAAACCAGCAGTAGAAATCTCTTCTCCTTTCCTCCAAGGGGCCGACAACCCTTTTCGTCTTCGTCTTGGCCGAGATTTGCGAGAGAAAACACCTAGGATCTTCTCGAAACCTCCTCTACTCAGACTTTTGAGGCCGAATTCGGTTTCTTTGGGTAAGAAGTTCCTCCAATATCCTTTGTTTTGATTTTTCTGGAATTATTTTGGTAAAATTCTCCCTCCAAACCCTCTTATTCAGATTTTCTTTGAATCCTTAATAAGCTTTGTGCCCTAAAATTTCGTATGTACATTAATCCAAGTCCATGCCCCTCTCGCAATAGTCTAACCTCGTTGTATTTGTATTTTCCGACGCCGTTCGTCGCATCAATTGACGGGATCGTGAAGAATCCCTTTGCGATTTAGGGTTTTCGTAACCTAAGTGTCGCCAAGGCTCCGTCTTCGCGTGGTATCTCATCTCCCCTCACTTTTGAGGGAGATAATTCGCTAAACCCTCTCATGTTTTAGGTCCTGTGAAATTTATTGCTTGGGTTAGCGTTAGGGTTTCTGATAATTCAATGTCATCTATAAATATGCTTTCGCAGGTTTAGATAAGTCTTCTGATTTTGCTTGTGTCGCTCAACCGTCGTCGTCAGTTTCAGCTTGCTTAAGGCAAGTAGAGATCTTTCTCTCTTGCAAACATTGAACTTAGTTATTTGGTCTGTGCATATGATTCTATGATTTCACCCTGGAAGGTTTGTTTTATCAAATAAGTTTAAATCTAGAATGTCCAATCTGATAAGTTAATAATTTGGGATTTAATATGTTTGTAACTACATGAATTTGTGATTGTAGATAATTTTTGTTTGGATATTTGCTTAGATGAGTGATGTGCTCAATTGCGATATAATTTGAAGAACGATAAATTGTTGGATATGCGTATTAAGTGTCATAATGATAATTAATAATATTTCTTGTTAGCAAATAAAGATGATTGTGAATTAAAATAAAGTTCGGATCATACGCATGTTTACTTGAAAGATAATTATGTCTTGTAATGGATTAAACTAATTGAATACTTATTATCCTAGAAAGTGATGTATAGTAATCTTATCGCTTATGAATACTTGAACCCGCAAAAATGTAAAGCTCTTTATCAAGTTTTTTTGTGTCATCGAATCTTTTCTTATGCTTGTCTGATTGCAAGACCTGAGTAAAGTTTGTTCTTGATCTGATATTTCTCTTTAAGTGAATATATTTCTGTTAGAATCACTAAAATATAATTTTTTAATTCAATAATATTTTAAGCAATTATTGAAAGGTAGAGTTTAATTGGTGCATCTCTTTGCTTGCATGGTCACGACAAGAAGAAATTTTTCTAATAAGCCTTGCTTTTGAACCTGAGTGTGAACCACATGAACCCACTATAAAACTACACTATTCATTGATTACAACTTATGATATTGCATGAACCATTATATCACTTATGAATACTTATTATCCTAGAAAGTGATGTATAGTAATCTTATCACTTATGAATACGAACCCGTAAAAATGTAAAACTCTCTATCAAGTTTCTTTTGTGTCATCGAATCTTTTCTTATGCTTGTCTGGTTGCAAGACCTGAGTAAAGTCTGTTCTTCATCTGATATTTCCCTTTAAGTGAATACATTTCTGTTAAAATCACTAAAATATGAATTTTTAACTCAATAATATTTTAAGCAATCATTGAAAGGTAGAGTTTAATTGTTGCATCTCTTTGCTTGTATGGTCACGACAAGCAGAAATTTTTCTAATAAGACTTGCTTTTGAACCTGAGTGTGAACTATATGCACTCACTATAAAAAACATACATTCTTCATTGATTACAACTTATGATGTTGCATGAATCATTATTTGTTATACTCCGAAGTAGTCTAATAATTTAACTTGTTTCAGTTTGACTCATTTACTTGTTTGTTTTGTTAGTTTTGCTTCATGAAAACTAGTACACATACATTTTTGTTTCTCTTACTAGTTTTGTACTTACCATGTTTATGTTATCAATATTCTGTGGCATTTCTTTCTTATTTTGGATTTGCCTTAGTATTTGTGCTTGCGTCGTCTGCTTCCTGAACCCGATCTGCGTCAAGCTTCAGGTTATGTGTTTACATTTCATTTCCTTTACTAGCAGACAATTCTTCTATACAATAATTATGATCAGAAAATCATGGACAACTGCTAAGTTAATATTATATGTACTAGAATTTAATATTGTTTGTATGTTAATTCATCTGAGTATGTCATTGCATGAAATTTGTATATGAATTTGTATCAGAAATTTTAAATAAATACACGTGCATCCGTTTCTCACTATCACGTTTTAAATCTTCCGCATAAAACAAATTGTTTTCCTTCAAATTAATTATTTTAAACTTAATTATTGGTATCTCTGCTCCCACTTTACAGACATGGACTTTCTTCCCGCTCACGCCTGCGGCATCACGGCCCACTTGAAGCGCACTTTGAGCTTTGTTGAGACGGGTAGTGACCAATGTTGTCAGGATCGCGATCCGGATCGTAGGATCGCACGATCCTACGATCCGGAATCTTAATTTTGATCCGGATCGCTTTCGGGATCGGAATACTGCGTGACCAGCGCTGGATTGCGTATTGGATCGTAGGATCCTTGCTTAAATAAAAAAAAACTGAGACCCCCCTCGTTTTATTTCTCACGCTCGCCTCTTGTAACCTAACCCTTCTGATTTCAAACGACACAATGCTCATTCTGCTCGTGTTCGTGCGAGTCGTTTCTGTAGAGATCCTTCGCCGATCGTCCGTCTGTTCCCCGTTTCTGCACAGGTAACAACCGACTCCCCCCCCCCCCCCCCCCAGTCGCGCTTTCTCCGTTGGGTTTGTTAATGGATGATGAAGCTCTTTTCTTCCCCGCCATTTCCTGGATGTTGAAGAGCCGTTCAGTTAACTACTTAACTCTTGTTCTCAATCTAACAGGAACCCTTTGTTCGTAGGAGTTCTTTCGCCTAAGATAAGTTTCCTCATAAATATATGACAGTTATCTCTGGAGTCCCATATATCATACACCCAGGAGCTTCTGTATTGCCCATTGGGAAACAAAGGCCTCAAATATTTTGCTTATACTGGGATAAAAAACTTCAATTCTCTCTTCAGGTGAGTTTTTTTCACTGAAAAATGCTCCAATGATTATTATTTTTACGTTTTTTTTCATCCTATTTCCTTTGAGATGTACCTATCTGTATTACTCGTATTTCCTTCATTATCTTCCCTTGATGTTAAATGTTTTTCATTTTGTGCTTGTATTTGTCAATAATGCAAAATGGTGTCATTTAGACTATTTTTGCACTATAGAACATGGTAGATATGATGCTTGACATTTGTTTTTGATTTATTTTTGATTAAGAAATTTGATAATTGGGGATGATCGGTTGGTGTTGGGCGTTGGTGTTGGGCGAAGAAGATCTAACTCATAGGAATGAGGTTATAGTCTCACAAAAGTAGTTAAAATATTTGAAATTTTCCAATGAACTATGCTATTTTTTAGCTCACTTCTAGTTATAAGTAACTCGATGATAGATTGATAGTGATACCAAATTCAATTTCATTTTTAACTCTTACTTTATGAATGTAGTAGGATTTTACGATCCTCGATCCGATCCTACAATCCGATCCGATCCAACCTGCAAAACGATTATACCTGAGATCTCTATCCTGACAACCTTGGTAGTGACAACTTCAATCAGACAAACATGTTGTTGGTTGTCGTTGGGTGTTCACAATTAAGCATAATCAGAATAAATCCATTGAAAGGTATAGGGTCAGGTTGATGGCTAAAGGCTTCACTCATGTTGATGTAGTTGAGTATCAACAAGCATTTGCTCTTGTTGCTAAATTGACTTTTGTTCGTATCCTTCTTTATTAAGGTTCAAAAACCATGACCGCTTCATCAATTTTATGTCAAGAAGGCTTCTCTTTTCTCATATCTAATTATGATCAGAAAATCATGGACAACTGCTACGTTAAATATTATATGTACTAGAATTTAATATTATTTGTATGTTCATTCATCTGAGTATGTCATTGCATGAAATTTATATATGAATTTGTATCAGGAATTTTAAATAAATACACGTGCATCTGTTTCTCACTATCACGTTTTAAATCTTCCGCATAAAAACAAATTGTTTTTCTTCAAATTAATTATTTTAAACTTAATTATCGGTATCTCTGCTCCCGATTTACAGAATGGATTTTCTTCCCGCTCATGCCTGTGGCATCACGGCCCGCCTGCAGTGCACTTTGACCTTTGTTGAGACGGGTCATGACAACTTCCACCAGACAAACATGTTGTTGGTTGTCGTTGGGTGTTCACAATTAAGCATAATCAGAATAAATCCATTGAAAGGTATAGGGTCAGGTTGATGGCTAAAGGCTTCACTCATGTTGATGTAGTTGAGTATCAACAAGCATTTGCTCTTGTTGCTAAATTGACTTGTGTTTGTATCCTTCTCTATTAAGGTTCAAAAACCATGACCCCTTCATCAATTTTATGTCAAGAAGGCTTCTCTTTTCCCATATCTAATCATGTGTGCAGGTTAAAGAAAGTTATTTATGGTCTTAAATAATATCCTCGGGCATGGTTTGAGAAACTTAACACTAAACTTCGTTGAATAGTAAGAAAGGAAATACTTGATACCTTTATTCATCCTCATAGGGAGTATATAAAGCATTACAAGGAGACACAAAACATTGATAGTCGATGTGGCACTAAACCGTAGATCTAATACATAGATACAAATAACCTGACATATTACCATAAAAATCATAAACTCCAACACTGCCCCTCAAGCTGAAGAGGGGACCTTCAACTTGGGCATCATAATAACGACAATAGAGGTCGGCGATATGGGACAAAACATCACACGAGCCACCGGGCAAACTATCAAACCAGGGAATCAAATAGGGGACATTGCCACACAAGACGCAGACCCACACACGACGCAGGACCTACTCACGATGTGGACTCACTGAAAACCGGTGAACAAACATCACCTACACACACAACATACAAAAGGGAACCAACGATGTTGAGCAAATCCTCAAATGGGTGATCGGGAATAATCTATGAAGGATAATATGTCGGGGATAATCTGCATAAAGGGCGATCCCACGCGACACATTCCCGCACAACACAATCACACGCGACATAATCCGCTGAGATTACAACACCGCCATCAGTCACATCCCCAACACACGACTAATTGAAAGAAATATGAGACGCACACCAACATACGACATAAGTCACGTCCCCAACACAAGGTCAATCAAAAGAAATATGGGGAGACGCATCACAACATACGACATAAGCCTAGGCCATCTGGAATAAAGACGAAAGGTCGGAAAATATCATTAGAGTTGTTGTTGTTCCAAACACTCCCCATTGGGGGTATAAAGCATTAGAAGGAGACAAAAAACACTGATAGCCGATATGAGACTAAACCGTAGATCTAATACATAGATACTAATAACCTGACATATTACCATAAAACTCAAAAACTCCAACACTACCCCTCAAGCTGAAGTAGGAACCTTCAACTTGGGCAGCATAATAACAACAATGAAGGTCGGCGATATGGGACAAAACATCACACGAGCCACTGGGGAAACTATCAAACCGGGGTATAAAATCGGGGGCATAGCCACACAAGACGCAGACCCACACACGACGCAGGACCCACTCACGACGCAGGACCCACTCACGATGTGGACTCACTGGAAACCGGTGAACCAACATCACCTACACACACAACATGCAAAAGGGAACCAACGATGTGGAGCAAATCATCAAATGGGCGATCAAGAATAATCTATCGAGGATAATCTGTCGGGGATAATCTATTGGGGATAATTTGCATAAAGTGCGATCCCACGCGACACAGTCACGGACAACACAGTCCCACGCGACATAATTCGCTGAGATTAGGACACCAGCACCAGTCACATCCCCAACACACGACTAATCAAAAGAAATATGAAGAGACGCATAACAACATACGATATAAGTCACGGCGCCAACAGACAACCGATCGTAAGAAATATGGAGAGACACATCACAACATACGACATAAGCCTAGAGGTCATCTGGAACAAAGGCGAGAGGTTGGAAAAGATCATTAGAGTCGTTGTCGTCGCAAACAATCCCCATAGGGAGTATATAAAGCATTAGAAGAAGACACAAAACACTGATAACCGATGTGGGACTAAACCGTAGATTTAATACATAGATACTAATAACCTGACATATTACCATAAAACTTATAAACTCCAACATTGCTCCTCAAGCTGAAGGGGGAACCTTCAACTTGGGCATCATAATAACGACAATGGAGGTCAGTGATATGGGAAAAAAAAACATCACACGAGCCACCGGAGAAACTATCAAACTGGGGAATCAAATCAGGGAAATTGCCACAAAAGACGCAGACCCACACACGACGCAGGACCCACTCATGACATGGACTCACTGGAAATCGGTGAACCAACATCACCTACACACACAACATACAAAAGGGAACCAACGATGTGGAGCAAATCATCGAATGGGTGATCGAGAATAAACTAACGAGGATAATTTGCATAAAGGGCGGTCACACGCGACACAGTCCCGCACAACACAATCCCACGTGACATAACCCGCTGAGATTAGAACACCAACATCAATCACATCCCCAACACACGACTAATCGAAGAAATATGAGGAGACGCATAACAACATACGACATAAGTAATGTCCCCAACACACGACCAATCGAAAGAAATATGGTGGGACACATCACAACATACGATATAAGCCTAGAGGCCATCTGGAACAAAGGCGAAAAGTTGGGAAAGATCATTAGAGTCGTTGTCGTCCCAAACACTCCCACCTCACATGGAAAACTCGTGCATGCATAACAACAAACAATATTAAAAGTACAAACAACAACTGAAAAACACGCAACAACATCATCATCAACAGGATATTACCACCCTAAAAAGGGTGGATAGCGACCTGAGGCAACAGAAGTCGTCAGAAAGAAGCGAGAATCGACATGGTCGTCGTCCAAATCTGACACCGTGGAAGGGTGTATGGGGGAGGAAGCCATAGATGAATGCCAACAATATGAGGAAGAAACTGTCAGGATCTGAAAATCAAGAGAATCCAACGTCAAGAGCCATGAGATCGGGAGCGGCCGTGAGCATTGATGTCGTCAGGATTGACGAACGAGAACAACAGTTGCAGGCTCGACGGGATTGAAGGAATAAGGAGACGCGAGGAGTGGCGGGAAGGCGGGAAGCACCCACGGGATCGAAGACGCGGGGCTTAGTTGGTCGAGTCGTCGATGATGAGAGGCTCATCGGGTCCAATCGATGCAAGCGACGACGGGATCAAGTGCCAACAGGAGGAGAGTAGTAGTCGAGGGGAAAGTAGTGCGCATCCGTCGATGGAATAATACGACCAATCCGTCGACGTGAGCTGGAGCCTGGAGGGTAGCAACTCGATAGAGGCTTTAGCAGCGCGGGACGGGATCAATTAGTGAGGAAGAGGGGGAAGGAAGTGACAGTCACGAAAATGATAAATTTAGGGTTTTCAAATCAGGAAAAATGAATAGGCACTGATACCATATTGAATAGCAAGAAAGGAAATACTTGATACTTGTATTCATCCTTATAGAGGGTATATAAAGCATTACAAGGAGACACAAAACACCAATAGTTGATGTGAGACTAACCCTAAATCTAATACATAGATATTAATAACCCGACATATTACCATAAAACTCATAAACTCCAACAGCTTAGTTTTTTCATAAGTGTCTACGATCACTCGGTCTTTATTCACAAGGATGCCTCCCATAAGACTCTACTTGTTATGTATATCGATGACATCGTTCTCATTGGCTCCAGTGCTGGTCATATTCTTGAGGTTAAGAAATGGCATGCCTCCACCATTGATATTGTCACGACGTAAAGTAAATCAGAGTGCGCTTCGGGCGAGCCGTGATGCCACAGGCATGGGCGGAAAGGAAGTCATGTCTGCTAAGACGGATACAGAGAATATTAAAAATAGTTTTAAAGTAGTTAATTTGGAGAAAACAGTTTGATTTTATTGCGAAAGTTGTTAGAGTTTTAAAACGGTGAGAATTGTGGATGCACATGTATTTTGTAAAAGTTATGTTTTACAGGCCACTATTATAGTTTTCATGCAATTATGATTCAACAGAGGGTGCACATGCATTAATATTAAATTCTAGTACATAGAGTATTTTAATAGCCTAGCAATTGTCCATGATTCCAGAGAAAATGTCTGATTGCAATTATTACATAAAAAATTATTTGACAGTAAAAGAAATATAAACATAGAACCTGGAATTTAATGTTGATCGGACTCGAGTACCTGACGGCGCTGCATGAATGTTAAGGCAATTCCAAAATTGAAAGGAAAAGTCTCAAAACATTGAAATAAACAGGGTGAACAGAGTAAAGTATAGAACAGTAACAGAAGCAGAAAAATAACGAGTGTACCAGTATCTCATGAATCAAAACTATCAAAACAGACAAGAAACAAAAGAGCTAAACAGAACGAGTTAGTGTATTAGACTACTCCGGAGCATAGCCTAACATTATTCATGTAATATATTGTAAGCCGTGATCGATGAAGGGTGTGGTGCTATAGCGGGCGCCCATGGTTCACGATCAGAACTGTGTGCAAGTCATGTCGGAAAAGTAATCCTGCTTGTCGTGACCATGGCGGTGGACAGATGCTCAGTTAGACGCTACAGTCTAAGAATTTGCTTACAACTACGGATTTGTTTTCGAACTTCATACTTAGATGTTCTTTAATGGAAACGAAAATACATAAAGTGAGCGATCGGACCAAGAATAGGTTTTACTCAGACAGACATACGGACCCATATTCGACGACAGAAAAGGAACCAACAGTGAGTTTAAGTCTTGCGGGTTCGAGAGGTCAAGGTCATAATATCAAGAAGATTTATCGAGTAAATTGCAGAGGTAAGTTGACATGTGTCGGATTGGAGATATCGAGTACTCACTTAGGGTAAACCAATTCTAGGGCACAATTATCTTACAAGAAAAAACATGCGTTCACTACCGAGCATGATATAAAAGAACCAAACATATATTTGTTAATCATAATTCGTTACAAGTGTGATCTTCCAATTCAAATGTGTGTACGGTACGAGCGTGGCGTAACTCAACCATCTTTAAATCACTAACCAGGAGCCTTAACAATGATCATTCAATTCTATTACTGTTCGTGCTCAAGCTTACTGTCCTCAAGTTATTCATCAAACGAGATGCAAATCCCCAAATTGAATATCCAATTAGCTATCATGTACTAATTCGTCTCCCAATTATTCAAATATCATCATTTACATTCACAACTCGTGTTAATCCTATCACGTGAACCTCAAACTAGTAACAAGTCTAATAAAAGATTCGATGTCTAAATTTATCTGACGAAACAAGCTATCAAGGGTTGATTCATATAAATATAAGATCAGAGAAAATAATTAAGTTCAATGTTTGCAAGAGAGAAATGATCTCTACTTGCCTGAAAGAAGCAGCACTTGGCGGCGGCGGCTAAGCGGCGCAAGCGAGACTTAGAAACCCTAATCGGACCTGTATATGAACAACATAAGAGACAAAGTAGGATTCATTACGTTAACACAAGCAAGATTCAATACATAGTTAATCAAGAACGGCTAAGAAATTTACCTCCCTCAAAGGTGAGGGGAGAAGAGATTCTCACGCAGATATGGAGACTTGACGACGCTCGGCTAGGGGAAACCCCTAAATCGGAGAGGACTTTGCATGAGTCTCATCAACTGAACCAAGGAGCGGCACCGGAAAATACAAACATATTACAGTTAAACGATCACAAGGAGGTACACAAATTTGAATCACAAAAATGTACAACATTCATGCAAATTGGAGCACAAAATTATTTAAGAAATCATGAAAAATCCGAATAAGGATGGAGTAGGAAGATTCTTACCCATATGAACCAAATCGGAGCCCAAGGAAGAGAGGGGAGGAAACCCTAAGCATTCCTCGCCGCAAATCCCCAGCCAAGACAAGGAGACGTGGCAAAAATTAGGGCTGCCAGAATGCTGGACCTTGAAGAGGAGGCGGCAGCTGGCCCTAGAAGAGGAAGCGGTGGCAGGCCCTAAAAGAGGATAAAAGGCATTGCTGCCCTCGAAGGAGGAAGAACAACCATCCATGGAGATGGGATTGCCTGATATTGGGGTTTCCGACCTGAGGAAGGGGAGGAGAAGGGACTGTTGGCCCTAGAGGAGAGCATGGCTATTGCGGCTTGTGGAGGAGCAAGAGGAGACGGGGAAGCAAGAGGAAACGTCGGCGGGGGTCGGCACGGGAGCAGGAGCATTGGGGGAGGCGAAATTGGGAGATGCGGGCAACAGAAGGGTGTGGCTGAATCAGCATGAGTGCGGGAGCAGCGACGAAAGCGGATGTCGGCATCGAGCGGGATCGGGAGATAAACCTAGGCTGACAGGTTTGCGGGAATAAGGGGGGGGGGGGCTCGGGTTATATGGGGGTAGATTATGTTTTCTTTTTCTTTTTCTTACTATTATTATATATTTTAAAAACCGGGTTGTTACATTCTCCCTCACTTAGGAAGTTTCGTCCCGAAATTTTCCCGGAAAGTACTCTGAATGAAGACTCTTAGGGCGAAAATTCAGATAACATTAATTCCAATAAGGTTTTCAGATCAAGGCATAGAAGCTAGCTATGAATACAAAGAAACAAAGAGAATAACAAGCGCTGAGATTTATCAAAATCAAGAGAAATATTACAGATACTTGCAACGCAGATCAGATTCAAGTTCACAGGAGAACTCTTCAGAATTAGCGGGTTCGGCTAGATACAAAAGATTGGCTTCAAGATCCACAAGAATTTCTTCGATTAGCTCAAAATTGAAAGGCAAGGCACGTTTATTTGAGAGCGAGAAATATCCTTGCACGAAGTGGAGATAGAACATCAGAGAGGAAAAGGAAACTGAATAACGATTGAGTATCGAAATAAGCGAGTCGGTTTAGGTATGAAAGAGCACAAAACCACGCTGAAGAAATTCAGCAGAACCAATTACAAGGAGCCTCTCATTGTCACTGACACTTAGAAGCTATCTAGAAGGAGATACATGATGATCGGATAAGATTGACAGACACGCGAAACAGAACGGAATAATTACAAATATCTGGGAGTTGAAATTAGAGATTCTAACACATTTCCTACTGCCAGGTACATAAATTATGTAATAATTACAATATTTTAATTGGGCAACTCTAGGTAATAATCATGCAAGTGCAACACCGAGATCATGTGCGATGTCAAGCAAATAGAAAATTCATGTGTGTACAATCATTATTATTGTTCTTGACTTCACACTTGTGCAATGATTTATGATATGAATTCAAATGAGTGGATACACATGTCATGTTAAGCGCACTTAAAAATATCACTTAACATATCATGCATATTAGGACTCTAATGCCAGCGCACTTGAAAATATTAAACCGCACATACAATTAAATATTCGCAAGCGGTGTATATCTTAATAGAAATTCATATGCACAAAAATGTTAAGTTTGTCTATAACCCCTTAACATTCGTATGCATACTACTCATGCGTATGAGTGAGTGTGTGTGTGTTTCAGCCGCGAACAATAAATAATGACAAACTGAGTGAAAGAATGATGTATGCTTATATATTTTTATACGATGCAATTTCAAAATATGTGAAGTTTATAAAAATACTTCATCTTTTGAAACTAACCTTTCTCTGATACCAACTGTCACGACCCGACGTAAATCAGAGTGTGCTTCGGGCGGGCCGTGATGCCACAGACATGGGTGGAAAGGAAGTCATGTCTGTTAAAACAGATGCAAAGAATACTAAAAATAGTTTTAAAGTAGTTAATTTGGAGAAAACAGTGTGATTTTATTGTTGGAGCTGTTAGAGTTTTAAAATGGTGAGAATTTTGGATGCACATGTATTTTATAAAAATTATGTTTTACAGGTCACTACTATAGTTTTCATACAATTATGATTCAACAGAGGGTGCACATGCATTAATATTAAATTCTAGTACATATAGTATTTTAATACCCTAGCAGTTATCCATGATTGTAGAGAAAATGTCTGGTTGCAATTATTACATAAAAGAATTATTTGACGGTAAAAAAATTTAAACATAGAACCTGAAAATTAATGTTGATCGGGCTCGAGTACCTGACGGCGTTGCACGAACGCTAAGGCAATTCCAAAACAGAAAGAAAAAGCCTTATAATATTGAAATAAACAGTATGAGCAGAGTAAAGTATAGAACAGTAACAGAAGCAGAAAAAACATGAGTGTACCAGTATCACATGAAACAAAACTATCAAAACAGACAAGCAAACAAAAGAGCTAAACAGAACAAGTTAGTGTATTAGACTACTCCGGAGCATAGCCTAACATTATTCATGTAATATGTTGTAAGCTGTGATCGATGAAGGGTGTAGGTGTTATAGCGGGCACTCATGGTTCATGATCAGAATTGCGTGCAAGTCTTGTCGGAAAAGTAATCATGCTTGTCGTGCTCATGACGGCGGACAGATGCCCAGTTAGACGCTACAGTCCAAGGATTTGCTTACAACTACGGATTTGTTTTCGAACTTCATACTTAGGTGTTCTTTAACGGAAACGAAAATACTTAAAGTGAGCGATAAAATCAAGAATAGGTTTTACTCAGACAGACATACGAAACCACATTCGACGACACAAAAGGAACCAACAGTGAGTTTAAGCCTCGCGGGTTCGAGAGGTCAAGGTCATAATATCAAGAAGATTTATCGAGTAAACTGCAGAGGTAAGTTGACATGTGTTGGATCGGAGATATGTAGTACTCACATAGGGTAAACCAATTCTAAGGCACAGTTATCTTACAAGAAAAAACATGCGTTCACTACCGAGCATGATATAGAAGCACCAAACATACATTTGTTATTCATAATTCGTTACAAGTGTGAACTTCTAATTCAAATGTGTGTACGGTACAAGCGTGATGTAATTCAACCATCTTTAAATCCCTAACCAGGAGCCTTAACAATGGTCATTCAATTCAATTAATGCTCGTGCTCAAGCTTACTGTCCCCAAGTTATTCATCAAACGAGATGCAAATCCCCAAATTGAATATCCAATTAGCTATCATTCATTAATTCATCTCCCAATTATTTAAATATCATCATTTACATTCACAACTCGTGTTAATCATATCGCGTGAACCTCAAACTAGTAACAAGTCTAATAAAAGATTCGATGTCTAAATTTATCTGACGAAACAAGCTATCAAGGGTTGATTCATATAAGCATAAGATCAGACAAAACAATTAAGTTCAATGTTTGTAAGAGAGAAATGATCTCTACTTGCCTGAAAGAAGCTGCAATTGGCGGCGACGACTAAGCGGCGCAAGCGAGACTTAGAAACTTTAATCGGACCCGTATATGAATAACAAAAGAGACAAAGTAGGATTCATTACGTTAAAACAAGCACGATTCAATACATAGCTAAATCAAGAACGGCTAAGAAATTTATCTCCCTCAAAGGTGAGGGGAGAAGAGATTCCAACGCGGACACGGAGACTTGACGACGCTCGGCTAATGGGAAAACCCTAAATCAGATAGGACTTTGCATGAGTCCCATCAACTGAACCAAGGAGCGGCGCCGGAAAATACAAACATATTACAGTTAGACGATCACAAGGAGGTACACAAATTTGAATCACAAAAATTCGCAACATTCATGCAAATTGGAACACAAAATTATTTAGGATATCATGAAAATTTTGAATAAGAATGGAGGAGGAAGATTCTTACCCATAGGAACCAAATCGGAGCCCAAGGAAGAGAGGGGAGGAAACCCTAAGCGTTCCTCGCCGCAAATCCCCAGCCAAGACAAGGAGACGAGGCAAAAATTAGGGCTGCCAGAGTGCTGGACCTTGAAGAGGAGGCGGCAGCTGGCCCTAGAAGAGGAAGCGGTGGCATGCCCTAAAAGAGGATAAAAGACATTGCTGCCCTCGGAGGAGGAAGAACCACCATCTATGGAGATGGGATTGCCTGCTATTGGGGTTTCCGACCTGAGGAAGGGGAGGAGAAGGGAATGCCGGCCCTAGAAGAGGAGAGCATGGCTATTGCGGCTTGTGGAGGAGCAAGAGGAGACGGGGAAGCAAGAGGAAACGTCGGCGGGGGTCAGCACGGGATCGGGAGCAGTGGGGGAGGCGAAATCGGGAGATGTGGGCAACGGAGGGGTGCAGCGGAATCGACATGAGTGCGGGAGCAGCGGCGGAAGCGGAAGTCAGCATCGAGCGGGATTGGGAGATAAACCTAGGCCAACAGGTTTGTGGGAATAAAAGAAAGGGGGGCGGTTCGGGTTATATAGGGGTAGATTAGTTTTTTTTTCTTTTTCTTTTTATTATTATTATTATATATTTTAAAAACCGGGTTATTACAGATATTAAAGATCTTAGCGCTCTCCAGTACTAACTGGGGATAGAAGTGGCAAGGTCTACAAGGGAGATCTTTATTTCTCAACAGAAATATGTGTTAAACCTCCTTGATGAGACATGGTATACTGTGGCTAAACCTGTGGAGAGTCTAATGGACTTGAAATATGATATACACAAACAAGACTCCCCAATTTTGACACAAATTGAAGTTTTGACGTTTAGTGGTAAATTGATTTACCTGACTATAACCAGACTCGATATCGTGTTTGTTGTATCTATAGTAAAGTCAATTTATTCATGAGCCAAAGGTTCATCATTATGAGGTTGTTCTGAGGATAGTAAAATACTAGAAAGGATCGCCAGAGAAGGGAATTTTGAATTAAAAAACAAGGGCACTTGAATATATTGGCATACTGCGATGTTGACTGGGCTAGATCATCTAATGATAGAAAGTCCACTAGCAGATATTGTATGTTCTTGGGAGAAAATTTCGTGTCTTGGAAAATCAAGAAACAAAATACCGTGGCATGATCATATGCTAAAGCTGGCTATGAACTATGAAGCAACGAACTTCAAAATGTCTAGTGTGTCGGTGTCGGACATTCCGACATGCATTCGACTCTTCGACACTCTCCGAAACGCATGTCGGAAGTCTGACACGCTGGCTCACGCGGGACTTGCATGTCCAACTCAATCAAACACGTGTGTCCCTAAGCTAGTTGCTCATGGTGAGGCGGGATGCAATTTGTCTTAGAAGTGCAATTTTTGTGAAAAATATTTTATAAGTTCATATACAAAAGTGAGAGCACATTTGTTAATGATTGGTGAAAAAGGAATTGAAAAGCATGTAAAAGTCTCAAGAAGTGATCTTTTTGAGATGAAAAAACTAGAAAAGAGGTGAATGATAAAATAACGAGTATTTCTCCTAAAAAAGTATTGTTGCCCCCTTCTAATATTTCAAGTAGTGAAAGTGGATCTCCGCGGATATTTTATCTAGAAAAAAGAATATTGAAAGTATGGGGAAAAAGCTTGATTGAGAATCCATTATTTTTATTGATGATATATAATGGTAATGTGTTAATGTTCTATCATTTTTTGACATTTTGTTAAGATTAACATTTGAATATTTGATGAGTAATATTTAAACATGACGTGGTTTATTTGAATAATTGTTAATTTTTCATTTTTGTTTTTTTGTTAAATGTTTTAGAATTTTCATAATTAGAAAAAAATAAATATTTAATGTGTCACAGCGGGTCGGAATATAGATAAAATAGCGAGTCTTTCTCCTAAAAAAGTATTGTTGCCCCCTTCTAGTATTTCAAGTAGTGAAAGTGGATCTCCGTGGATATTTTCTCTAGAAAAAAGAATATTGAAAGTATGGGGAAAATGCTTGCTTGAGAATCCATTATTTTTATTGATGATATATAATGGTAATGTGTTAATGTTCTATCATTTTTTGACATTTTGTTAAAATTAACATTTGAATATTTGATGAGTAATATTTAAACATGACGTGGTTTATTTGAATAATCGTTAATTGTTCATTTTTTTTATTTTTTGTTAAATGTTTTAGAATTTTCATAATTAAAAAAAATAAATATTTAATGTGTCACAGCGTGTCGGAATATAGTATTTTTTTCGAATTGATGAGTCGCGTGTCGTGCCGTGTCGCGTGTCGGTGCAACATAGGAAGCTGAATATAGAGCTATGACCACAGCCACTTGTCAACTAATGTGGCTTAAATTCATAACTAAAGAACTAGGGTTTGATGTTCAAGAAGTTGTCTTTATATTGTAACAATCAATCAGTCATCCATATAGCCAATAATCTTGTTTTTCATGAAAGAACCAAATATATTGAGGTGGATTGTCATTTATTCAGAGAAAAAGTTTATACAAAAATCATTTCTACTTCATTTGCTACGTCAGAGAATCAACTTGCCGGCATGTTTATTAAACCTCTATCTAGGAGAGGATTACAAGACAATGGTACCAAGTTGATTTTTCATGATCTCTATAAAGTTAGCATGTGAGGGAGTGTTGAAAATAATATTATTCATGCTAAATGGGACACATTAGGGTTTGAATGGGGCTTATATACAATGTTTTGGCATCTCTCTTGGTTCAACCCTCAAGGCCACCATAAGTTGCTAATATTTTGGCTTCTCTCGCTCGATTAAACATGCAATGCCACTGTAAGACACCGCAAGGTATTTTCCACCTCTTTCTTTCTTCACAAAGATAGGGCCAAGTAACCGTAAGATAGATTCAGGTCCACAAAATTCTCATTTATTTGCCCAGGTCCTCAAATAGCTCCCCCAAGCTAGTAAACATATAGAGATTTGAACCATCGATGTATCCACTATCTTGCAATAAAAATTTTACCCCGCTCGGAAAGCATGATTGCACATACTTTAACTGAAACAAGTAAATCCCTTTCCTCTGCAAATTTCCTACACCATGCTAGTAGTGCTTGCATCAACCTCCTACAATGACTTCTTTAGCTGGCACACTTTCCCCAACTTTCCCCGAACAATAAACTCGATGGTTACTCCATATACAACGGATGTCATGAAGAGAAACATTCTTGACAGCAAACTCCCACAAAGACCAACGATGTGTAGCTTCCAGAGAGAAATACATGAACATATGCCATCTTCACCACAGGAGAACATGTCTCATGATAATCACATGGGTCTGATAATATCTTTCTTTCACCATTCTAGCCTTCAAACTATAACAGATCCATTAGGATTTAGCTGGACAGCATAAAAACATTATAACAAATCGATTCCTTCCCATTGGGAAATAGTATCAAGTCTAAAATTCTGTTTTCATCTAATGTAACATAGCTTCTCTCCAACCTGGATGCGGTGAAGGCTCAAAAAAAACTTAGGACATGATAGAATTAACAACATAAATAAATGCATGGTGTGAAAAAGATTAACAAGTGTAAGAAAACACTTTAAACAAATGACAAGTAATAGAAGAGCATCTTTCTTTACAATGTGCAATAGAAAAATCAAGGTCTCGGGGGTAGTGACACAGGGCGAATCTATAGGCGGCGGGAAACCTGCGACCTAACCCTACATGTTATGCAAAAGTCGTATGGTTAGATCACAAACTAGATAATAAATTAAAATCATCCCACACAAACAAGTCAAAGCAAGACAGAATAATTTATTTGGGCAAACAAGTTTAGGCTTTCCTCCGTGTAGAGGGTCAAAGCAAGAGAGCGCGGTGAATAAATCCTGCAAATAACAATAATAATTTAAAGCCAACAACTACAACACGAGAGATCCAAACAAGCATACGATCCAACTAATAATAATGTTGAATAAAATAGTCCAATACAACGAGAGGCTCACCAAAGTAGCGGGCTGACCGAGGCAATGAAGACTTTGGATCCGGATGCGTAGATCGGCGATCGTGGGTGGAACCGGCGGCGTGGAAATGATAGCGGTGGCTGTCCTCGGCGGTAGGTGATGAAATCGGACAAGAAATGGGTAGATCCGACCACGTACGAGTAGATCCGGGCAAGGGGTAAAGGGATCCGGAGTTTGGTGGCGGATCCGGGCTAAGGGGTGACAATCGAGTGAAGGGGAGAGCGGATCGGGGACTGAAATTTCCAGATCCGGGCTGATCTGGAAATTGGGGGCTGTTTGGGAAGATGGTGGTGGTGGGGAAGTGGATCCATGGAAAGGAATGATGGGGGCAAGGGGCGGCAGGTGGCAGTGGGTTTGCTAGGAGAAAATGGGGGTGGCTGTTGGAGGAGGGCTTCTACCTGGGCCGGCTGCTAAAGGGAGGCAGTGGCTATAGAAGGGAAGCCTGGAGGCGGCGGCCAGGCATGGGGGGTTGGGTTTACTGTTGAAAACTATAGCCTCGGAATAGTATATTTCATTTATGAGCAGTGCAATGAAAAAAAGAATAGGAATTAAACGACGGTTGCTTGAGCGGCTGAAAGGGAGGATTTGGAGGGGGGGGGGAGGGAAGAGGGCTATGGATGGGCAATACCTTGGGGAGGATTTTGAGCGCCTAGGAGTCGTCACCTATGGTTCCATGGCATCGGCACCGTGGGGTGATCGCGGAGTTCCGGGATTTCCATCTCCAAAAATCTGCAATGCCTCAAATCAGCCCTTAAGCGGTCTATTTATGATAAAGAGAAGATTAGGCCATCCCCCATCAACGATTGCGAATCGAGACACATCTGCGGAGACCGATTGTCGATCTTGGCACACCATATATGGTAAGTCGTCAAATCAACCCCGAACGGGCCCAAAGCTCGTCTTCGTCTCTGCTCCGCGTCAATCTCCCAGACTTGAAAGAATTCATCTCCCGATGAATTGGGATCGGAATTCTCACGATGAATGTCAGGTACAACTCGAAGAGGTCCATCAGAAGTTGTCCAAGTGTTGTCGACGAAGGAGTGTCCTCGCTAATCAACTCCTCCTTACTGAAAAGTTGTCATCTCCGGTGAATTGAGACAGCCGTGCTGAATTCGAAGTCCATGGGGGGAATCGATCAAGCTCTGCTACAAGTATCCAAGCGTCATCTGCCTCGGGGTGGTCCCGCCAATGTACCAAGTGGCAACAACGCGGCCCATCTGTGGTAGGAACAAGCTGGAGGGATCTGATCTCTGTAATGTTCTTGTCGCTCATCTCTCGAGGGGTGGATCCCGGTGCGATCGGCGGTGCCGTCGGTGAAACCAAAGAGGACATCCCCAGGTGGATGGGTGTCAGCAATAGGTGAGTAGTGGTGGTCATCGGGCGTGGGTGGGCTATGAAGATGGTAAGACAACGAAAGTGGAGGTGTGGGCAATTGGAAGTCCCCACTGTTTGGGTCTACATACTCGCGAAGCTCGTAATATGACGTCAGATTTTCAACATTAAATACCGGATGGATACCTGTACTTGTAGGGATATCAAGATCATAGGTGTTTGCATTGATCTGTCTCATGATTATATAGGGATCCATTCGCCTAACGCTCATGCCCTTAGCAAGCCTCGTATGGAGCCTCACAACGCAGAGTCTCACCATCACCTGCTCGCCTTCATGAAATACCTGCACTTGCCAATGAACATCTGCATATGATTTACAAGTTTTATTACCAATATGGATTATTTGTCGGACGAAGGAGTGTCCTCGCTAATCAACTCCTCCTGACTGAAAAGTTGTCATCTCCGATGAAGGAGACGGTTGTGCTGAATTCGAAGTCCAGTGGCGAATCGATCAAGCTCTGTTGCAAGTATCCAAGCGCCATCTGCATCGGGGCGGCCCCGCCAATATACCAAGTAGCAATAGCGCGGCCCATCTGTGGTAGGAACAAGCTGGTGGGATTTGATCTCTTTAATGCTCTCATCTCTCATCTCACGAGGGGTGAATCTCGGTGCGATCGGCGGTGTCGTCGGCGAAACCAAAGAGGACAAATCCCCAGGTGGATGGGTGTCAGCAATAGGTGAGTAGTGGTGACCATCGGACGTGGGTGGGCTATGAAGATGGTAAGACAGCGAAAGTGGAGGTGTAGGCAATTGGAAGTCCCCACTACTTGGGTCTACATACTCGTGAATCTCGTAGTATGACGTCAGATTTTCAACAATAAATACTGGGTTGATACTTATACTTGTAGGGATATCAAGATCGTAAGTGTTTTCTTCGATCCATCTCATGATTATATAGGGATCCATTCGCCTAACACTCATGTCTTTAGCAAGCCTCGTATGGAGCCTCACAACGCAGAGTCTTACCATCATCTGTTTGCCTTCATGAAGTATCTGCACTTGCCAAAGAACATCTGCATGTGATTTATAGGTTTTATTACCAATATGTATTATTTGTCGAACCGACTCATGACACACATGCAAATGATGAACAGACAACACAACAGATTCATGCAAATGATGATGAAATGACTCAACAAACTCATGAAAATGGTGTAATGACACATAACCGACACAACATGCTTTATATGAGAAAATCTACTGACCTGAAAATCTATCAAGGGAGGTGGCCTATCAGGAGGCTCTCTCAGTGAAGTGTAAAAAAAACTCATCTCGAGTGATACGAGCGCTCAGATGACGGTGAGAGACATATATACTCAAATGTGAGCTCGTAAAGAGCCAAATGTCTCTCAGAGAACATAGCACACCGGGAGGTGTCTACGAAAAGTCATCACAGATAAGAAGACCACCTAAGTGAAAGTCGTGTACACCGACTAGAAGACGTGACTCTCGAGTGTAGTGCGTGTTCCCGAAAAAAAAGAGCTCGTCTGGTGGGTCAGCAGGTGGTGCGTCCCAAAACTCATCGATGGTGCAATGCGTCATAAGGAAGGCCACCAAAATATGAGTATGCTCAAGCGTACTCAAGGAAGGCCCTACATACGTTATGCTCCACGCAAGATCAATTCTCTGGGGCAAGGCTATAGATGATAGCGAAAGAGACGCCAATAACTCAAAGCTCATAAACGAGCGTCTCACCCGAATCGCATCCTCACCGGGATGTGGCGGCTCATCAGGAGGCTCAACAGGGGGGTCATCGTAAAATTTGTCATTAGGGTTATGATCCTCTATGTGAGTACCATCGTAAGGGGTCGTTTCCCCATGAATGGGTGACATAGTCACTACAAGATCAACATCAGGCTCTGGGCTCGCAGTCGTGATGTGACTCCGGATATTAACAATGAGAAAGTGACACAGACCTACACCCAAGAATGGATTTGTGGGTGCAGTGTCAGGAAATGATTCTGTAGTTGAGGACCTAACTTACCTGGTATATGACTGAGGAGGTGTGGGTGAGGGACACAACAATACAGACTCAGTAGGTCACTCCGGCTCGCTCTCAGTAGGGGTCACAAGAGACAGGTCAGAAACAAGAGATAGGTCACTCACTGGGCTAAGCACCTCACTGGGGTGAGAGTAATCCGCATCAAATATCACTTTTTGTCGTGGCTGATAGAACAGTGGTAGACATCGTGGTGAACTCAGTATGGGAGGGACTCGTACTGCGAAGGTCAAGGCGAGAACCCCATCGACCAGCTCTTGCGAATCTCAATGACTGTTCATAACGAAGGGCGAGCTGATATGTCTGCTCCAGAGACTTCGATCTATGATAAGCTACTTTAGTACGTATGTCAGACCGAAGTCCAGACCGAAATCGGGGAATGGTCATGGCTGGGTCCTCTCGGATATCACTCCTCACAACCAACACATTGAAGCAATCCATATACTCAGCGACAGACATGGATTCTTGCTAAAGGGAAAATAATTGTGCGAGTAAATGACTCTGATACGACGAAGGCAGATACCTCTGACACAAAGTACGCTTCATGTCTGTAACATCCGCAATCTGACACAATTTATTTAATTTGTAGGGTCAAATCGCGATGGATTTTGATCGAGGAAGCGCGTCGTCGATGTATAATGTTAGTATTCCTAAATCGCGTTCGTTTATTAGTGACTTATGTGAGTCGTAAAGTTTGTGTAACACATTTTAATTTAATAGTGAAGCACAACACATTTTTATTTGTCTTACGGAGTTAATGAGGGTTGGCACGTTTAGGGGGGGTTGCGTATAGTAATTTACACCTCTTTGGGTGGAAATAGGGGCGGTAATAGCAATTCTCATATTCTTTTATTCCCCAGCGCTTATTAAAAGTCGCACTATGCCGATTGATTAAAAGCCGCAGCCCGTGAATTAAGATCCCGTAACTTATTCTCACAGGAGAAACCGCAGCCGTGCCTTCCGTCTCCCGCAAACGGCGCACAGCCCGCCTCCCGCAAGCCCTAGCGGCGCCTCTCCCCACTCTGTTTCTCAACGTAAGCCCTTCCTCTTTCCTCTACGGGCGCTGGTGAGTGCTCTCCTTCCTTCCATTGCCGTGGGAGAACCGGTTTCAACCCTAACCGGTGGAAATCAAGGTTGCAAGGGCAACGTTTTGGTTCCAGTGAGTTAGTTCCTCTCTAGTCTTTTTCCTTCGTGGAAATCCTTCTATTGGAAGTTGATCCTAACGTTTTTCACATTTTTGTCTTGCCCTAATTAGGGATTTGAGTTCTAGATCCACCGCAAATCTAGAGTTGGGCGCATTGAGAGCCTTAATTCGTTCTCACGTAAAGGTAATACACTATTTTGGTCCTTTTTGTATTTACCCTAGGCATTTTAAGTTTTCTTTACCGTTAACCCTAAAGGGGGAAAAGTGTGTAATTTAGGTTGTTTGGGATTATAGATTTTTGGTGGCCTCGGGGCAAGGTTCCGGAAGTCCGCAGTGGTCAGATTTCCGTCGGAAAAGCAAATGTCTCCGCGCCGAGTGTACGAGCGCCGCACCACCACTGTAAGGAATTCTAATTCTTTTTAGTTAGACGTATCAAGGAATTATTTTTATGTACACATGTGTAAATTTCGTACATGCACTATAACCATGTATAGAAAGGTGCGACGGTAGGAAAACTGTCGCGGAAGTAGTTGAAGGACAACATACATTTCCAAGACCCGAATAGTTAGATCATGTAAGCAACGTTAGGCACGAAACCTTTTATCTAAGTTAGGGCGTGAATGTCCCTTCTAGTCGACCACAAGAAAAACAAGGGTCGCTCAGTAGTACACCAAAAAGCGATGTCCCAAGCAGAGTAGCATTAGACCGAAAAAGGGTCAGTAAGCACGCATAAGTCTCCTCGTGCTAGGTAGAGGCGCACTACCTTTCTCATAGGGCATATGAAATCCTATGAGTAGTAAAGTCTTGGGAGTTGACTCCCCTTTGAGATAGTTAGTAGATTCGAGACCGTGTTCGCGCGACACCAGAACAATTGAGTTCGTCAGATGGTCTCGGGACGTCAGATTTCAGTTGCGCTTTAGTAGCTACTCTGCCTGAAGTCTTTTAAGTAGAAGTGCAGAATAGAAGCCACCTAGAACTCAAGCATAGACCTGACGTGAGACAGCGCACTAGTTAGTGAACGTCGGGGCTTGAGTAAATATAATGAAAGTTCATGAACGTAGAATGAGTAGGTTTGTTGATCAAGAAGCATTGTAAACGCATGCATATCATCTAGCATAAAGATTTTAAAGAACAAAACTATTTTTCAAAAGACATGCATTCATCATTTAAGAAAAACTTTTTAGTGTCACTAGGAGGAGTTATTTTCCCTTACTCTGATCCCTCGCGCGCAATGTTTTACAGGTGGCCGAGGTAGGAAACTATGTCTAGCATCAGCGTCCTTGTGGTGTCAGTTTGCAGTTGTTTCCCTTTTCAGTTTTCTTTCATTCAATAAACATTTGTAACCTTGGATATTGTATTTGATTAATGTTTGAAATATCATGTATCAGACTTATTATGTTACTTCAGATTTACAGTTCTTTCATCTTATTTCATGTTCAGCGGCTCTGTGAATCCAGTATACATGTATGTGGTTACCCTTAGTTTTCCTTCATAACTTCCGTTGAAAGTATAAAATTTTTTAGTAGTTTCTCTTTATACCTGCTGTGTACTAGTTTTGATATTGTTTCTTAATTCTCTTTACATCGCTGACCCAGCCGGACGGCGGATTCTTGTAAAACTGGGAAGGGGTGTTACAATTTGGTATCGGAGTCAGGTTTAAGATCCTTGGACCCAAGAAAGATTCACAGAGCCATAGGAGTGTGTAAGAGTAAATACTTGTTAGTAGAGTATTTAAGTTGCGTCTAAGCCCTAGTTTTCGCAAGGGTATGAAATTAATTGCGAAGCCAGATTTCTCAGATGCATGATAAATAATCATATTTCTTTTTTTGTTCCATCAGGCACCACGAGTCAGTGAACCGGGTGAATCTTCACGTCAGGACCTTGTTCCTAACGCTGCCATGGGAGATGTTGATGTGCCACAGGTGCCATCAGTTCCAGCAACTCCAGAGGCCACTGACATAGCGTCCCAGATTGCCAAGGCAGTCACTGTTGCCTTGATGGAGTTTCAGAGAGTACTGGCTGCAGGGTTTCAAGCTCCAGTGCAAGTACCAGCCCCTGCACCAGCTCCCGCATCTGTGGAGATGACCCTAGAGCGTTATTTGAGGAACTTTAGAGAGCTTCAACCGTCAAACTACAGTGGGGATGAAACCTCGATGGACATTGACGACTGGATTGCAAACACCAGAGATCTGTTGAACGTTATGGAGTGCCCGGAGAACAAGAAGGTTCCTCTGACAGTTTTCCTTCTCCGGGGTGAGGCAAAGGTCTGGTGGGACAAGTACCGGGCAGATGACCCCGCAGGTAAATCGTCATGAAAATTTCCTCTTATTTTAGGAAATAATACGTTCATTATGAATGGTATGACCTTGCTTGTTGGACAGGTCGTACGTCGGATATGTTTACGTGAGGTGAGTTTTCTAGAGCCCTTGCTAATTGGTTCATGCCTCCTTCCGCACGACGAGGTCTGCCGGAGAAATATCTTAGACACTACCAGGGGGACAAGACCGTTACTGAGTACGAGCGAGAGCTTGCCCATCTGGCTCATTATGCAGGCGTGATGCAGGGAGATCAGGCTGAGAAGTGCAGCCACTTTGTGGATGGCTTGCGTGACTCGTTGAGGCAGCTGTTGATAGAGCTGTCACTTAAAACCGAAAACTGCAAACCGAACCGAAACCGCAAAGAACCGGACCGAACCGTTTGCAAATTATTCCGGTTATGGTTTGAATTTTGGAACCGTGAACAACATTGGTCCGGGTGTGGTTCTTACATATTATTATCCGGACCGGAACCGGAACCGGAACCGCAACATACAAGTATCAAGCGGTTTCAAGATTTTTAGACCCGATCCGAACCGGACCGAAGTAGAACCAAACCGCAACTTGTTTATTATTATTATTATATTGTTATTGTTTTATAATTTATCTATAATATTTATACTTACTATCACGAGTGAAACTGATGCAGTTTGAACTCAAACTGCAATCGCAATAAAGGGGGTCGATTTTGGACCGAACAAAACTTCACCGCATAAAAACCGTATGATATGGTTTGACATTGTTGCGGTTTGAAGTTAATTTTTGCAATACATTTTTTATTTTTATACAGTTATATAATATATTTTCAATTTTACTTATATATTTTTTAAAAATATTTTATTTAAGAAATTTAGAAGATATACAAATACTATTTATTAGTAATCATGAAAGACAACTAATTGTAGGTGGTTGTTACGGTTGAGCATGCCGACGAGATGTGCGCAATCCAACTAGAATTTGTGACAAGTCTACTCGCGTAGGAAGACAAATGATACTATCCCACCGATCGTGGAAAAGACCATCGAGAAGTGGACAACATAATTATTTTTATTTTGATATTGTTTTGAGTTTTACTATTTACAGCCCGCTTTTATTTTATTCCGCCAAGTTTGATTTTGGTTCTAGTTGGAACCGATTGGAACCGGACCGAACCGCATGGAACCGAACCGAACCGATAGTGACTGATTCGATTTTGGTTCTTGTTGAACCGTAACCGGAACCGTTGACACGACGGTTCCAAAAATTAAGCTGGAACCCGAACCAGAACCGGAACCAGTTAAATCAAATAAGGTTTTGGTTCTAATTTGAAGAACTATTACCTTAGTGGTTTGGTTCATGGTTTTAGTAGAACCGGAACCGTGACAGCTCTAGCTGTTGATGACCATGATCAACGCAGACTACAGGAGCTTAGTGGATACGACTCGCGGGTTGGAGGCTGATCAGCAGAAAGTACAGAAGCGAAATAGTTTTCGCACGAAGCGGCCTCAGGATTCGCATCAGCCGCAGCAGAGCAGGAATGATCAAGGGAAGAACTGGAACAAGAAGCAGAAGCCCGATAATAAGAAGAGTGGTCAGTCTAGAGATAGGAGCAAGGACTACCCACCTTGTCCTAGGTGCCAGCATCATCATTCAGGAGAGTGTTTGGCCAATGCTAGCGTGTGCTACAAGTGTCGACAGCCTGGACACATAGCTCGCTACTGTCAGGAAGTTGGTGCTAATCAGGTAAACCGAAGCCTAGTTGTATGAACAGTTTTTATTTTTATTACAGTAGATAACAAATGTAACTCATTTCCTACAGTCAAAGTTCGAGGTTGTGGCCCAAGCAGATTAGACAAGGGCTAAGCATTGATGATTACTGACGGGAGGCCACAACATGGTCGAGATTTAGTGCATCCCAGAGCGTATGGGCTTGGCCAGCAGAAGGCAAAGGATCAGGAAGATGTAGTGACGAGTAAATGTTTAGCTTACTAATAAATTTTATTTAATCCTCCGTAGTGACACTCCCATCATCTTTTGTAAATCATTCATGTAGGCATCCTTATGATTCGTAATTTACCCTTCAAGACTCTGTTCGATATGGGTGCCTCGCAATCATTCCTCGCAGAATCTCTAATGCGTAGGCTGAATTTAGAAGTCTTTCCAGAGACAGTACCATTGGAAGTCATGATGCCGAATGGATCCCTTCTGCAGACCAGAGATAAGTGCAGGGTACCAGTACAGTTTGGTGATACCGAGATTATTGTTGAGGCCTTGCAGCTTCCTATTGTCGGTTTTGATCTGATTTTTGGAATGGACTAGCTTTCGGCAGTCAACGCCAGGATTGACTGTAGGGAGAAGCAGATATAGTTTGAGGGCCCCAACCGGACTGCGTTTACCTTCCAGGGCTTGAAGGGAGTAGTGAAGATGATCATCTCCTCAGTCCAAGCTAGGAGGCGCATCACGAAGGGTTGTGAAACTTTCTTAGTACTGATGAATGCAGAAGCTAAGGCTGACTTGTCAGAGGTACCGGTGGTGCAGGAATTCCCCGATGTCTTCCTGGAAGAGTTCCCTGCTGCACCTCCAGATAGAGAGATTGAGTTCCTGATAAACCTACAGCCTGGGGCTACACCGGTAGCCAAATCCCCCTACCGGATGGCTCCAAGAGAACTAGTGGAGTTGAAGAGCCAGTTGCAGGAGTTGCTTGACTTGAGTTTTATACGCCCCAGTACTTCACCTTGGAGTGCTCCAGTACTATTTATGAAGAAGGATGGTAGTCTGAGACTATGCATAGACTACCGTGAATTGAACAAACTGACAGTAAAGAATAAGTATCTGATTCTCAGTATTGATGATTTGTTCGATCAGTTGGTGGGATCATGCATTTTCTCCAAGTTAGATCTGAGGTCGGGCTACCATCAGTTAATGATTCAGGACGTGTATATTCAGAAGACGGCTTTCAGTACCAGGTATGGACACTTCGAGTTCGTGGTCATGCCGTTTGAGCTGACCAATGCCCCTTTAGTATTTATGGAACTGATGAACAGGGTATTTCAGAAATACTTTGACCGTTTCGTTATCGTCTTTATAGATGACATCTTGGTGTTCTCAAAGAGTGCAGAAGATCATGTCGCAAACCTCAGGATTGTATTGAGCACCCTCAGGAATAACAAGTTGTATGTCAAGTTTACAAAATGTGAGTTCTGACTTTCAGAGATTGCATTCTTAGGCCATGTCATCAGTCAGAAATGGGTTAATGTTGATCCGAAGAAGATAGAGGTCATTAAGGATTGGCCAAGGCCGACGACAGTCTCAGAAGTTCGCAGTTTTTTGGGTCTAGTTGGTTACTACAGGAGATTCATCAGGAATTTTTCAAAGTGTCGGTTTCAAATTTATAGCGATGTATCAGGTCAGGGTTTGAGATGTGTCCTCATGCAGCATGGAAAGGTCATAGCCTATGCCTCGAGACAGTTAAAGGTGCATGAAATGAACTATCTCGTGCATGACTTGAAGCTTGCAGCAGTCATCCATGCTCTGAAGATTTGGAGGCACTATCTCTATGGAGTGCGTTGCGAGATCTTCACTGATCATAAGAGTCTCGAGTATATCTTTGATCAGCGGGAGCTCAATTTGAGGCAGCACAGATGATTAAAGTTTCTATCGGACTACGACGTAGACATTCAGTACCACCCAGGAAAGGCGAACGTTGTAGCTGATGTCCTTAGCCGTAGAGGTTCGTGTTTCTTCCTTCTCACTTAGCAGAAGGAGTTGGTGCGGGAACTGGAGAGATTGGACATCATCGTTGTGCCACGTTGTAGTTTTGGTTCTGCAAGGTTGAGTTGGATGGAAATTACATGTGACATTAAGGATAAAATCAGGACATCTCTACCCTTTGATCCAAATATGGCAGAGATTTGGACCTCAGTGCAGACGGGTCAGAAGGAGAGATTCACTTTACAGGACGATTTATTATTGCATGATGGTAGGGTGTGTATTCCCGATGTTAGTCACCTTCGCGAAGACATTCTATTTGAGCCACATAACTCCAGAGATTCTATACATCCGGGCAGTACGAAAATGTATGCAGATCTCAAGAAGGTAGTCTGGTGGCCAGACTTGAAAGGTGATGTTGCTGATTATGTAGGGAAGTGCGAGACATGCAAGCTAGTTAAGGCCGAGTGCCAAAGGTCTGGAGGTAAGTTGCAGCCACTTCTCATTCCTGAGTGGAGTTTTGAAGATATATCCATGGACTTCATCCATGGTCTTCCGAGATCGCAGAGTGGGAATGATTCCTTATGAGTTATAGTGGATCGACTCTCTAAGGTCGCCCATTTCATTCCTCTTAAGAAGACGGATCAAGATCCGAAACTGACACAGTTATACATAGACGAGATGGTTCGACTTCACGGTATTCCCAAGACTATTATTTCAGATCGAGATGACAAGTTTACCTCCAAGGAGTGGAGATACGTTCAGGAGCGGTTGGGCACCAAGTTACATTTCAGCACCGCTTTTCATCCCCAGACAGATGGACAGACTGAGCGCACAAATAGGACTTTGGAAGATTTGCTACGGATGTGCATACTGGACTTTGGAGGGAAGTGGGAGAAATATGTTACCCTTGTGGAGTTCTCCTATAATAACAGTTTTCAGACTAGTATTGGGATGACACCGTTCAAGACTCTCTATGATAGGCGTTGTCGGACACCGTTGTATTGAGCTGAAAGTGAAGAAAGATCTACCATCAGGGAATCATGGATTGATAAGACCACTGATAAGATCAAACTCATTCAAGAGCGTATGAAGACAGCTCAGGATCGTCAGGCCAAGTATCATGATCAGAAGCATAGGTCAGTAGAGTTCAGTGTTGGAGACTACGTCTATCTGAAGGTCAGACCAGTCAGAGGAGTATCTAGAATAAAGATGATGAAGAAACTGAGTCCCAGATTCGTTGGTCCTTTTGAGGTACTGAAACGAGTTGGTGAGGTTGCTTATAGGTTGGTCTTACCTGAGGAAATGAGTGGTGTTCATGATGTATTTCACGTCTCCTATCTGAGGAGAGCAGTCAGAGATCTCAGTCAGATCATCAGTACCGCGGAAGCACCAATTGAGACAGATCTTAGTATCGGGGTAAGACCAGTCAGAATCGTGCATTCAAGGATACAGAAGCTCGGGAATAGAGAGATTTGCATGGTCAAAGTCCTTTGGATGAACTGTGGCCGTCCAGAGTATACTTGGGAGCGAGAGGATGAGCTTAAGAGCAATGCATAGTATACGCTCCTCTTTGATTGAGGTATGGTTACAATTTTCGAGGACGAAAATTTCTATTAGGAGGGGAGATTTGTAACATCCGCAAACTGACGTAATTTATTTAATTTGTAGGGTCAAATCGTGATGGATTTTGATCGAGGAAGCGCGTCGTCGAGGTATAATGTTAGTATTCCTAAATCGCGTTCGTTAATTAGTGACTTACGTGAATCGTAAAATTTGTGTAACACATTTTAATTTAATATCGAAGCACAACACATTTTTATTTGTCTTACGGAGTTAATGAGGGTTGGCACGTTTAGGTGGGGGTTGCGTATAGTAATTTACACCTCTTTGGGTGGAAATAGGGGTGTCAATAGCAATTCCCATATTCTTTTATTCCCCAGTGGTTATTAAAAGCCGCACTATGCCGATTGATTAAAAGCTGCAGCCCGTGAATTAAGATCCCGTAACTTGCTCTCACGGGAGAAACTGCAGCCGTGCCTTCCGTCTCCCGCAAACGGTGCACAGCCCGCCTCCCGCAAGACCTAACGGCGTCTTTCCCCACTCTGTTTCTCAACGTAAGCCCTTCCTCTTTCCTCTACGGGTGCCGGTGAGTGCTCTCCTTCCTTCCATTGCCGTGGGAGAACCAGTTTCAACCCTAACTGGTGGAAATCAAGGTTGCAAGGGCAACGTTTTGGTTCTGGTGAGTTAGTTCCTCTCTAGTCTTCTTTCTTCGTGGAAATCCTTCTATTGGAAGTTGATCCTAACGTTTTTCGCATTTTCCTCTTGCCCTAAATAGAGTTCTAGATACATCGTGAATCTGGAGTTGGGCGCATTGAGAGCCTTAATTCGCTCTCACGTAGAGGTAATACACTATTTTGGTCCTTTTTGTGTTTACCTTAGTCATTTTAAGTTTTCTTTACCGTTAACCCTAAAGGGGGAAAAGTGTGTAATTTAGGTTGTTTTGGATTACAGATTTTTGGTGGCCTCGGGGCAAGGTTACGGAAGTCCGCAGTAGTCAGATTTCCGTCGGAAAAGCAAATGTCGTCGTGCCGAGTGTACGAGCGTCGTACTACGACTGTAAGAAATTTTAATTCTTTTTAGTTAGACGTATCAAGGAATTATTTTTATGTACACATGTGTAAATTTCGTGCATGCACTATAATCATGTATAAAAAGGTGCGACGGTAGGAAAACTATCGCGAAAGTAGTTGAAGGACAACACCCTTTTCCAAGACCCGAATAGTCAGATCATGTAAGCAACGTTAGACACAAAACCTTTTATCTAAGTTAGGGCGTGAATGTGCCTTCTAGTCGACCACAAGAAAAGCAAGGGTCGCTCAGTAGTACACCAAAAAGCGATGTCCCAAGCAGAGTAGCATTAGACCGAAAAAGAGTCAGTAAGCACGCATAAGTCTCCTCGTGCTAGGTAGAGGTGCACTACCTTTCACATAGGGCATATGGAATCCTATGAGTAGTAAAGTCTTGGAAGTTGACTCCCCTTTGAGACAGTTAGTAGATTCAAGACCGTGTCCGCGCAACACCAGAACAATTGAGTTCGTCAGATGGTCTCGGGTCGTCAGATTTCAGTTGCGCGTTAGGAGCTACTCTGCCTGGAGTCTTTTAAGTAGAAGTGCAGAATAGAAGCCACCTAGAACTCAAGAATAGACCTGACGTGAGACAACACATTAGTTAGTGAACGTCGAGACTTGGGTAAATATAATGAAAGTTCATGAATGTGGAACGAGTAGGTCTGTTGACCAGAAAGCATCGTAAACGCATGCATATCATCTACCATAAAGAACAAAACTATTTTTCAAAGAGCATTCATCATTTAAGAAAAAGTTTTTAGTGTCACTAGGAGTTATTTTTCCTTACTCTGATCCCTCGTGCGCAATGTTTTACAGGTGGCCCAGGTGAGAAACTACGCCTAGGATGAGCGTCCTTGTGGTGTCAGTTTGTAATTATTTTCCTTTTTAGTTTTCTTTCATTCAGTAAACACTTGTAACCTTGGATATTGTATTTGGTTAATGTTTGAAATATCATGTATCAGACTTATTATGTTAATTCAGATTTACAGTTATTTCATCTTATTTCATGTTTAGCGGCTCTTTGAATCCAGTATACAGGTATGTGGTTACCCTTAGTTTTCCTTCATAGCTTCCGTTGAAAGTATAAAATTTTTTAGTAGTTTCTCTTTATACTTGTTGTGTACTAGTTTTGATACTGTTTCCTAGTTCTCTTTATATCGCTGACCCGGCCGGATGACGGATTATTGTAAAACTGGGAAGGGGTGTTACAATGTCCACCCAACTAGTGATGCGACAAAAAACGGTCTCGCTCGCGGGTCCTCTCAACGCTAACCCAATATGCCCTCGTCTGATCTAAAAGTCTAAATTTCACAAATTTGACGCGACGCTCACCGAATAACTTAAAATGATCAAAATAATACTTCATATCCACAAACCAATAACTGAACGACTCGAGACTCGATGAGCAGTCAAAGAAAGGGGCAACTGTACGAAACTGACTTTCAAGATCAGTCTCGGAACGACTATCCTCATTACAATCATTCTTAAGGTAGTCGAGTCGTGTCGAAGGATCAACACGATTCGCTCACGCGTACGGATAAGAACGACAACAATCATGATATTGATCGTCTCTCGCATAGAGGAGTCGTGTCGGTGGATCAACACGATTTTTGAAAGTGGTGTACTATGATTGAGAATGATCGTCATAATAATTCGAGAATCTCCCTGACGGGATTCTGTGAGAGCGGGTGTAAGTGGGCTCGTGACCTCTAAATTGAGGGGAATAATTGTGACACCTAGACATAATGAAAAACCTATAGACTTTACGACTGCGTATCGAATAGTGCGCGGAACCTGCCTCTGATACCAATTGACGCAAGGCTAATCTATAGGCGGCGGGAAACCTGCGACATAACTCTATATGTTATGCAAAAGTCCGACGGTTAGATCACAAATTAGATAATAAATTAAAATCATCTCATACAAACAATTCAAAGCAAGACAGAATAATTTATTTGGGCAAACAAGTTTAGGCTTTCCTCCGCGTGAAGGGCAAAAGCAAGAGCGCGCGACGAATAAATCTCCCAAATCACAATAATAATTTAAAGCCAACAACTACAACACGAGAGATTCAAACAAGCATACAATCCAACTAATAATAATGCTGAATAAAATAGTCCAATACAACGAGAGACTCACCAAAGTAGCGGGTTGACCGAGGCAATGAAGACTTTGGATCCGGATGCGTAGATCAGCGTTCGTGGGTGGAACTGGCGGCGTGGAAATGATAGTGGCGGTTGTCCTCGGCGGTAGGTGATGAAATCGAACAAGAAATGGGTAGATCCGACCACGTACGAGTAGATCCCGGAAAGGGATAAATGGATCCGGTGTTTGGTGGCGTATCCGGGCTAAGGTGTGACAAACGAGTGAAGGGGAGAGCGGATCGGGGGCTGAAATTTCCAAATCTGGGATAATCTGGAAATTGGGGCTGTTTGGGAGGATGGTGATGGTGGCGAAGTGGATCCACAAAAAGGAATGATGGGGGGCAAGGGGGGCAGGTGGAAGTGGGTTTGCTGGGAGAAAAGGGGGCGGATGTTGGAGAAGAGCTTCTGCCTGGCCCGGCGGCTAAAGGGAGGCAGCAGCTGTAGGAGGGAAGACTGGAGGCGGCAGCCAGGCAGGGGGGGTGGGTTCACTGTTGAAAACTATAGCCTTGGAATAGTATATTTCATTTATGAGCAGTACAATGAAGAAAAGAATAGGAATTAAACGGTGGCTGTTTGTGGCTGCATGGGCGGCTGGAAGGGAGGGTTATGGATGGGCAATACCTTGGGGAGGAGTTTGAGTGCCTATAAGTCGTCACCTAGGGTTCCACGACGTCGGCATCGTGGGGTAATCGCAAAGTTCCGAAATTTCAATCTTCAAAAATCTGCAATGTCTCAAATCAACCCCTAAGCGTTCTATTTGTAATAAAGAGAAGATTAGGGCATCCCCTATCAACGACTATGAGACTATGATTGGTCGGAGGTGGAGCCGCCCAAATACATCAAAATAAATGCAAACATAGTAAAATAATATATCAAATCGATTCGCAACGCAAATCCGGACACATATGCAGAGTCAATCGTCGATCCGGGCACGTCATATATGGTAAGTCAACAAATCAGCTCCGAACGGGCCCAAAACTCGTCATCATCTCTGCACCGCATGAGATAGAAGTCTCGCGTGTGAAAAAAGAATTAGATCAGAAGAGACACTAAATCTGAATGTTGAGGCACTGAATCATTTGGACGTGATGCTTACCTTCGAATGTATACAAGTGTGATGCTTACCTTCGAATGTATACAAGTGTGATCTCTTGACTACTTTGCAATAGAAATAGAACAATACAAATGTAGAAGAAAGATAATAATTTACCATCCAAGAACACCCCCCCCCCCCCCGACGATGACTCTCTCCCCTTTTCCATCCCCTCCAGCCACCCATTTCCCCCTCAGAGTCCATATACAACCTTGCTCCCCTCTTCCCACATCTTCCTTCCCATCCAAGGTCCCCCTATCTCCGTCATCTCATTCCCAAGCTCTTTCCCTACCTCAAAGCCTCTAAAATCCCTTAAATCCTCAAACCCCAAAAGCTCCTTCCACATTCCCCCACTAACCACACGTTGAAACCAATGCATCACTCCTACGTCCTCAAATCCACCTACCACGCCCTACACCATCGCGTCGATTTCAAACCACTATATGAATCCTTGAAGTACGTCTTCTTAGATCCGAATGACAGCCTTATTGTGATCATACCTTCGTCTCAGACATTAGAACATGAAGCTCATCTCATTTAGTTGAGATGCTCAAGAAGTGTGAGAGAAAAATAGGATGGTGTGTGGCTAATTTAAAAGGAATTGGACCATCTGTTTGGCTAGTATTGTTGTATACATTCCTCTATTATATATAGAGGTGTGCCCACCTTTATTTAAAAATAGAATGATTTTCAGTCCTAACGTCGTATTAGAACCGTAGGGTTGGTTCCATTCGTTTGCTCTCGCTCGTCTGCCGTGTTCGCCAATTTCACTGCACTGATCAATTCTCCGCCCCAACTCCTCACTCTGTAATCCCCTCCCAATTGACGTAGAGGACCCCTCCAGCCACTTCCGGCGATTCCCTCTTCACTCAGCACGTAGTGCCGATAAGTACCAATCGACATCAATCGATCAGAATGGGGGGGATGAGCCCATTCCGATCATCGGATCCATTCCAAATTTCCTCTGTCGCTTCGTATCCCTCTTCCTTATGTCATACTAAAGGGATCATGGATTTAATGGTTGGATTTTTCTAGATTTCAGCTCTAGGATTTGGGGATTCTTTCCCCTGCCTGAAAAAAATGCCTCTAAAGCACAATTGGCTCCTCTATGGCCCTCCAACCTTTAGCATGACAAGCTTGGTTCGTACTAATGAGGGATTTATGATTCTCTTCCCGTTTTGATGATTCTCAGACTTGTTTTTTGGTGACCATTCAACGACTAGTTTGGCTTTGATTTACTCCCAAGTTCATCGTGTTCCCTATCGTTGTTAGATATGTTAGATGTTGTTGATTCAAGGGACCGATCGACTCTTAATAGATATATCTAGGTTAGTTGATCATGTCCCTCAGATTATGACTATTCGCCTGGACTATATAAATTATTTATCTTGCTTTAGTTCATTACTTTGGCACGTAAGAGTTGGAAGATGTTTGACTATGTAAATGGGAGCATGAGAGAACTCATACATGATAATACTACTGCATGTGGGAAATGGGATTCCAAAAACTCGTTAGTCATGTCATGCGTTATCAACTCTACGTAGGAGTCAGTAGTTTGCAGTTACTTGTTCCTTGACACTGTGGACTACATTTGGAAGATGGATCAACACACTTAATCTAGAAAAGGAAACTCTGCACAGATATTTCAACTCAGAAAGAAGATCTTTGTCCTTCATCAAGGCGATCGTCCTCTATCTATCTACTACGATTTTCATTGAGACTTTGATTCCCTTACCTTGCTTTTCCATGATGATGAGATTCTCATCGGGGCTTGGGAAAATCGTAACCGTGTGTTTGAGTTCTTACACAATTTTCAACGGGACGTTTTCCCTACCGAAGGCACAAGTAAAAGTAGTTTTTGTAGCTTAATTAGCAAGTTGGGTATGAATTGCAAAACATGCCCAACTTGAGGGGCAATATTAGTATTGTTGTATACACTCATCAATTATATATAGAGGAGTTCCCACATTTATCTAAAATAACATGTTTGCATGCATAAAACAAATTGCGAAGAAAATGCAAAACCACGCCGTAATTGGTTAGATGCAGGAATTATCTATCCCATCTCAGATAGTAAGTGAGTTAGCTCTATCCAGGAAGTACCCAAGAAGTTAAGGATTGTTGTAGAGCATAATGATAAGGATGAATTGGTTCCTAAGGAAGTTGAGGGCAGCAGTAGAGCCAAAGGAAGTCAAGGGCTCCAGAACTATGGTAGCACGAGTCAGATAGTATATTAGCTTGAAAGCATAATAAAATTCCTTATATTAAACCACAAAACTGTTTTACATATTTTAGAGTAATAATAGTACTTTTTAAAAATATACAAATTTGATTGACATAGAATGGAAGTTACAAAATGTTTAAATAGAAGGTAAACTTGGATCCACAAAATTGTTGCAGAGCATAATTATAAGGACGAATTGGTTCCTAAGAAAGTTGAGAAAATCAGTAGAGCCAAAGGAAGTCAAGGGCCCGACAACTATGGTAGCACAAGTCTGATAGTATATTAGCTTGAAAGCATAATAGGATTCCTTATATTAAATCACAAAATTGTTTTACATATTTTAGAGTAATAATAGTACTTTTTAAAAAAAATATACAAATTTGATTGACATAGAATGGAAGTTACAAAATGTTTAAATAGAAAGTAAACTTGGATCCACAAAAAATCGTTCTGAGAACAAATTATTATTAGATTCTTTCTTTTTTCTGAACTCAGCATGAAGATATTTCAATACTCAAATATTGAAAAGCTTACCGGAGTATCACCCTTCACTTCCACATGTGACCAGCATTCGGTATCTACATCAAAGGACCAAACTAGAAGTATAGCATAATGTTATATTACGTTCTACCCAATCCAATCATCAATAATTGAAAATAGATATTTTAATGGTGTCAAAAATTAACCTACCAACTACTCCATCACTGGGAGGGTCAGTGTTTCCTCCAACCAGAAGTACCAACTTTCCCCAAGAGACCTGCATTGCATATTTGCAGAGTTCCTTTTTATTTTTGTAGCAAATACTTTAAAAATTATGATAAAGTCCTTAAAAAGCTAAATATGACCAGCTCTTTGCGCAAGACAATCAGCACTACAAAGAAAAATCTGTCATGTATGCCCAGATATTAGTACCTCTGTCACCTGAGGTCCTTTTTGCTGCCTTCGGTTAGAATTAGTTAGTTTCCACCGTAATGCAGCTTATAAATTCAATAAAGTTTATGCAATCAACAATCCAAACTTCTACTACCATGCAAGATGATGAAAGGCACTCCAATCATCTTCAAAAGCATCAACGTCCCACAATAGTATGCAAAGGATGCAAGATTAAATAGAGATGAGAACAAAATAAAGAGATTTAGTTATATAAAAAATGGTCCTTACAAATACTGTATACAAAGATGTGGAACTAAATAGAAATAAGAAGAAAATAAAGAGAATTTATACAGATTTGGCCCCACAAGCATATACAAAAGATATGGGAGAAAACAAAGACAAAAAGGGCAGCCCCGTGCACAAATCATTCCTGCACAGTGGAAGAGTCTCATCACAGGGGTGAAATGTAGGCAAAATTCACCCTCCTTTTTTGCAAGAGGCTGCAAAATTGTAACAACCCGTTTTTTTTATATATATGTGTGTTACTAATAGTAATAATAACAAGGTTTATAATAATAATAAGAAGAAGAAATTTAAAACCTAAATTACTCCCCCCCCCATATAACCCGAGCCATTTCCCCGTTTCTATTCCTCCCGCTATTCTCCTGCAACCAATCTCGGTCCAGGTTTTCCCGAAACCCGCTCGTCTAGGGTTTACCCGATCCCGTCTCTGTTTTCCCGCAAGCCGCATCCCGCTCTCCTGCTTCCGTCGCTGCTCCCGTCTCAAGCCCGCCGCTCCAACCTCGTCGCCTTCTCCTGCTCCAGGGGCCAACACCTCCTCCGGCTCCTCCCTCCATGGTCGGTGTCGCCGCCTGCTGCTCTACCTCCGTCTCAAGGTGTTACGGTCCAAAATAGATAATACTAAAGATACCTAAGAATGGCCAAGAGGCGGCCGGAGATGGGAGAGAAGAGGAACGGCCGGAGAAGATGGCCGGAGGTTGGAGAGAAGAGGGAGGGGGAATCGGGAAACAGAGGAACTCAAACTTTATTATATTTTTTTTCCTTAATCCTGATTACAAACAAAGACCCCTATTTATAACACTAATTAGAACATTACAACTCTTTTAACCACTCATATATGAGCACGTGTCCCACTGGTTGTTACATTGCCTTCGCCTTTGTAAAACGACGTCCTCGTCGTTTGCTCAACTAAAATTTTTTTCTTCAATGTGGACCCCACTTTGAGCGACTTCAATAATTCCGCCGGGATCGAAGACAAAAATTCTAAAAGTTAAGCCATAATAGCTCCGAGCAAATTCGGTAGAAACCATCATTGATAATGTTTTCAAAGTATGAGAATCCATTCTTGCAAGCTTATTTCTGTCTGGGTCGAAAACTTGAATTCTTGTTGTTCCTTGAATGCTCAAAATGAATTTTGTCGGAGCAATCACGAAATAATGCTCTTCGAACACATTCTCATGATTGTTCTTGATTGCGGCGGTGCTAGACGACAACACGAAATCATATTCTGCTTGCATTGGTGGCTTGTTGTTGTGTGCTAGATCATTAAGCTTTTGCAAATCCTTTTGAGCTGGCATAATTGATTCGGTGGTAATATTGATTTGTTCATGAAGAGATGTATTGTGATCATCCTCTATTCGTATTGGCGTCGAGTTGATGACTGTTGGAATTTGTTCATCAAGAACTATGGGAAGAGAAGTTAGCGTCTCTTCATCATCAAGAGCAAGCCTTATCTCGTCAAGCATTTGCAACCTTTGATTTATCTCCTGTTCTTGTTTTCTTTGCAAGGTCAATGTAGAATGCCGATGTTCAGAAAATTGTTGTCGCGTGGTGTCAATGAGGCGTTGATAATTGTTGTCCATGCTTTGCTCAAGGGCATCCAAACTGTGTAACATCTTTTGTTTGAAGGTCTCAATAAGCTCATATAAATCGTCCATTGTTGAAGATTAACCAACATAAGTGGATTTTGACTATTATATTTGATTTTGCTCGAATCTAAGTAGTGCTGCAGATTAAAACTAAAAGGCCGAAGAACTGAATAACAGGGTAAGGGATTTTATTTTTCCATAAACAGTATGCCCCTTCCTTACTCTTTATCTCCCTCTTCTTTTTGCAGCTAGGACTGGAGAGTAGTTCTTGATGAATTACTGTGGCAAGGGAGATAGCAGTTCTTGATGAACGCGAGATGGAGAGTAGTTGCAGAAGTGGTCGGAAATGTTATGTAAGTGGCAACGGCGGAGGCAGCGGAGGCGGAGGCGGCGGTGGCTGCGGTGGAGGCGGCGGAGAAGGCTGTTGCAGCGGTGGAGGCGGCTGTGACAGCGCAGAGGCGGAGGCGGCTGTGGCCGTGCTGCGGCGGAGGAGGCGAAGCAGCGGAGGCGGCGGTGGCTGCGGTGGAGGCGGCGGTGGTGGTGATTTTTTGTTCTGTTTTCTCCTCTTTTTTGTTTTTGCAGGTTGCAGCGGAGGTGGGCTGTTCTTGATGCCGGAGATTTTCGATCCAAGAAAAGGAGATGGCGCTGCTTCAAATCTTAGGCCGACGGTGGTAGCCGATGCAGAACTGGCGGCCGATCTTGGGTAAAAGAAGCGGAGGAGAGCTCGAAACGGGAGCACCAATTGTTACGGTCCAAAATAGATAATACTAAAGATACCTAAGAATGGCCAAGAGGCGGCCGGAGATGGGAGAGAAGAGGAACGGCCGGAGAAGATGGCCGGAGGTTGGAGAGAAGAGGGAGGGGGAATCGGGAAACAGAGGAACTCAAACTTTATTATATTTTTTTCCTTAATCCTGATTACAAACAAAGACCCCTATTTATAACACTAATTAGAACATTACAACTCTTTTAACCACTCATATATGAGCACGTGTCCCACTGGTTGTTACACAAGGCGTCGACGACTCCACCAGAGGCCGACGACTGCACCTCTTCCTCTCCATTTCTGGAGGCCGACATCAGAGACAACTCCCTCTCCTCCTTTGACAGCCACTTCACATTCGTTTTGGCCAGCAATTTGTAAGAACATGTCTCGGGCTTTGCTCAAATCCTCCTCAACTCAGATTTTGGACTCGATTTTGGTTCCTCTTGGTAAGATCTACTCTTCTTTCCCCTTATTTCGGATTTGCCCTAGTTTCGTGAAAATAATGTCGTGCCCTATATTTCGTTCAACTTGTGTTTCATGATTTTTGCCCCATAATAATAAGTTAATTCTCATTGTAGGTGTGTTCTCCGGCATCGTTCGTCGCACCCTTTGACGGTTCATGAAGGAAGCCCTCTCCGATTTAGGGTTTTCCCCTAGCCGAGCGCCGTCAAGTCTCCGTCTCCACGTAGTGTCTCCTCTCCCCTCACTTTTGAGAGAGGTAAATCGCCAACTCTCTTGTGCTTTAAGTTTTGTAAGTAAGTCTCGGTGTTAGAGTAAATTTTTGGTCTTTCCGAATATCAATTGTGATTGTTCTTGAACAGGTTCCTTTGAGGAGTGTAAACTTTGCTTGCGCCAGTTGACCGCCTCCGTCAGCTTCAGCTTCTCTAAGACAAGTACAGATCTCCCTCTCTTGCAAACATTGTTTAATTTATTGTATCTGTCTTTTGATTTCATGTCCGCATTCCTGTAGATATTTGGATCTGTCAAATGGATTAGTATTTTAATTGCTTTGTCTGATCTTATAATTCTATGATTTCACCATGAAATATCTGGTTTGTCAAATGAATTTAAATATTGTATACCCAGTCTGATAAATTCATAATTTAGGGTGTAATATGTTTGGAATTATATGAATTTGTGATCATGAGCGAGTCTTATATTGATATGCACTTAGATGAATGTTTTTATTTGGATATCTACTATGGTGAATGGTTTGATCTCGTTTGATAAATAATAAGGAGAATGATAGAATATTGTGTACGAGCAACAAGTGTCATGATTATAATTGTAACGAATTCTGAATAACAAATATATGTTTGTTGTTTCTATATCATGCTCGGTAGTGAACACATGTTTACGTGGAAGATAACTGTGTCCTAAAATTATTTAACCTAGACGAGTACTTGATATCTCTGATCCGACACATGTCAGCTTACCTCTGCGATATACTCGATAAACCTTCTTGTTATTATGAAACATTAACCCCTCGAACCCGCAAAGATTCAAAACTCACTGTTTGATTCCTTTTGTGTCGTCGAATCCGGTTTCTAATGTCTGTCTGGTTGCAAGACCCGAGTAAAATTTATTCTCAATATGATCTTTCTCGTTGACGTGAATCTGTTTTATGATATAAAGTTTCCCCTTTGATGTGCACCCGTTCCTGTTACGATCGTTAAACTAAGAAATCCTGCAATCCATTAATGTCACAAGCAATATTTGAAAGGTAACAGTTAGTTGGGGCAACTCTCTGCTTGCATGGTCACGACAAGCAGGCACCTGTCCAATAAGACTTGCGTCTGACCCTGAGCATGAACCATGTGCACCCTCGTAAACACATACACCTTTCACTGATTACAGTTAATAACATTACATGATCGAATATATGTTATTCTCTGGAGTAGTTTCTTTATTTTAGTTATTTCTGTTGACTAATTTACCTGTCTGTTTTGATAGCATCGCTTCATGGAAAACTGGTACTTGTATATTTTTGTTTTACAGTTCTGTACTTTTACTTTGCTCACATATTTATTTCTATGTTCTGATGTCTTTTCTTTTTGTTTTGAAATTTGTCTTAGCGTCCATGCAACGCTGTCAGGTTCTCGAGCCCGATCTACTTAAAGTTTCAGGTTCTATGTTTGCATTTCATTTACTGTCAAATATTTCTTTTATGTAATAATTACAAACAGACATTTTCTCTAAAATCATGGACAATTGCTATGTTATTTAAATACTTTATGTACTAGAATCTGATATTAATGTATGTGCATCCTCTTTTGAATCATAATTGCATGAAAATTGTAGCAGTGCCCTGTAAAACATGATTTTTACAAAATACATGTGTATTTAAACTTCTCACTGTTTTAAAACTATACAAGCTTCCGCATAACATAAAATCAAACTGTTTTTCTCCAAATTAATAATTTTAAAACTATTTTCAGCATTCTCTACATCCATTTTAGCAGACATGGATTTCTTTCCGCCCAAGCCTGTGGCATCACGGCCCGTCCGAAGCGCACTCTGACTGTTGTCGAGACGAGTCGTGGCAGTTGGTATCAGAGGGAGGTTAGACAGGTTGAGCATCTATAGATAAATTATTTTATAAATTTTACATATTTTGAATTCTATTATATAAGTATATATAAGCATGCATCATTTCTTCACTTAGCTTGTCATTATTTGTTGTTCGCGGCTGAAACACGCACACACTCACTCATAAGCATGAGTAGTATGCACACGAATGTTAATGAGTTATGTGCAAACTTAACATTTTTGTGCATATGAATTTTCACTAGTATATACATCGTTTGCGAATATAAATTGTATGAGCGATTTAATATTTTCAAGTGCGCTGGCATTAGAGTCATAATATACATGACATGTTAAGTGATATGGGCGCTTAACATGACATGTGTATCGATTCATTTGCGTTCATATCATAAATCATTGCACATGTGCGAAGCCAAGAATAACAATAATGATTGTACACGCATGGATTTACTAATTGTTTGAAATCACACAAGATCTAATGGTTGCACTTACATGATTATTACCTAGAGTTGTCCAATTAAAATGTTGTAATTATTACATAAATTATGTACTTGACAGTAGGAAATGTGTTAGAATCTCTAATTTCAAGTTCCTGATATTTGTAATTAGTCATTCCTGTTTCGCGTGTCTGTCAATCTTATCTTGTCATCCTGTATCTCCTTCTAGATAGCTTCTAAGTGTCAGTAACAAAAGAGATTCTTCTTGTGAATTGCTCTGCTGAGTTACTTTAGCGTTGTCTTGTGATTCTCCAACTCCAGTTTGACTCGCTTTTGTCGATACTCTATCGTCATTCAGTTTTTTTTCCTCTTCGATGTTCTATCTTCGCTTCGTGCAAAGAATTTCTCGCTCTCCAATTCTCGAGTCTTACCTTTCAATTTCGAGCAAATTGAAGCAATTCATGTATTCCCAGAGGGCGATCTTTCGTATCCGGTCGATCCTGCAAAGATTGTATTGTATCAAGTACGCAAGTTTCAAAGAAACCAAAATTTCATTCATATGGTAGTTGTATTCTGAATGCATGATATGTCTGAAGAGTTCTTTGAGAATTTGAATCTGACATGCGTTGCAAGTATCTGCAACTTTTCTCTTGATTTTGATAAGTCTTCGCGCTTGTTCTCTTCTCTATTTCTTTGTATTCATAGTTAACTCCAATGTCTTGATTTACAAACCTTGTTGGAATGAATGTCATCTGAATCTTCTCCCTAAGAGTCCCCAATCAGAGAGTTTCTCAGGAAGTTTCGGGACGAATCTTCCTAAGTAGGGGAGAATGTAATAACCTGTTTTTTATATATATGTGTGCTACTAATAGTAACAATAACAAGGTTTATAATAATAATAAAAAAAAATTTAAAACCTAAATTACTCCCCCCACCCATATAACCCGAGCCATTTCCCCGTTTCTACTCCTGCTGTTCTCCCGCAACCAGTCTCGGTCCAGGTTTTCCCGAAACCCGCTAATCTAGGGTTTTCCCGATCCAGCCTCTGTTTTTCCGCAAGCCGCATCTTGCTCTCCCGCTTCCGTCGCTGCTCCCGTCTCAAGCCCGCCGCTCCAACCTCGCCGTCTTTTCCTGCTCCAGGCGCCAACGCCTCCTCCGGCTCCTCCCTCTATAGCCAGTGTCGCCGCCTGCTGCTCTACCTTCGTCTCAAGGCATCGACGACTCCACCAGAGGCCGACGACTGCACCTCTTCCTCTCCATTTCTGGAGGCCGACATTAGCGACAGCTCCCTCTCCTCCTCCGACAGCCACTTCACATTCGTTTTGGCCAGCAATTTGTAAGAACATGCCTAGTGCTTTGCTCAAATCCTCCTCAACTCAGATTTTGGACTCGATTTTGATTCCTTTTGGTAAGATCTACTCATCTTTCCCCTTATTTCGGATTTGCCCTAGTTTCGTGAAAAAAGAATTTGTGCCCTATATTTCGTTCAACTAGTGTTTCATGATTTTTGCCCCATAATAATCAGTTAATTCTAATTGTAGGTGTGTTCTTTGGCATCGTTCGTCGCACCCTTTGACGGTTCATGAAGTAAGCCCTCTCCGATTTAGGATTTTCCCCTAGCCGAGCGTCGTCAAATCTCCGTCTCCGCGTGGTGTCTCCTCTCCCCTCAATTTTGAGGGAGGTAAATCGCTAACTCTCTTGTGCTTTAAATTTTGTAAGTAAGTCTCTGTGTTAGTGTAAATTTTCCGTCTTGTCGAATATCAATTGTGATTGTTCTTGAACAGGTTCCTTTGAGGAGTGTCAACTTTGCTCGCGCCAGTTAACCGCCTCCGTCAGCTTCAGCTTCTCTAAGGCAAGTAGAGATCCCCCTCTCTTGCAAACATTGTTTAATTTATTGTATCTGTCCTTTGATTTCATGTCCGCATTCCTGCAGATATTTAGATCTGTCAAATGGATTCAATGTTATCAAGGCGTCGTCTAGGCGACGCCTAGGCGCTTGGGCGCCCACAAGAGCGTTATGCGATGCACGCCTAGCAACACTGGTGTTAGGCGCCCGCCTAGAGGGGCCTAGGCGCTCAGGGCGACGCCTGGACGCCTAGGCGCAAAAACTTTCTCTCGAGTATGCTTGTTTTCTCTCGAGTATGCTTTATTTCTCTCGGATAGAGATTTTTTTTATTTCTCGCGTATGCTTTATTTCTCCCGACGCTAGGGCTGCTTCCCGTCTCCCGCAGGTTCGCTCCCTCCGGCTTTTCCCGTCTCCCGCAGGCTCGCTCCCTCCGGCTTTTCCCGTCTCTCGCAGGCTAGCTCCCTCCGGCTTTTCCCGTCTCCCGCAGGCTCGCTCCCTCCGGCTTTTCCCGTCTCCCGCATGCTCGCTCCCTCTTTCTTAATCTGTTTGTAGGAAATAAATTTCTGCTTCTGAATTTAAGGCTCTATTACTTAATAAATTTTTAATCTGCTGACCCGTTAATGTCTCATGTTCAATTAGCATTTTTGCTAATAAATGTAATTGTTCAACATGTTGAGTCAGGAAATATTTTGCAAAATTATATCCTTGTTCAATAATTCTTTTTACCTCTTTATCAATTAACTCTGCGGTATGAGGAGACATATGATTATGCTCACCTCCTCTGCTGTGAGTATATAAATCTTTGTTAGTTACCCCATGATATACTGGTCTTATTACTTCACTTAATCCTCAATTTGTTACCATAGCTACAGCCATTTGAGTAGCCATTTTAATATCTGAAGAGGCACCAGAGCTAACTTTAGCTGGCCCAAAAATAATTTCTTATGCTACTCTATCAGTCATTGCTACTATTCTTATATTCAAGAAATATATACACCAGAGGTAACTTTAGCTTTGGTCGCCTAGGCAACGCCTAGGCATCGCCTCGCCTTGGTACACCCTTTAACGCCTTGGTCGCCTTGTCGCCTTGACAAGCTTGAATGGATTAGTATTTTAATTGCTTTGTCTGATCCTATAATTCTATGATTTCACCCTGAAATGGCTGGTTTGTCAAATGAATTTAAATCTTATATACCCAGTCTGATAAGTTCATAATTTAGGGTATAATATGTTTGGAATTACATGAATTTATGATCATGAGCGAGTCTTACATTGATATGCACTTAAATGAATGCTTTTATTTGGATATCTAATAGGGTGAATGGTTTGATCTCATTTGATGAATAATGAGCAGAATGATAGAATATTGAGCACGAGCAACAACTGTCATGATTATAATTGTAACGGATTATGAATAACAAAAATATGTTTGATGTTTTTATATCATGCTCGATAGTAAACACACGTTTACGTGGAAGATAACTGTGTCCTAAAATTGTTTAACCTAGACGAGTACTTGATATCTATGATCTGACACATGTCAGCTTACCTCTGCGATATACTCGATAAACCTTCGTGTTATTATGAAACATTAACCCCTCGAACCCGCAAGATTCAAAACTCACCTTTTGATTCCTTCTATGTCATCGAATCCGGTTTCTGATGTCTGTCTGGTTGCAAGACCCGAGTAGAATTTATTCTCAATCCGATCTTTCTGGTTGACGTGAATCTGTTTTATGATCTGAAGTTTCCCCTTTGATGTGCACTCATTCCTGTTACGATCGTTAAACTAAAAAATCCTGCAATCCATTAATGTCACAAGCAATATTTGAAAGGTAACAGTTAGTTGGGGCAACTCTCTGCTTGCATGGTCACGGCAAGCAGGCACCTGTCCAATTAAACTTGCGTCTGACCCTAAGTGTGAACCATGTGCACCCCCGTAAACACACACCTTTCACTGATTACAACTCGGAGTTGTCTCTTTATTTTAGTTATTTATGTTGACTCATTTACTTGTCTGTTTTAATAGCATCGCTTCATGAAAAACAGGTACTTGTATATTTCTGCTCTACTGTTCTGTACTTTTACTTTGCTCATATGTTTATTTCTATATTCTGAGGCTTTTCCTTTCTGTTTTGAAATTTGTCTTAGCGTTTGTGCAGCGCCGTCAGGTTCTCGAACCCGATCGACTTAAAGTTCTAGGCTCTATGTTTACATTTCATTTATTATCAAATATTTCTTTTATGTAATAATTACAATCGGACATTTTTTTTGGAATCATGGACAGTGCTAGGATATTTAAATACTTTATGTACTAGAATATGATATTAATGCACGTGCATCCTCTTTTGAATCATAATTGCATGAAAACTGTAGCAGTGCCCTGTAAAACATGATTTTTACAAAATACATGTGCATTTAAACTTCTCACTGTTTTAAAACTCTAAAATCTCCAGCATAACATAAAATCAAACTGTTTTTCTCCAAATTAACTATTTTAAAACTATTTTCAGCATTATCTGCATCCGGCTTAGTAGACATGATTTTCTTTCCGCCCATGTCTGCGGCATCACGGCCCGCCCGAAGCGCACTCTGACTGTTATCGAGACGGGTCATGACAAAAATGAAAGGCAATAAAAAAATCTCTACTCCACGAAAGATGAAATATGCATGCCTTATGAGTCAATATTGGAGAAAAAATGAAGATCCAAAGCACGAGATAATGCTTTAGTGAGAATGACAACAATATGAGAGGTAGTGAAAACATTATGAAGTTGGATTGCATGGAGCTTGACCTTGTCCGTGATGAAGTGACAATCAAACTCGACATGCTTCGTGTGCTCATGAAAAATAGCTTTCAACAATATGGATACAACCTGATCATCATAAAGGAAAGCATTTTTATGCCACGTTGATGAAACTTCCAACGATGATGAACGACAAGATAGATCAAGACTAAAAAAATACTAAGCTTCACAACATGGAAGGGAGTTTCCTTAAAATCAATGCTTTGCTGCTGAATAGTGAATACATCTCCAAGAGACAAACAGCTCCTTAAGTCAATTAAATCATCCTATTTATGCTTCACAGTGAATACTCTGTGGCAAACAACATAAGATTATCCTGAAGTCAAAAAGACCAAATCCTGTGTATGAACGGTCCACAAAGACTACATCTCTACACCCATCGCAACTCTCCACCTCATATGTTGTAGTGCTTGATAGAAAGATAAAGTAATGGAAAATATGAATATGCAGTGGCAAACAACATGAGATTATCATAGTCAAAAGACCAACTCCCTTGTATGAATGGTCAACAGTGGCGAATTCAGACGGAGAAGTATACAACAAACAAAATATTTTAGAGATATGGTAGGTGGTAGGTGGTAGAATATGAGATGGTAGTGGTGGTTGAGTTAGAGAAAATTGTGGAGCTAGTGCAGCTGAAGTGTTGATGGAATTGGAGGAATGGCAGGATCAACATCATTGGGAATAGAAAGTGACTTATCAGGGGGAGAATATGTGGAGCATGTGGGGATGAATGATCAATAACATGAGGTATGACATCAGTGAAAGTCATACTCTTCCTGGTAGTAAGGTACAACAACACAATTTTTCCAAGTCCTACTGTACCCCACAAAGACGCATTTAGTCACATGTGATGCCAATTTATCCACTGAAGGGCATTTACCCTGCCCAACCACTCAAACAAAGAGCCGGTAAGGTGATGACCTATGAGGAAGAAATCCAATACATGGAGGAGTACAACAAATGGTTGGAGGAAGATGAGCAAGGGGAGCCGCATGAGCTTGTCGTGGATGATTTCATGAAAAAAGTTATGCGGAGCAGAGACAAGTACCTGCAGTGGAGGATGAGTTTTGGGCCCATTCGATGTCAATTGACGACTTTCCATATATGGCGTGCCCGGATCGATGATCGGACTCCGCAGATGCGTTCGGATTCGCGTTGCGAATCAATTTGATATATTACTTTAATATTTTTGGTCTATTATCATTGTATTTGAGTGGCCTCACCACCGGCCAATCATAACCGTCGAAAGTGGGATGCTCTAGCCTTTATTTTATTATAAATAGGATGTTCGTGGGTTGATTAGAGCTATTGCAGAATTTGGAGAACGCTATTCCCGGATTCCCGTGATCACGCCACGGTGTCAACTCCGTGGAACCCTAGGTGACGACTTCTAGGCTTGTATCTTCTTCCTCAAGGCAACCCCAAACCCTAAGCCTTATTTTCCCTCCTCCAAACCCCTTTTCAACTGCCCAAATCATCCCCAAAACAGCCCACTGTGTGGCTGTTAAGATTTCCAGCTTTCTTTAATTTCAAGATTTGATGAAATTCACTAATCTTTTCATATAGTTTTTCCCTGCTGTGAATCCCCCCCCCCTTCCCCCATGGCACAGCCTCCACCCGCCCCCGCCCCCTCTAGCAAACCAGCAAACCGCCTCCCGTATACCTCCCCTCTCTCTTGGCCACCGCCCTGCTGTTTCCAACAGCCACCACCGACTCACCTCACTTCCTCCTTGCACCGCCAGCCTCCCCTGTCATCCCTACCCACCGGCCACAATTCCAGCCACCCATTTCCCTCCACCCCACAACCTCTCTTTTCGTGGAACCGCCTCCTACGATCTCCCCCTTCCGGATCAGTACAAATCTGGAAATTTCAGCACAGATCCATCCAATCTCAAATTATCAGATCTACCCTTTCCCGTCCGGATCTACCCCTACAACGCCGAATCTACTCATTTCTGGTCCGTTTCCACCGTCCACCCTCGAGGACAGCCACCTCTGCTATTTCCACGCCACTGGTTCCACCTCAGATCGTTGTACACGCATTTTCAGCTCAGGATTCTTCAGGGTCTTAGTCAGCCAACTATTTGGTGAGGTTTTGTTGTACTAGATTATTATTTTCAGCATTTATTTATTGGGTTGGACATTTTATATTTGTTTGGAGAAGCATCATCGTAGAATTTTGTTCTAGATTATTATTGTGATTTATAGGATTTATTCGTCGCGCGCTCTTGCTTTGGCCCTCCACGTAGAGGAAAGCCTAAGCTTGTTTCGCCCTAATTAATTATTTTGTCTTGTTTTGAATTATTTTTGTGGGATGTTGAAACTTATTATCTTATTGTGATTTAACCGTCGGAGTTGCATGACGTGTAGGGTTAGGTTGCCGATTTTCCGCCGTCTATATATTTGCCTTGCGTCAATTGGTATCAGAGCTAGGTTGCGCGCATTTTTCAATACGCAGTAGTAGAGTCTATAGGTTTTTCATTATGTCAAGGTGTCACAATTATTCCTCTCCTCACATTGGAGGTCTCGAGTCCACTTGCACCCGCTCTCACAGATCCTCATCAGGGAGATCCTCACGTTACTACGACAATTATTCTCGATCGCAGCACACCAATTTTAGAAATTGTATTGATGCACCGATGCAACCCCACTACACCAGAGACGATCAGTACGATGACTGTCGTCGTTCATATCCTTGCACGCGAGCGGATCGTGTTAACTCTTCGACACGACTCGATTAACTTAGAGATGACTATTATGAGAATCGTCGTTTTGAGAGAGATCTTGAGAGTCAGTTTCATACTGTTGTCCCTTCCTTTGACGGTTCATCGAGTCCCGGTTCTTTCAGTTATTGGCTCGTGGATATGGAGTATTATCTCGATCATTTTGAGTTATTCGGCGAGCGTCGCGTCAAGTTTGCGAAACTTACACTTTTAGATCAGGCGAGGGCTTATTAATCTAGCGTTGAGAGGACCTGCGAACGAGACCGTATTCGTCGCATCATTAGTTGGGTGGACATGAAGCGTATATTGTGTCAAAGGTATCTGTCTTCGTTGTATCGGAATCGCTACTCGGCCAATTAATTTCCCTTCGGCAAAGATCTATGTCTGTTGCTGAGAACAGGGACAATTTTGATGAGTTAGTGGTGAGGAGCGATATCCGTGAGGACCCAACCATGACCATTTCCCGATTTCGGTCTGGGCTTCGATCTGACATACGTACTAAGGTTGTTTATCAAAGCTTGAAAACCCTCAAGCAGACATATCAGCTCGCCATTCGTTATGAACAGGCTTTGAGATCCGCAAGAGCTGGTCGACGGGATTCTCACCTTGACCTTTGCAATACGAGTCCCTCCCATATTAAGGTCACCACGATGTCTATCACTGTCCTATCAGCCACGACAGAAGTGATATCTGATGCGGATTCCTCTCACCCTAGTGAGGTGCTTAGCCTAGTGAATGACCTATCTTTTGTTTCTGACCCGTCTCTTGTGACCACGACTGAGAGTGAGTCTGAGCGACCTATTGAGTCTGTAGTGTTGTGTCCCTCACACACACCTCTTCCTCTGCCATACGCTCTCCCATTGTCATTACCCTGAGTCACGTCACGACCGAGAGCCCAGAGCCTGGTGTTGATCTTGTGGTCGCTATGTCACTCATTCATGGGGACACTACCCCTTTCGGTGGTACTCATATGGAAGATCATGACCTTAGTGACGAGTTCTATGATGACCCCCCGGTTGAGCCTCCTGATGAGCCGCCACACCCTGTTGAGGATGCAGTTCAGCCATTCAGGTGAGCCGCACATTTACGGGTTTCACGTTACTGGCGCCTCTTTCATTATCATCTCTGGACTTGCCCCAAAGAATGGGTCTTGAGTGGAGCATATCGTATGTAGGGTCATCCTTGAGCACACTTGAGCATACTCTTGATATTTTGAGATCCTATCTAGTGACACATAGAACCATCGATGAGTTTTGGGACGCACTGTAACGCCCCAAAATTTGTAAGAGGGACGATCAGCGTTTTTTGGCCAAGATTGGGTCTTACTTGGGGGTCACACGGCCTAGGACACGGGCGTGTCCCTGGCCGTGTCAAGCTCAGGCTCGTCGAGAGTCCGGGAAGTCGATGTCCTGCGCTCGACAAAGTGTCGAGTAGGGGTACACGGCCTGTGACACAGGCGTGTCACAGGGCGTGTCCCGCTGTGTAAATCCGCGTTCGACGATTTCCATGGATCTGCGTTCGACGATTTCCCCAGCAAATCTTTGTTCGACGATTTCGCTACGTTCGACGATTTTGCCAGGGAACTCCGTTCGACGATCTGGTCAGCGATCGACGATCTGCGTTCGACGATCGTCGAGGCTTCGAACACGGCCTGAGACACGGGTGTGTCCCAGGCCGTGTCCTTCTCGAGTTGTGAGCCGGGACGTGTAAGGGGTTGAACATGGCCTGGAGCCCAGGCGTGTTCAGGTTGGACACGACCGTGTCAAATGTGACACGGGCGTGTCAAGGCCCCGTGTCTTGTTTTGGGTGTGACGGTTTCGGCGTCGATTGGGGAACATGGCCTTGGACACGGGCGTGTCACAAGCCGTGTTCGGCCCAGGTGTTTTGATTTCCAGTTCGAATCGTGGTCGTTCTTCCCTTTCTTTTGGGATCGGATGGTCCAGGATTGCTCTTGCTGAGTTAAGACCGAGAATAGGGTTAGAAACTCTCATTCTTCTCCAAGCTTTCTCTTACTAAAGTTCTAGAGAGAGGGGAGAGCAAGGAAGACAGTGAAGGAGATCCGGCCATTAGAGAGGCTTCGGTGCTCCAAATCGCGAGTCGAGTCTAGATCCGTGGAGGCTAGATCGTTGCGAAGGTTTTCATCCGGCTATTTTTTCATGGCTAGAAAGAGGAGTCGGAGGGTAACGACACTTCTCCTCTTGGTTTTAGGATGCATGTTTTAGCATCTTTTATTTTCTAGTTTTTGGGCACCAAACTCTCCAATGAGAGGGGTTTGGGTCGCCAAGGTTCAAGAGGAACCTCCGGGTCGATTGAGTCCGTCCCCGGCATGTTTTTGCATTAGAGATCCGCTTCGTTAGTGGATTAGGCATGGTGGGTGAAGTCGTAGTCGCGACCGTTAGTCCGACTCGGTGATGTTGCATACGAGGTTTAAGGATTCGTAGAGATCCGTAGTGGCAAGAGGTCGTTTGTGATGTGTGATGTTTGTGGTGTTCTTCCATTTATCTTGCGTGAGTACGTGTGGCCGGTACCGGATAAGGTTAGCTCCTCATTTACGGTAGATGGTTTCCTTGGTGGACAAGGTTAGCTCCGCATGGGTGGTAGATGGTTTCCTTGGTGCACGGGAACGCTGCAGTACGAATGAGGGATTAGGGTGGAATTGTCTTGGATTGTGATGTGCCAAGGCGTGGCTGTGTCTCCGTGGTCGGCTGGCTATCCCGTGACGTGCAAGTCATGTGTGGAAAGTGTCCCGGCGAGACTAATCCCCTTTTGTGAGACTGACGAGAACGCCGAGCATGGGGCAAGCCCGGGCAATGAGTTCATGAGCGGGTGGGGTCCAGCAAGGGTTCTTAGAATCGGTCAGCGTGTTGGACGGAATCCTGACATGAGAAGTCAGAGTTTGCCGGCAAGCCCAGGTCTACGACCGTGAGCGGGTGGGGCCTTGACAAGAGTTCCGTGTGGCGGCTTGTATGCCGTTGGGGGATTGTGGTTCCCCTTTGTTTGCGGCTTTATGCCAATGGGGAAATGATGAGTACCCAAATGATGTGATGTTGTGCTAGATGCATACGCTATAAGGTGCCTTGTGTGAAGCCCGGGTGTTGCATTCATGTTGCATAGTAGGCCTTATTATTATATGCTCAACAGTAGAGAACATGTATGATGTTTGAGACATCCAAGCCTGTTTCTTTAGTTGCTTTTCTTGCTTATGAATATTGCATACGAAGTGCTAACTTGCAGGTTGGAGTACCCCGGGGTCCGTTAGGGGCGGCCGGGAGGAGATGTGTTGGTTACACAGTTAGAGGTCAGCCTTTGCTGACCCACGTTACTAATAATTTTTACAGGGCCAGGATCGCAAGCAGGAGCTAGCTCGCCGGCCAGAAAGGCCTAAGCCTCATGAAGTGTTACCTTTTTGCTGTAGCTCTACTTTTTATGACATTGTATGTTTGATGTCCATGTTGACCGGCTTGCATGCCGAGGTAGACTATGAGTGCTTATGCACTTTTATGACTGATGTATTATTTGAGTTTGGACTCACTTTTGATGTAAGGCCATAAGGCCATTTCGTTACTCTTGTAGGTGTGGATAACTTCTAGTCTTGTTTGTTGTTTCCGTTGTGTTGTGTTATGAGTTTTGAGTTTGGGTAGTTATATCATCTTATAATACTGAACCTGTGGTGTCTGTATATTGTGGGGCCCCGGCCGGACCCATATTATACGGTCATTACAGGGGAGGTGTTACAATTTGGTATCAGAGCCAGGTTAGATTCAAGGTCAGTGCGTAGAAAAGTTATCCACATAAGAGTGACGCGGGAACATGAGTGTCCTTATATTTAAGTCTTGAGATTAGAGAGTAATTCCTTGTCTCTTGTTTTCTTGAAGAGTGCAAGCAACGAGGCGGGTACGTCGAGAGCAAGAGAAGAGCTTTCGGCGAGCAGTGCCACTGCTCCGGGTCTTTTGGGCACGGGTGTAAACCCGGACGACTTCTGCCGCATGCTTGCAGAAGCGATGGTGGCAGCCCAAGCTGCAGCGACAGCTCAGGTAGTAACTCCTGCTACCCCGGATACGACGACGGCCGTTCCAGGCGGAGAAGCCAGACGAGTAGAGCCTTTGGCAGAAAGAGTGGTGATCGGGCATGGGGACCGGCAGATGAAGTACTTTCTGAGCTTCCATCCCCCGTCGTTCAAGGGAGTTGGTACGCCAACTGATGCGGAGGATTGGTGGGCTCGGATTCAAGAGCTTTTGAGGGCGGCAGAGACGCCAGAAGAGAAGAAATCTGAGTATGCGGCGTTCATGTTAGAAGGAGACGCCAAGTTGTGGTGGGTGAGCCATAGCGGCCGCCAATTTCCTGGACGCACCCCGTCGATGGAAGAATTTGGGGATGCTTTTCTAAAGAGATACATTCCCGTTTCTACACGGTTGGCCCTTCAGAGGCAGTTTCTGCACTTAATACAGCGAGACAAGACGGTGGACGAGTATGTGCAGAAGTTCACCCGTTTGGGTCGTTACGCGGGAACGACGATGGCAGATGATGTTGAGAGGGATAACCTCTTTTATCAAGGGCTGAGGGAGAATCTAAGACAACCCCTCATTGTCATGAAGAGCGCTGGTTTCAATGAGCTAGTGGAGGCTGCCAGAATTTTGGAAAGTGATCTAGAGCGAAGTCAACGTCGTAAGGGCTTTGCGCCCAAGCAAGGAGAAGGGAAGCCTTCTCAATCCCAAGGAAAGTCGGAAGGGAATAGATGGAGGAAGAAGCCTCACACATACAAGTCCGGTGAGAAAAGCAAGTGGACGTCTGGAGGTTCTCACTCTAGGGGACCGCCGACGTGCTACAACTGCGGTAAGGTGGGGCACATCGCTCGTGTTTGTCCTCAAGGAGGAGTGGAGCAAGAGTCAAGGCAAGAGCAGACTGGGCGCTCCGGCCCCAGTGCCGCAGAAAAAGAAAAGATGGCGGAGTCGAGCGCTTCTCGGTTCCAACCAGTGCAACCAAGGGCTTACAACCTTGGACAGCAGGAAGCGATCCGCCAAACCGATGTGGTGACAGGTATGAGGAAATTTAAGTTTAACTTTGTGCTTCATACTTATAGACCTTTATGTGTGATGTCTATGTTATAGGCTTCGTATTAGTTTCCGGATATCCCGCTAGGGTATTGTTCGATACGGGAGCATCGCACTCCTTTCTTGCGGAGAGCTTCATCCGGAGAATATTAGTTGAGTCATTTTCGGCGGACGCGGAGCTGAAAGTGGGCATGCCCAATGGGTCATCCATGACCACCGGGGCCAAAGGACGCATTTGTTGGGAGCTGGACGGAGTTGACTTCGTATTGGTAGCAGCGGTTTTACCATTGGTTGAGTTTGATGTGATTTTGGGCATGAACTGGCTTGCAGAGCAGCGCGCCAGTATTGATTGTCTATCTAAGATAGTGACCCTAAGGAGCAAAGGGCAGACAGAAGTCAAGTTTGAGGGCCTTTGTGGAGTGGCCTATTCCCTGATTTCGGCCATGCAGTTGATGCGGGCGGTTAATCAGGGTGGTGTAGCGCTTGTAGCGTTATTGGAGGTTCGCCTCTCCCAGTTGTCAATTGAGGAAGTGCCCGTAGTGGCAGAGTTCAAGGATGTGCTTCCGGATGAACTTCCTGGAGCGCCTCCTCGGCGGGAGATCGACTTCTCGATCGAGTTAGTGCCGGAGGCTAGGCCGGTGTCACGTCCTCCGTTTAGGATGTCACCAAAGGAGTTGGCTGGACTCAAAGTACAGTTGCAGGAACTGTTGGAGCAAGGGTATATCAGACCCAATTCTTTGTTGTGGAGCGCGTCGGTGTTGTTTGTAAAGAAGAAAGACGGTAGTATGCGGCTGTGCATAGACTACCGAGAGCTGAATAAACTGACCGTCAAGAATACGTATCTGATTCCTTGGATAGACGACTTGTTCGACCAGTTGGTGGGGTCGGTGGTGTATTCAAAATTGGACTTGAATTCAGGTTATTATCAGTTGCGAATTCGGGACGACTGCTTTTGGTACGAGGTATGGACACTTTGAGTTTACGGTGATGTCGTTCGGGCTGACGAACGCGCAATCTGTGTTCATGGATCTTATGAATCGAGTATTTCGGAAATACTTGGATTCTTTTGTGGTTGTCTTCATTGATGACATCTTGGTGTATTCCAAATCGGAAGTGGAGCATGAGACCCACTTGAGAGTGGTCTTGCAGGTGTTGAGAGATAATCAGCTGTATGCAAAGTTCTCAAAGTGCGAGTTCTGGTTAGCGAAGGTGGCATTTTTGGGCCACGTGATTAGTGGGGATGGGGTGGCAGTGGATCCAACAAAAGTGGAAGCCATCAAAGATTGGCCGATTTTGAGGACCGTGGAGGAAGTCCGAAGTTTTCTTGGACTAGCCGGGTACTATAGGAGATTCGTGGAGAACTTTTCGCGGATAGCTCTACCCCTCACCTCACTCACTCGTAAAGATCATAAGTTTGTGTGGACTCAAGAGTGCAGTCAAACATTTGAGGCACTGAAGGAGAGACTGATGATGGCTTCAATCCTAAGTCTACCACAAGGGACCGAGGGATTTCAGATTTTCAGTGACGCATCGGGATGCGGTTTGGGTTGTGTTTTGGTGCAACATGGCAAGGTGATAGCTTTTGGGTCTAGACAGCTGAAGCTTCATGAGAGGAATTACCCCGTCCATGAGTTGGAGTTGGCGGCGGTAATTTTTGCGTTGAAAATATGGCGACACTATGTCTACGGTGCAAGGGTGGAGATCTTCACAGATCATAAAAGCCTGAAGTATCTCTTGAATCAAAAAGACTTGAACATGCGGCAACGCAGGTGGGTCGAGTTCCTTGGAGACTACGAGATGGCGATTCAGTATACGCCAGGTAAAGCCAATGTGGTGGCGGATGCCTTGAGTAGAAAGTACTCGGGGCATGGGAATTGGATCGAAGCTCATGATGAGCGGTTGGTACGGGAATGGGAGTCCCTTGGTTTGGAATGTGTGGCGAGAGGCGAGTCCAGCGTGGCTCGGTTGAACTGGATTGAAATGCAGAACGACTTGTCCGATCGTATTCGGGGAGCGACCCGTTTGGATGTGGAGTTTCAACCATATGTGGTGGAGGCTCAAAAGGGCGAGAGCAGCGCCTGAGAGATGATTGATGAGATTCTGAGGAAGGACGGAAGGATTTGCGTACCACAGTTCGGCAAGCTCCGTGAGGAGTTGATGTTTGAGGCTCACTTCACAAAGTACTCCATTCACCCGGGCAGTACAAAGATGTACTTGGATATGAAGAAATTCTTTTGGTGGTCGGGGCTGAAGCGGGACGTAGCTTTGTATGTGAATCGTTGCCAAACTTGTGCCTTGGTGAAGGCCGAGTGTCAGAAGCCGGGCGGGTTCCTGAAGCCTCTTCCAATCCCTGAGTGGAAATTTGATGACATCTCCATGGATTTTGTACATGGTTTGCCTAGATCGCAGCAGGGCAATGATGTTATTTGGGTGATCGTGGATCGCTTAACCAAAGTGGCTCACTTCATCCCAAATCGGAAGGAGGACAGCGTAGAGAAGCTGGTGGAGTTGTATGTTCGCAACATTGTGCGACTGCATGGGATTCCTAGAAGTATAGTCAGCGATCGTGACGGACGTTTCACGTCCAAGGAGTGGAGGTTGGTTCAGAAGAGTTTGGGCACGAAGCTAAAGTTCAGTACGACGTTCCATCCTCAAACTGACGGGCAAACTGAAAGAACGAACCGTACTATGGAGGATATGCTGAGAATGTGCATTCTTGACTTCGGCAAGAAGTGGGAGGATCACCTTTTCATTGTGGAGTTCGCGTATAATAACAGTTATCAAGCAAGTATAAAAATGGCGTCATACGAAGCTTTGTATGGGAGACGGTGTCGAACACCGATGTCTTGGACAAAGGCGGGAGACACCAAAATTTTGAGAAAGGAGGTGGTAGTTGACGCTTGTGAGTTGGTACGGACCATTCAAGAGTGTATGAAGGTGGCGCAAGACCGGCAAGCAAAATACTTTAATGCTCGTCACATGAAGTTGGAGTTTGCGGTAGGTGATTGGGTCTATTTGAAGATCAAGCCGTTCAAAAGCGTCTCACGGATTCGCCGACTCAAGAAGTTGAGTACAAGGTTTTTGAGACATTTTGAAGTTGTTGAACGGGTGGGAGAAGCAGCCTATCGGTTGGCGTTGTCCGCGGAGCTGAGTGGATTGCACGACGTCTTCCATGTCTCCGTCTTGAGGAAAGCCTTGGTGGAGGCTAGTGTGGTGATCGAGCCGGCATCGGTGCCGATAGAGGAAGACTTGAGGACGCGAGTCCGTCCAATTGCTATAGGGGATTCGGAGATTCGGCAGTTGCGGAATAAAGGGGTCAAACTCGTGAAAGTCCGATGGGACAACTGCGGTCGTGAGGAGCTCTCTTAGGAGCGAGAACAAACCATGCTGGAAGAGTATCCAGAGCTCTTCAGTTCAGGTACCATTTAAGTTTTGTTCCCTTTTTGCTTTGTAATTTCGGGACGAAATTCTTTTAAGGGGGAGAGAGTTGTAACGCCCCAAAATTTGTAAGAGGGACGATCAACGTTTTTTGGCCAAGATTGGGTCTTAGTTGGGGGTCACACGGCCTAGTACACGGGCGTGTTCCTGGCCGTGTCAAGCTCAGGCTCGTCGAGAGTCCGGGAAGTCGACGTCCTGCGCTCGACAAAGTGTCGAGTAGGGGTACACGGCCTGTGACACGGGCGTGTCACAGGGCGTGTCACAGGGCGTGTCACAGGGCGTGTCCCGCGGTGTAAATCCGCATTCGACAATTTCCATGGATCTGCGTTCGACGATTTCCCCAGCAAATCTCTGTTCGACGATTTGGCTGTGTTCGACGATTTTGTCAGGGAACTCCGTTCGACGATCTGGCCAGCGATGGACGATCTGCGTTCGACGATCGTCGAGGCTTCGAACACGGCCTGAGCACGGGCGTGTCCCAGGCCGTGTCCTTCTCGGGTTGTGAGTCGGGACGTGTAAGGGGTTGAACACGGCCTGGAGCCCAGGCGTGTTCAGGTTGGACACGGCCGTGTCAAATGTGACACGGGCGTGTCAAGGCCCCGTGTCTTGTTTTGGGTGCGACGGTTTCGGCGTCGATTGGGGAACACGGCCTTGGACACGGGCGTGTCACAAGCCGTGTTCAGCCCAGGTGTTTTGATTTCCAGTTCGAATCGTGGTCGTTCTTCCCTTTCTTTTGGGATCTGATGGTCCAGGATTGCTCTTGCTGAGTTAAGACCGAGAATATGGTTAGAAACCCTCATTCTTCTCCAAGCTTTCTCTTACTAAAGTTCTAGAGAGGGGAGAGCAAGGAAGACGGTGAAGGAGATCCGGCCATTAGAGAGGCTTCGGTGCTCCAAATCGCGAGCCGAGTCCAGATCCGTGGAGGCTAGATCGTTGCGAAGGTTTTCATCCGGCTATTTTCCCATGGCTAGGAAGAGGAGTCGGAGGGTAACGACACTTCTCCTCTTGGTTTTAGGATGCATGTTTTAGCATCTTTTATTTTCTAGTTTTTGGGCACCAAACTCTCCAATGAGAGGGGTTTGGGTCGCCAAGGTTCAAGAGCAACCTCCGGGTCGATTGAGTCCGTCCCCGGCATGTTTTTGCATTAGAGATCCGTTTCGTTAGTGGATTAGGCATGGTGGGTGAAGCCGTAGTCGCGACCGTTAGTCCGACTCGGTGATGTTGCATACGAGGTTTAAGGATTCGTAGAGATCCGTAGCGGCAAGAGGCCGTTTGTGATGTGTGATGTTTGTGGTGTTCTTCCCTTTATCTTGCGTGAGTACGTGTGGCCGGTACCGGACAAGGTTAGCTCCTCATTGACGGTAGATGGTTTCCTTGGTGGACAAGATTAGCTCTGCATGGGTGGTAGATGGTTTCCTTGGTGCACGGGAACGCTGCAGTACGAATGGGGGATTAGGGTGGAATTGTCTTGGATTGTGATGTGCCAAGGCGTGGATGTGTCTTCGTGGTCGGCTGACTATCCCGTGACGTGCAAGTCATGTGTGGAAAGTGTCCCGGTGAGACTAATCCCCTTTTGTGAGACTGACGAGAACGCCGAGCATGGGGCAAGCCCGGGCCATGAGGTCATAAGCGGGTGGGGTCCAGCAAGGGTTCTTAGAATCGGTCAGTGTGTTGGACGGAATCCTGACATGAGAAGTCAGAGTTTGCCGGCAAGCCCGGGTCTACGACCATGAGCGGGTGGGGCCTTGGCAAGAGTTCCGTGTGGCGGCTTGTATGCCGTTGGGGGATTGTGGTTCCCCTTTGTTTGCGGCTTTATGCCAATGGGGAAATGATGAGTATCCAAATGATGTGATGTTGTGCTACATGCATACGCTATAGGGTGCCTTGGGTGAAACCCGGGTGTTGCATTCATGTTGCATAGTAGGCTCTATTATTATATGCTCAACAGTAGAGAACATGTATGATGTTTGAGACATCCAAGCCTGTTTCTTTAGTTGCTTTTCTTGCTTATGAATATTGCATACGAAGTGCTAACTTGCAGGTTGGAGGAGTACCCCGAGGTCCGTTAGGGGCGGCCGGGAGGAGATGTGTTGGTTACACAGTTTGAGGTCAGCCTTTGCTGACCCACGTTACTAATAATTTTTACAGGGCCAGGATCGCAAGCAGAAGCTAGCTCGCCGGCCAGAAAGGTCTAAGCCTCATGAAGTGTTACCTTTTTGCTGTAGCTCTACCTTTTATGACATTGTATGTTTGATGTCCATGTTGACCGGCTTGCATGCCGAGGTAGACTAGGAGTGCTTATACACTTTTATGACTGATGTATTATTTGAGTTTGGACTCACTTTTGCTGTAAGGTCATAAAGTCATTTCGTTACTCTTGTAGGTGTGGATAACTTCTAATCTTGCTTGTTGTTTCTGCTGTGTTGTGTTATGAGTTTTGAGTTTGGGTAGTTATATCATCTTATAATACTGAAGATGTGGCGTCTGTATGTGGTGGGGCCCCGGCCGGACCCATATTATACGGTCATTACAGGGGAGGTGTTACACGCACCACCTGTTAACTCACCAAACGAATTCTTTATTTTTGGGGATACTCGCCACATTATAGAGTCACGTCGTCTGGTCGATGTATGCAATTTTCACTTGGGCGGTCGTCTCATTCGCGATGATTTTTTGTACACACCTACTAGTGAGCCCCCTGAAACGTCACATTTCCTGGAAGACAATTGGCTCCTTACGAGCTTGTACTTGAGTATAGGTGTCTCACATGGTCACTTGAACACCCGACACACGCGGGATGAGTTTTTCTACACTCCTCCGAGAGAGCCTCCTGATAGGTCATCTCTTGTAATAGATTTTCAGGTCATTATTAGATTTTTCCATAAAAAACATGTATTGTATGTCGTGTTTTATTTGCATCATTTGCATGAGTCTGCTAAGTCGTTTCTTCATCATTTGCATATGTCTGTTGAGTTTTTTGTCCATCGTTTGCATATGTGGCATGAGTCGGTCCGACAGAGAATTCATAATGATAATAAATTTTGTAAGTCACATGCGGATGTTCACTGGCAAAAGCAGGTACTTCATGAAGGCGAACAGGTGATGGTGAGAATCTGCGTTGTGAAGCTTCATGCGAGGCTTGCTAAAAGTTTGAGCGTTAGGCAAATGGATCCTTATATAATCATGAGACGGATCGAAGCAAACATCTATGATCTTGATATCCCTGCAAGTATGGGTATCCACCTGATATTTAATATTGAAGATCTGACGTCATACTATGAGCCTCGCGAGTATGTGAACCCAAGCAGTGAGGACTTCCAGCACCCACACCTTCATTTTTGTTGTCTTGCCACCTTCATAGCCCACCCAGGATTGGTAGCCACCACAGCTCACCCATTTCTGACACCCACCCACCTGGTGACTTGTCTTTTTTGGTTCCACCTACGATATTGTCGATCGCACCAGGATCCACCACTCATTAGTTGAACGTTGAAAGCATCACGAAGACCAGACTCCGCTGGTACACTCCTACTATAGACGATGATGACACATGTGTACTTGCCGTAGAGCTTGATCAATTCACCCCTGAACTTCGACTTCAGTACGACCGTCTCCATTCAACGAAGATGACATCTTTTTGGTTGGGGGGAGCTGATTGGCGAGAGTACTCTTTCGTCGACGACACTTGGATGACTTTCGGTGGACCTCTTCGAATCTTACTTGACATATATCGAGAGAATTCTGATCCCTATTCATCGGAAGATGAATTTTTTCATGTCAGAGAGATTGATGCAGAGCAGAGACGAGAATCTGCAGTGGAGGACGAGTTTTGGGCTCGTTCGGGGCCAATTGGCGACTTTCCATATATGCCGTGCCCGGATCAAAGATCAGACTTCACAGATACGTCCGGATTCGCATTGCAAATCAATTTGATATATTACTCCAGTTTTTTGGTTTATTATCATTATATTTGAGTGGCTCCACCTCCGGCCAATCATAACCGTCGAAAGTGGGATGTCCTAGCCTTTATTAGAGCTATTGATTAGAGCTATTGCAGAATTTAGAGAACGTTATTCCCGGATTCCCGTGATCACGCCAGGGTGCCGACACCATGGAACCCTAGGTGACGACTCCTAGGCTTGTATTATCTTCCCCAAGGTAACCCCAAACCCTAAGCCTTATTTTCCCTCCTCCAAACCCCCTTCCAGCCGCCGAAATCAGCCCCAAAACAGCCCACTGTGTGGCTGTCCAGATTTCCAATTTTCTTGAATTTCACTATTTAATGAATTTCACTATTTAATGAATTTCACTATTAATTTCATATAGGTTTTTCCCTACCGTGAATCCTCCCCCTTCCCCACAGGCACCGCCTTCTTCCGCCGCCTCTTCCTCCAGCAAACCGCCTCCCGTATACCTCCCCTCTCACTCTCTCTTGGCCGCCGCTCCTGCTATTTCCAACAGCCACCACCGCCTCACCTCAACTCCTTCCTGCACCACCAGCCTCCCCTGTAATCCCTAGCCGTCGACCACAATTCCAGCCGCCCATTTCCCTCCACCCCACAACCTCTCTTTTCGTGGAACCACCTCCTACAATCTCCCCCTTCCCGATCAGTACAGATCTAAAAATTTCAGCTAGATCCGGTCTTAAATTATCAGATCTTGGCCGTAACCGCCACTAGCATTACTTATCCCTCGAAGACGCTCTGCTCCCAATCGAGTGATCGAAACCGTCGCATATTTCTCCACGAGAGCTCTCGCCTGCACATTCCAAGAGATCAGTGCCTCCTTCCTCGACTAGGAGTTCACAGTTAGCCGTCCAGGCGGCGAGTCCTTCAGAAGAATTCGACAATCCCTCCCTTCGGTCATGTGGTTCAACGACAGAAAAACGTCGATCACGCTTGGGGATTATGTTGTTTCAGAGAAGGTAAGCCTACCCTTAACCCTAGCCGACCCTCCTACCTTTTATTTTTCCTTCCAGCAATTGTTTATGGGCTTTCTCTTCTCCGCAGTCTTACGGTCACGACTCACCACCCCAGATCCCTCCATGGGCAATACTCTTCAAGCCCTAAACTGTTGATTGGGTCATTCTGAGTGAGTTCTCCATAAAGTTTTGACAGTGCGGTCAATTTCAGACTCCTCTTCCGACATCTAGAAAGTAACCTCATCATTTTTCCTAGCAAATTTTGGTAGTTTTATATGCTCTTCGTTTTTTATTTCAGGAATCGAAACACTCGATCATTTCCATTCAGAAATTGGTTGGCTTGTTGTGTTAGGGTTTCATTGTTTTGGTTCAAAGTAACAACCCTTTTAGATATTTCTTCAATTCAGTCCTTAACAATTTCTAGGACAATGAGTTATAATAGTATGCTCAACAAATTGAATAAGGTGTATGTAAATTTCAGGCTGCGAGCGATCGTTACTGCTCAACACTAAATCAAAGAAGAGATTTTAGAAGTTTCATCGTAACCTAGATAGCTATGTCTCTGCGTCTTGTGTACAAACGCCGCAATACTACAGTAAAAAATTTGACTCCTTTTAGTTAGACATATCATTTGTATAATTCATGAATTAAATTATGTCAGTATGTGTACATGAAGATAAAAGTTCTTACTGTTACAAATTAGGCCAACAATGAATAAGTAAGATATATATTGATTATATAATAGATGACATTTAATCAAAATCATGAACCAGATGTCAATCAATTTAATATAGCAGGACTTACAGTCAGATTATGAAAATTAGCAGATTAATACATGAATAGAATCAGTTTAAATGTTTGAGACATTAGAACTAAAGTGAGATCAAACCAGAAAATGGAAATTAAAACACATGAAAACTTCAATCCAGTGTACTCTAATTGGTTGTTACACCATGAGTGTCAAACCAACCACTAGATGAGATCAAACCAGAAAATGACAAGAGAGGTCCTCCCAAATATTTTTGGTAGAGGCACATCACCGTACTCGCATGGGCAACAATCCACCACACGAGTTTCAGACATAGGGTTGTTGACCCTTGATTCCATACGTGGAATCCCTCAGACATGAGTTTGTGTACCTTTCAAAGGACACTCGGTTCAGAGCACCTTCAGGTTTGTCACTCAGACTACAGTTTTCAAATGTGTGCGTTCGCCATTAAAAACAAGATTTAATAAGTCAATCATGAAATCTATTAGAACCAACAACAGACACAATTCGGAAACTTCAGAAATCATTAACCATGAGAAATAAGAAAATGAGACAGCACTCCTTATAAGTCAATTTCATGAACAGAACAAGAATACAAAATGACAAGACTAATAGTATTCAATATTACATATTTTGCATACAAGAAAAAGTTTATTTTTGTAGTGTTGCTAGGAGTAGTCTTTCTTACTCTCTAGTTGGAACTTGTTTTTTCAGGGGTATCAGGTCAGGAGATTCGCATTGGATAGGCAGTGCATGTAACACTCAAACCTAATTTAACAGGAAATCAGCAGTCTGGGCGGGCCCGCGATAAAAAGTAAACTAAGTAATGGTATAAAACTGGTATAAATCAGGTAATAATAAAAGTGCTAAAAGGAAACTTACAGTGGAAGAACAGTAAGAAAAACCTATGGGTAAAAGACTGAATTCACAGAGCCAACTAGAACTGAGTACAACACTATGAGACTGAAATACTGACAATCTGTAATAAACTGGTACATCAAAAATAACTGAAGTACAATAACACATAATTTCTGCAAGTAAAATGAGTATAATAACAGAACAGTACAACTGAAACGACTGACAGCAGCGATGTCTGCACTCACTATCCTAAGCGGATCCCCTGACCCGAGCCCTCTGTAAAAACAAGTTCCAAATGAGTCGGGCCTACTGGAGAGTAAGAAAGACTACTCCCTTCAGCAACACTTAAAGAAAAATATAATGAATAATACTTGAGTTTTTTTAAAAAAAACATATGCATAATTTGTCTAACATTAAACTTGGCACTTGAGTTCATGATCTGACATAGAATCAACCTACTATGCGATCTAACACACACTTTTCTCAATTATATATCGTTTTCACTATTATCTTACTCTTATCACTAATGACGACTGTGCACAAACTAGTAACTGCAGTCTGAGTGGTAAATCTGATGGTGCCCTGAACTGGATGTCCCCCAAGTGGAACACAGACTCCTATCTGAGGAGTTCTATATCTGTAATAAGGATCATCGACCCTAAGCTTGAAACTCAAGTGGTCGCTGAAATTGAGCGAATTGGACGCTCAATTCGTTGAAATTCAGTGAATTGAGCGTCCAATTTGCTGAAACTCAGCGAATTGGGTCCTCAATTCTCCAATATTAATAATATAGTTCTCTATGCGCTCTCTAAGCAAATTTTGGTTAGATCTCTTCTATTTTCCACATGTCCCTATAAATAAGCCATAAGATGGGTGTTTTCCTTGTGCGTGCTTCCTCAACTAACCAAAATTCAAAAAGGCTCTTATACCAACTTAATAGAAGAGAATTTTGGTTAGTTGAGGAAGCACGCACAAGGAAAACGCCCATCTTATGGCTTATTTATATGGACATGTGGAAGCTTGGAGAAAACAAGGAATAGGTATCAAAATCAAACAACAAAAAGAGATTGTACACGATACAAACTCAGTTGCACTCAGATGCCTTAACACTAGTTAAATGTCTTCCTAGTTACCTAAATCAGATGGGGAATGACTAAGATATAAATTAAGATAACTAAATCAATTTAACTAGAAAACAGATACAACTAGCTATGTTCTCATTTTGTATAGTTTCATGTTTATTAACTTCATGTAATTACACTCTATTAAATTTTAATTATGCAAGTCAATTGCTCATTCTAATTCACTAATATTATTAGAAATAAACTTTTAGGTTCTTTTCATTCATCTATAGTTAGGGTTACAATACAACTTCAAATCATTTTGAATAGAAGTACACATTCAATTGATAAACAATTTAAAGACGGACTTTTCACTTATATTACAAAAGAAAAACAATTTTAAATAACAAAAACATGGATGGAAACTTGTATACATACAGAGAAAATAAACTAATGGATTCACTCTAAGCATTCAAGCTCATATTTTCTAATACTCTATCTAAACACGTGAAAAGTGATATAAATACATGATGGTCATAATTGATACATACAAAGTGCAACTAGAAATCAAATAAAAAACTACAACATGTAATATAAAGCATTAGACGGAGATACGCAAATTTAGGGTAAAATTCTTTGTGCATTTTGAACATCAATGATCAAACACTCTTGAATTAACAATATAACATGACTTCCACTCAGCTACCAGAATACAATGAATACTATACCATAAATATAATTTCAATCTATTAGTAACTTAATAATAACATTAATGGATGTAAATAACAAAGCAGAAAAAAAAAGAAATAAGGAGAAGAAAAAGAGAAGAATAAGAAACTAACAAAATCAACGGCGGTCGGCGAGCAGATGAGGAGCGGCGAACGGAAGAGAGGGCGAGCCTTCGTCTACCAGCAGTGGGCGAGCTTTTTTTGCGTGAGATAAAGAATGACGGCGTGCCCGACCTCGACTTTAAAACCCTAAACTTAAAATAAACTGAACCGGCGGCCAGGCTCAAAAAAGATCGGATATATGTCAGACACGCCTAATGCACGCCAGGATGGCCCGCAAGGCGCGCGTCTAAGGTACTTTGCCCGCCTCGGCCGTGTTCGGACGCCGCCTGGTGCTCCCGGCGCCTCAGGCGCGCCTGGGCACGCGCCTTGATAACTTAGTGGCCTCTTGGCCTTGAGAACGCGGCGGTGTGCCTCCACTATAAACATGATGGTGAACCTCTCTTGCCACTTTTCCAAATTAATCTAGAACTAGTTTTCAGTGAGTCAAACACGGGATAGCATTCTAATTAAATATACTGAGCTTAGGATTTTCATGAAACTGAATCTGCTAAATTTAGCCTAAGCGTACCTACCGCTTTGACTTGGTTTTGATTATAGGAACTTGCAACTTTAAATGTGTACACTGACATAATTAAAACATGAATTTAAATGGTCTAAAATGTTCAACAAAAAGGAGTCGAATTTCTTACAGTGGTGTTTCGACATTCGTAAACACGACAAGGCGACATAATCCCCTTCGAATAAATATGTCCACCACACACTCCTTAACACCAACGTTCTTCCCAAAATCTGAATTCCAACCGAATATCCAAATTAGTCATTACCCTAGACTTTACTCTAAATGATGACAAGTAATTATCTATGGAGGAAAAAAAATACAAACGTATGTGTTACGGAGAAAAAGGAAACTTCCACCACCGACTAGGGCTAGAAACAGAGCCTCCCAAGGCACTGGAAGGGAAGAGAGAGGTCGTGGAAGCCTGTAGAGGGAGGAGAGGCCGGCGCTGGATTCCGGCGCGGATGGAGGGGTCGGCTGGGGTTCTGCTTGCAAAAAAATCTGCGGTTTCTGGAGTCGGAAGAAGCACGATGCGGAAGACAGCGAAAAATAAAATGTCGCTCGGCGGTAGGGTTTACGGGTATACAATGGGGGTGCGGGATTATTACGGGAGGTTGTTATAACTGTGAACTGACAAAGAGGAAAAATAAAACTTTGATATATCCTTATTGCTATATATTTTTATAGCATTATTAATAATAATATTACTAATTTGCCTTACGACCGGTGAGTTGATATTTTTACGATGCAAACTCGTGCGAAAATTTAAATCGACACGACAATTATGGATTATTAACAATTATATGCCGACAGTACATCAGTTGAAAAAGACTGTTACCTCTAAAAGTCATCGGCTAGATTAATTTTGCTCGCGATCGATTCCTGAAAGTTAAAATTATTCGCGACGTCAGTTTTGGATGTTACAGTGCGGTCTTTGCCGCCATTAGTTTCTTTCAGTTGTACCTCTCTTTTGTTGCACTTATTTTATTTTCTGACATTATGTATTTGTACTTCATTCATAATTTGATGTACCGGACTATTCCAGATTTTCAGTATTTCAGTTTCATTATATATTTTTAGTTCTACATGGTTCTATGAATTCAGAATTTGAGGTACATTTTTACCCTTAGTTTTTTTTTCTCTACTTCCATTGTAAGTTTTCTTTTAGATCTTTTATTTATGTCAGCTATGTACAAGTTTTAGTACCATTAGTTTACTTTTTATCGCGGGGCCCAGCCGGACTGCTGATTTGTTGTTAAACTAGGTTGAGGTGTTTCAGAAACTAGGGCCATCAAGATAGCAATAACAACTTCACATTGAACCCATTGAATGGTTAAATCTATATTCAACGGGTGGTGTTGGATCCAGGTATCGAACACACCATTGAATTTGGTCACTAAAGATTGCATGTCCCTGATCTCGTTGAATGAATCATACATTTGTGGTAATTTGCTTTGTAGTGAAATGAGTGAATTTAGTACAATAAAATCTCAATAGACTCATGCTCCATAGTGAAATCTTTTGACACTTCCTCCATTGAGTTTGTTGGAATAATCCTTGTATTGGGTCCATGTTTGTTGGCACATTTATGCTTCTTCTCCTTTAGTCTCACATCTTGTATAGGATTTGTTTCCTCTCCTTCTCTCCTATATATTTGTATACTCTCTTTGTATTTACATACTCAATCAATATACATAAGTTTCGGGCTATTTCTACATGGTATCAGCGCCAGGTTCCGACTCTCGCGGTCTGCCGACGTCTGACCGCACTGTGTAATTTCTCTCGCGGTCTTCCTCCCGCGGCTTGTTCTTCGCGGACTGTTTTTTTCTAGCCGCGCTTCCCTGCGGCCTGCCCTTTCAGTCCGCTTCCTTCTGCCTTTTTTTCTCTCCGTGGATCCACCTTCACCCCACCCCCTCTTGCTTTTATAGCCTTTTCTCTCTTCGTGGGACCACCTTCTTACCTGTCCGCTGCGGCCTCTCTCCTAGTCGCGGCCTCTCGTCAGTCCGCTCCTGCGCTCTTTGCTTGTTCGCGGCCTGTCTTGCCTGCGGCCTCTTTTCTGTCCGCCGCGGCCTCTCTCCTCGTCGCGGCCTCCTTCTCTGTCCGCTGCTAAGATCTGCCTGACCGTGCGGGCTGTCTCTTTCTCGTCTGCATATTGGTCGCGATCTCCTACCTTCTCCTGGTCGCGCGACTTGTCTCAGTCCGACGCGACTTGTCTCAGTCCGGCGCGACTTGTCTCAGTCCAACGCGTAAGATCTGCCTGACCGTGCGGGCTGTCTCCTTCTCGCCTGCATCTTGGTCGCGATCTCCTGTCGTCTCCTGGTCGCCCGACTTGTCTCAGTCCGGTGCGGCTTGTCTCAGCCTGCCCGGCTTGTCTCTATCCGCGGCAATCTTCTCTAGTCGTCTACGGGCTGCGGCCTGTCTCCATGACTTCCTCTGGTACTTCTCCCAGCTCGGCGGCCAGCCCGCCCCCTGTCCATCCGGCCTGTCCTCCAGGCCGCCCGGCCTGTTCTGTCGAACTCCGTGACGAGCTCCGGATAACTACCATCTCTCTTTCTGGCAAGAAGAACTTTATTCCTTGGGTACATTCTGTTCGGCGGGTTCTCCAGGCTAAGGGCCTTCTACCGCACCTTACTCAGGCACCTCCTTCTCCAATTACGGATGATTGGCTTCGTAATGACGGTCGTGTTCAGACTTGGATTCTGAACTCCTTGGATGGTGAGCCATATCAAATGGCTATGTACCACGACACCGCCAAGGCTATGTGGGATGAGCTTCATTCCTTGTATTCTGGCCGCGACAGCCTCCAGCATCTTTATGACATCCTCACTGATCTCTTCACTCTCGACACTGGCGGCGCCTCAGATATGACCTCGTTTGTCGCTCGGGCTAAAACGCTTGCTGAAGCCTGGATCCAGCACCAGCCGCCGACCACTGATCCTGCTGCTCAGCGGGCTCAGAAGGAAGCTGCTTGCATTGCCATCCTTATGGCTCGCCTTCCTTCTCATCTTCACAGTCTTCGTGCTCAGGTCCTGGCCGCTCCTACTACACCCTCCTTTTCGGATGTCTGCTCCATGATTCTCCGGGTCTCGCCTCCTCCAGATCCTCCGGCTCCTTCTCCACCGGCTCTCCTTCAGCATACATCTCCGCTCTTACCCTCTCCTCCCCCTTCTACTCGGGGGGGACGGTCGGGCTCGCGGGGCCGTGGCCGGCCAAAGTGCTCCTTCTGCGGGAAGGATGGCCATCTTGAGGCGACTTGTTACAAGAAACTCGGCTACCCCCCTCGCCTGACGGCTTCTGCTGTTACTGACACTACTCCTCCGGATCTCGAGACCGTCCGTCTTCAGCTCCAGCATCTCCAGGGGCTGCTCAACCCCCCCTCGGCCTCCGTCGCCTCCGTCTCCCACACAGGTACTGCTTGTCTCTCCCACAACCCGGGTTGGATTGTGGACTCTGGCGCCACTCATCACATCACTTCGCAACGGCCTGCCCAGTACTCGGATTCTCCTTATCCGAAGTCCATCACCGTGGCCAATGGGGCGCTGGTTCCTGTCTTCGGCTCGGCTGATCTTTCTATCCACTCATCCCTCCCTCTTCGCTCGGCTCTTCATGTTCCGAGTTCCCCTTTTAACTTACTCTCTGTTGGGCGTCTTACAAGTGACCTGGATTGTTCTGTTATATTCACTTCCTCTTCTTTTGTTATACAGGATCGGCGGACGCGGACTACCATTGGTAAAGGCCGGCTGCGGAATGGGCTCTACCTTCTCGATGACTCTCCCATCGCTCTGTCTTCCGTCTCCTCCACTGTCTGGCATCGCCAACTTGGTCATGCCCCTCTGCCAGTTCTCCAGCGGGCTCTTCCAGACCTTTCTTTTACTTCTTTTCAGTGTGATTCATGTATTCTCGGCAAACATCCACGTTCTTCGTTTCCTTCGCATTGTACTCGGAGTGCGGCTCCTTTTGATCTTGTTCATTCGGATATTTGGGGACCATTTCGGATTCCTAGTATATGTGATTATCGTTATTTTCTTACCTTTATTGATGATCATTCACGCACCACGTGGCTCTACTTACTTCGCGAACGCTCCGAGCTTCCCCGGGTGTTTCGGGCATTTGTCCTCGAGACCCAGACGCAATTCAATACCACCCTCAAGACTTTTCGTACTGATAATGCTCGTGAATACACAGGCCACGACTTTACCACCTTATGTTCGGAAAACGGGATTCTCCATCAAACCTCTTGCGCGTATACCTCCACAACAAAATGGGATTGCCGAACGCAAGAACCGCCATTTATTGGATGTTGTCCGCTCCCTCATGATCCAAATGCATGTTCCTAAAGCCTACTGGAACTTCGCGGTCTCCACTGCTTGCTTTCTCATCAATCGCCTCCCTTCCTCTGTCCTCAATTATGCGACTCCCTTCAGCATATTGTTTCCCTCCACTCCGGCTTTCCCTCTCTCGCCCCGTATCTTCGGAAGCACCTGCTATGTTCACTGCCTCGGGCCCTCCTCCGATAAATTGGATCCCAGGGCGGCGAAACACATCTTTGTTGGCTACTCTCACACTCAGAAGGGCTATGTTTGTTACTCACCCACTACCTGCAAGGTCACTGTTTCAGCTGACGTTACCTTCTGGGAAGACGAACTGTTCTTTCCTGCTCCATCCTCAACTGCTCTACCACCGCCTCCTCTTCTGCCGTCCTTACCCCGTCCCGTTATTCCTGCTACACCACCACCACCACCGCTCTCCCCTCCCCCCGCTCCTTCTACCACCAAACCACCCGTTATCCGGGTCTACACTCGCCGCCCTCCCAGTTCCGTTGCCCCTCTGCCGCCGACCTCTGCCGTGGACACTTCGCGTCCCTCTGATCAGGTAACGCCCTCCACTGCCCATCCTCTGGAGGCCTACATCTCTCTTCATCGCCTTTCTCCACCTCTGCACACATTTGCTACCTCTCTCTCTTCGATTTCTGTTCCTAACTCTGTACAGGAGGCGCTTCAACATCCGGGCTGACGGGCAGCCATGGACGAGGAGATGACTGCTCTCTGAGCTAACCAGACATGGACCGTTGTCCTCCTCCCTCCGGGTCAGAAACCGGTAGGGTGCAAGTGGGTCTTTGTCATCAAACATGTTGCTGATGGGACGATCGACCGTCTGAAGGCTCGCCTTGTCGCTCGCGGCTTCACTCAACAACAGGGGCTCGACTATGAGGAAACCTTTTCTCCAGTCGCCAATCTCAATATCGTTCGGGTCCTCCTCTCTGTCGCTGTTCATCGCCAGTGGCCTCTCTTTCAGCTCGATGTCAAGAATGCTTTCTTAAATGGGGATCTCCAGGAGACGGTCTACATGCAACAACCACCCGAGTTTGAGACCACGGGGGAGTCTCAGGTTTGTCGCCTTCATAAGGCTCTGTATGGTCTCAAACAATCTCCACGGGCCTGGTTTGAGAAATTCAGTAAAGTACTTCGAGCTGTCGGCTTTAGTCGAAGCTCGGCTGACTTCTCGCTCTTCACTCGTCACCAACCATCAGGGACGGTCCTTCTATTAGTATATGTTGACGACATCATCATCACGGGAGATGACTCACAAGGGATACATGCCGTCAAAGCTCATCTGAACTCGGTCTTTCAGACAAAGGATCTGGGGACTCTGCGATATTTTCTGGGTCTTGAGGTTGTCAGGCGACCGGACGGCCTTATTCTATCTCAACGAAAGTACTGTATTGATCTTCTTCATGATGCTGGTCTCTTAGGGTGTAAGCCATGTGATACCCCATGGATGTAAACCACAAGCTGTGTGCTCAGGCTTCTGACTCGGATCTTCTTCTCCAGAACCCTGAATATTATCGACGACTTGTTGGAAAGTTGATCTATCTTACTGTTACCAGACCAGATATTTCCTTTGCTGTTGGTCTTGTCAGTCGCTACATGCACTCTCCTCGCAAGTCTCATCTTCTGGCGGTTGAACGCATTCTGAGGTACTTAAAAACAGCCTCGGGTCAAGGACTTGTGTACCGGACTTCCTCGTCTGCTCCTACCTTAGTGGCATACTCTGATGCAGACTATGCGGGCTCTCTTGATGACCGGCGGTCTACTAGTGGTTTCTGCACATACTTTGGGGGACATTTGGTTACATGGAGAAGCAAGAAACAAGCGGTCGTTGCTCGCTCATCGGCTGAGGTAGAATACCGCGCAATGGCATCTGTTGTATCCGAACTCACATGACTTGAAAGTCTTCTCACTGATCTGGGTGTAAAATTACCTTCTCCTGCTCTACTTCTTTGTGATAGCCAAGCGGCTATACATATCGCCAAGAACCCAGTCTTCCACGAAAGAACGAAGCACATTGAAGTCGATTGCCACTTCGTTCGAGAGAAAGTTCAAATGAAGAAGCTCGATTTAAAGCATGTTCCAGGGACGGAACAAGTTGCAGATGCCCTCACAAAGGCTCTTCCCAAAGCATCCTTCTATCAATGCTTGTCCAAGCTTGGTGCATACGATTTGTACGCTCCAGCTTGCGGGGGAGTGTTGGAATAACCCTTGTATTGGGCCCATGTTTGTTGGCCCATTTATGCTTCTTCTCCTTTAGTCCCACATCTTGTATAGGATTTGTTTCCTCTCCTTCTCTCCTATATATTTGTATACTCTCTTTGTATTTACATACTCAATCAATATACATAAGTTTCGGGCTATTTCTACAGAGTTCAGCATTCATGTTTAAACTCTTCCATCATCTTGAAGGCACTGCTTAGAAGCTTCAGTCAGAGGATCATGTGTCACATGATAAAAATGATCGTGCATTTGAAATGCACGAAGAAAAGAATTACCAATTGTACATAACTATCTTGTCTTGTTTACAAAAGGATAGTGATTTAAATGTTCTTATGTCCCTAGTGAGAAAAGGAAGACCACAATAGCAATAAGAGAGGATGCCTCTGAATAAGTTCCTATCTTCAAAAGAACAAATGAAAAGCAAACTGTAACATCCGTAATTTAATGCGTCAATTAAATTTAATTTCAAGACTCGGTCGTGATTAACAGTTTGTACATGCAGTTGCCAGATCGAGGTATGTTTATTCCTCACAGCCTGTCTCATGTTAAATCTTATTTAAATGCTTACGAATTGTAGTGTCGGCGCAGCATCAATTTTGTGGGAGGGAGAAGCATGTGGATTGAAAGGTTTAGAAGGTAGAGGCAATTTTGTAATATGGTTGAAATCCCTATCCCCCCCCCCCACACACACATTAAAAATCGATACACGGTTTCCTTTCGTAACCGCACCGTTTATGCTCGTTATTCACTCCCGTAAACACTTGATATAAGGAATCATTTGCGCGTTATATTCTCCTCTCGTGACTCCACGCAAAACCCTAGTTTCTCCCCTTTGTCGATCGACGAAACAGCTTGATGCAGGACAGCGCATAGAGTTTGTGCGTCTGTCAACCTTTTTCCTAGGAAACCCTAAATGCATGCAATGATTTAAATTAATTTTTTGCAACTAAATTAGAGTGGGTGTTGCGCAAACTTTGAAATTAAACAACTTTGATATTTGAAAAAACACAAATCACTATTTTGTTAAAAAAAGATTTTCTCAATAAAATGGTTCGATTCTAAGTCTGGGGAAGGGGGTTTGCAACTTTCGTTCTATTCCCCTTGTCGTAGCAAAACAGGAATCGTGAGCTCCAAATACGTTTTCTTTTGTAGTTTTTCGACGTAGCATTTGTTGACAAAATTCGGGCGAAAACCCAACAATAAATCTAATTAACCTAAGAGAAAATGTAGACACACGCAAAGGAGGAGAAAGAAACAAGTTACCCACGGATAGATGTGTCTTTCCATATTCGAAGCCGATGACAATCACGAGAGGAATTCCTCGTCATCTTCAATATCCAGCTCCGAGGCCGGCCGCTATCACACACGGGCACCGCGGAAATAAATCACTCAATCTCACACAAGTGGCTCCACGAAACCTCAATCGCTCAACAAGTTAAGGAAGTCACAAACTAAACAACCTAAAATTCACTCGCTCTCACGCAAGTGGATCCACAAAATCTCTAAGCACAAGAGAAATTAACTCCTCACAAAGGAGCAAGACTACCAATCCTAAATCATTCTATTCACTAACGCTAAACATTAAAGTGGCTCCATGTAATCTCAAGCACCTAATTTTCATCAACTACTCCTATCTCTAAACGGAAATGATCGATGAAGCACAGTAATTTAATTTTAGTGTTCTTCTTCTCCTATCAAATAGGAATCGAAATCAGAAAACACCTACTTCATCAAGTAAACTCAATTGGAAGTAAACAAAACACAGCTTCATCAACTGTAAAACGGGAATCAACATTAACTCTCAAATCATTCATCCATCAACTACTACAGCTACAGGACTGTTCATTGTAACAACCTGGTTTTAAACATATATAATAATATTATTATTATTAATAAATAGCCCAAATTTCCCCTCTCCTCCTTAAACCCGAACACCCCCCCCCCCCCCCCGCTTCTTTATTTCCCGCAACCCTTCTCCCATATCGCAGTCGCAAGCCGCGATCCCGCCTCCGACCGCCCTGATTCCCCTCCTCGTGGCCGGAAATCTCCTCCTCTAGGACTGGCGCCTCCCCTCTAGCTTCCTCGCCGCCTCTTGCCTCTCCTGTCATGGCCGACAACTTCTCCTGCTCATCTTCATGGCCGACGACCACTCTTTTTCTCCGTTTCTGGAGGCCGACATCAGCAGCAACCGCCTTATCTGCCTCCGGCAGCCGCTTCTCCATCATTCTTGGGCTCCGATTACGCCTAGGGCTTCGCTCAAATCCTCCGCTCAGATTTTGGACTCAATTTTGGTTCCTCTTGGTAAGATCTACTCTTCTTTCCTCTTATTTCAGATTTGACCTATTTCGTGAATTTTTCATGCCCTATATTTCGTTCAACTTGTGTTTCAGATTTTTGCCCGTTGCGTATGTAACATCCGTTAACTGACACGGAAATTTATTTAAAATTGTAGGGGAACGTCGCGACGGATTTTGATCGAGGAAGCGCGTCGTCAAGGTATACTATTACTTTTCCTTATGATAGCGTCCGTTAGTCAGTCAAGTGCCTCAATCATTTCACTTAAAGTAATATCTGAAGTTTAACGCATGTATTTTGTAACCCTAGTTGTATAGAAATTTTCCATGGGAATATCGTAGAGGGGAAAATTCTGAAATTAGAGATACGGTAAATTGCAGGACTTTGGCGGGGTCGGGGCAGCTTTTTGAAGGTCCCCAGCAGTAGGATTACTTTTGGAAGAGAAAATGTCGTCGCGCCGAGTATACGAGCGTCGCAGCACCTCGGTAAGGAAATCCTAATTTCTTTTAGTTAGACATATCAAGTAATTATATTTTATACGCATGAGTAGGTTTCGTACAAGCATCATAAACATGCATAGAAAAGTGTGGCAGTAGGAAAATAATCGTGGAAACGCGTATGATAACGCCTTCTTCCATAACCACGTTAGTAAAGTCATGAACAGCTATTTAAGTACGAAACTTCACACGTGTACGTAAGTTTGGAGATTGTCCAACCAAGGGTGCGAAGGTCCCTTCAAGTCGACTACGAGAAAGTCAAGGGTCGCTCAGTAGTACACCAGAAAAGATATCCCATGCAGAGTAGCGTCAGACCAAAAAGGTCAGTAGCACACCAGTCTTTTCGTGCTTGGTAGAGGCGCACTACCTTCCTCATAGGGCATATATGGTATCCTATGAGTTACACTCTTAGAGGTTGACTCCCCTTTGAGACAGTTAGTAGATTCGAGACCGTGTCCGCGTGGCACTAGAACAATTGAGTTCGTCAGATGGTCTCGGGTCGTCAGTTTCAGTTGCGCGTTAGGAGCTACTCTGCCTAGAGCCTTCCCAGTAAGTGTGTAGGCTAGAAGCCACCTAGAACTCAAGTACAGACTTGACGTGAGACAGTACACTAGTTAGTGAACGTCAGGACTTGGGTAAATGAACGGAAAGTCATGAATATAGAACTATAGTGTGTTCACCAGAAAGTATAGGAAAAGCATGCATAACATATAACATAAAATATTTTCAGTGCACGAGACTAGTTTTAAAGACATGCTTGCATTCATATGTAAATCTGTTTTAGTGTCACTAAGGGGAATTGTTTTTCTTTACTCTGACCCTTCGTGAGCAATGTTTTTCACGTGATCCAGGTGGGAAACTACGTCTAGGATGAGCGTTATGGTGGTGTCAGTTTGTAGTACTTTTCTCATTCAGTTTACTTTTTTTTTCAGCATGTACTTGTAGATGTGGACAATGTACCCGGTTAATATTTTATATATAACTTGTATCAGACTATTATTGTTACCAGATTTTCAGTTATTACAATTCCATTCTGTTTAGTGGCTCTGTGAATCCAGTTAGCAGGTATGTGATTACCCTTAGTTTATTTTTTTTACTTCCGCTGTAAGTCTTAAATCTGCTCAGTATAGACTTTTATTACCTGCTGCTACTAGTTTTAATACTGTTTCCTAGTTTTCTTTATATCGCTGACCCGGCCGGACGGCGGATTTCTGTAATACTGGGAAGGGGTGTTACAACGTAATCGTCTAATCTTTGGGTAATTGTGATTTTTGGCGTCGTCCGTTGCTTCAATTGGCGGTTCGTGAAGGAAATCCCTCTCCGATTTAGGGTTTTCCCCTACCCGAGCACCGTCAAGTCTCCGTCTACGCGTGGTGTCCTTTTTCCCCTTACTTTTGAGGGAGGTAATTTCTCTACTCTTTTGTGCATTAGATTTTGTAAACATTACCCCATGCTATTGTATAATTTCCGTCATGTCAATATCAATTATGTTTGTAATTGATCAGGTTCGAAATAAGATTTCTGATTTCGCTTGCGCCGCTTAGCCGCCGCCGCCAATTTCAGTTTCTTTAAGGCAAGTAGAGATCTCTCTCTTTTGCAAGTATTGTGTTTAACTTATTGTATCTGTCCTTTGATTTCATGTTTGCATCCCTGTACATAGTTGATATGTCAAATGATTTTAATTCATGAGTGCCGAACTGGATAAATTAATAGTATAGGGTTTAGACTATTGGAATTGACATGCGTTAATGTAAGGAGGAAATTTTAATTAGATTCTCACTTTGATGAATTTTGTCTCTTTTGATGAATAATTTGAGGACAGTAAGTTTGAGCACGAGCAATAATAGATTTGAATGATCATTGTTAAGGCTTCTGGCTAGTGATTTAAAGATTGTTGGGTTATGTCACGCTCGTATCGTACACACATTTGAATTGGAAGATCACACTTGTAACGAATTATGAATAACAAATATATGTTTGGTGTTTCGATATCATGCTCGATAGTGAACGCATGTCTTTCTTGGAAGATAACTGTGTCCTAGAATTTGTTTAACCTAGGCGAGTTCTTGATATCTCTGATCCGACACCGGTCAACTTACCTCTGTAATTTTACTCGATAAATCTTCTTGATATTTTGACCTTGACCTCTCGAACCCGCGAGATTAAACTCACTGTTTGGTTCCTTCTGTCTCGTCGAGTCTAGTTTCGTATGCATGTCTGAGTAAAACCTATTTTTGGTCTGATTGCTCACTTTAAGTATTTTCGTTTCCGTTAAAAATCACCTAAGTATGAAATTCGAAAACAAATCTGCAGTTGTAAACAAATCCTTGAACTGTAACGTCTAACTAGGCATCTGTTTGCCGTCATGGTCACGGCAAGCAGGAATACTTTTCCAACAAGACTTGCACGCAGATCTGATCGTGAATCATGTGCGCCCGCTATAGCACCTACACCTTTCATCGATCACGGCTTACAACATATTACATGAATAATTTTAGGCTATACTCCGGAGTTGTCTAATAACTAACTTGTTTGTTTAGCTCTTTTGTTTGTCTGTCTCAAATAGTTTTGCTTCATGAGAAACGGGTACACTCTTAATTTTCTGTTTTTGTTACTGTTCTATACTTTACTCCGCTCACTCTGTTTATTTCAATATTCTGAGGATTTTCCTTTCTGTTTTGGAATTGCTTTAGCGTTCGTGCAGCGCCGCCAGGTACTCGAGCCCGATCTGCATAAAGCTTCTGCTTTCCGATGATTGATCTTCTAGCCGTGTCAGGTTTGATGTTTTGATTCATTTTTTTTTACTGTCAGATGTTTTCTTTTTGTGATAATTATGAACAGTAATACATGGACAACTGCTAGGTTATTAAATAATATGTGCTAGAATTTGATGTTAATGCATGTGCATACTCTTTTGAATCATAATTGCATGAAATTTATAGTAGTACTATATAAAAACATGAATTTTACAAGACACGTGTGCATTTAAAATTCACACTATTCTAAACTCTAATAGTTTCCGCAATATAATCAAACTGTTTTTCTCTAAATTAACTATTTTAAAACTATTTTCAGTATTTCTCTGCATCCGCCTTAGCAGACATGGATTTCTTTCCGCTCATGCTTGTGACATCACGGCCCGCCCGAAACGCACTCTGACCTTTGTCGAGACGGGTCGTGACATTCATCTTCTTCTCAAGACAAACAAGAGCAAAAAGGGAACAAAGCTTGCCTAAACTGCAACCTACACAGGGCTCACAAGGGAAGCACAAAGAAATTACAGAAATCTCATATATCCTTCATCAACGACATTAAAAAACATCATAATCCCCTTGTATGGGGTTTCAAAAGGAAATAAACAATTAACCTCCACGAGTGAAGCGATGGCGGAGCTCTATTGTGGAGGATGTGCGGAAACCGCAGAGGTAAGGGCGTCGTGGCTGGAGGGCGGAAGTCGTACGGGAGTGGTGCAGCGCCAAAGTCGGAGAAGGTGCGGATGGGAGCTGTCAAACCGAACCCTAAATGTGCACCATGGAAGAACCGGGAGATCGGGAGAAAAACAGTGCTCCATGCCTCCTTTGAAGCTGTTTGAAACGGCATGTTTGCTGGGAGTTAACTTTTTTTATATACATACACAAATATATATATATTAGCAGATAACTTATGTGTGTGTGTATATATATATATATATATGTTTATTTGTATTACATATATATATATATATATTTCCACATTTCTAAAAAAAATTGCAAAGTTAATACAAATTACACAAATACAAAAAGTGACGTAAATAAAATATGCTAAACTCAGGGCAGATAGTGGTCCGGACAGGTGCGGCGTCGGACACTTTTGCGACGACCTGATCGGGTCGGTCTCCATCACAGTTGCTCTATTTTTGTGTCCATGCAAACGACGACTCTTCCAGTCACGCAAGACAAAGCATTCAGCGTCCTCGACTCCTCTTCCCCAGGAGTTGCCTGAGTCCGACGCCTCTCGCTCGAAGACTCAAGTCGACCATCGCCCGACGCAGGAGTGTCGACACCAGTTCCTGTTTTTTTGTTTCCGCCGCTTGGGAATTTAGTTCGAGATGCAAAGGATCCGGTGACTGTTTTCCTTCTTCCGTGGATTTAAATTTCTGTTTGGAAGGCTACCCCACATCCTTTCTCTTACAGTAAGTTGCAAATATTTTCCTCAGCCAAATTTTTCCCTTTCAATAGTCGTGCTATTCAGTTGTGATTTCCTTAATTTCAGAAATAGTAGATTCTAATCATTGTTCCCTATTGATCCGTCAATATTTGTGGTAACCGGTGGGAAGAGGTAAAAGCCCGCAACATCTCCTATGAATCTTCCTTCTCCGTTTTTAATCTCACTTGAGATGTTTTAGTGTCAACATCAAAAACTAAAGGATTGTTAATAATTTAACTAGGGTTTATGTCATATTTCAAATTTTGGGGGTGGGTTGACATAGATCGTAGAAGGTTTTGAGTTGTCAGAATAATCTAGAGGAATCATGCCACCGCACCACGTCTACGAGCACCACAATACCGAGGTAAGAAATTCGACTCATCTTGGTTATACATACCATTTTATATAACTGTATTTTCTAAGTTATTTAAAAATGCTTACGTAATTTAATTATTCTAAGTCGGTATCAATAATTAAATTACTCCAGATAACGCAAAAAAATAATGATCGTATAGTAATGAATGATAAAGTCAGTTAGTGAGTATGATGCAATATACATAGTATAATACGATTACTTACATCCACAACAAGAACAAATACAATCAAGCGTGCAGATTACTCAGATGAAGAAGAAAAACCTTAATTAAGTATTAAACATCATATCAGTAAACTCATTCTCATATGGTCTGCATTTTGTATGAGCCTCGGACATGGGGTCGTCAGCCACAGTTCTAGACTTGGAGATTATCAGTTGCAAGTCATGTTCCACTCAGGGAGCACTTCAGTTCAGTTCAGGGCATCTTCGGGTCGTCATTTGGGCTCCATATTCAATTTAAGTGCAATAAATCATAAATCATAAAATTTGATTTACTCAATTTTTAGAAAGAAATCAGTACAAATAAGAACTCAGATAATAAGATAGAATCCATAATGCATATTTACAGAAAATGACATAAATCAACAGACAAATTATACAGAAACATGCATTAATAAGTCAAAACTCATATTTTTATATAGAAATAAATTATGTATTTTTTTAGTATTACTGGGAGGAGTTTTTCCTACTCATCAGTTGGGCTGACCCGTTTTCGGACATTTCTTTTCAGGGTTCACCGGTGGGGAGCTGTGTATAGGATAAGCGTCACAGTTCTTCATATTTGTTTGTCTTTCACATTTGTTGTAATTTGCTCTGAGAATCAAATTTTGAGGTACTTCTCTCTACCCATAATAGCTTCTCTTACTTATGATGTAAGCTTACTTTTAGTACTTTATATATGTTTGTTATGTACCAATTTTATTATTGTTGCTTATTTTACTTTTTATCGCGGGGCAAGGCCGGACTATTGATTTTTTGTTAAATTAGGTTGGGATGTTGCACAAACAACAAAGAGCAAAGAACAAATGGCTAGCAAATAGTGCGGTGCAAAGAACGAATGGCTAGCAAACAGTGCGGTGCAAAGAACGAATGGCTAGCAAACATTGTGAAGAAACAAAATATTGTGTCTATCTAGGGCCTAATAAGATTTTTCAAAATCCTAAGACAAGAGTGTGGATCTGATAAGAGCAGAGAATATAGGCAACCTAATAGTATAAAATTGGGGCCCAATACAGTCCAGTAGCATGGGCAATGGCGTTCGATGAATAGTAGTAGACGATGACAGTCTGAGAAACTGTGACACAAAACATCGACTCTACAACAGAAATCGACAACGACCCTAGATGTGGTAGCAGAGGAGGTATCACCAGCCACAACAACAAAGAAAAGCCTCGACAAAAGCAGTACAATAATGGAAGGAGGAGGAAGCCTTGACCTCAATGTCGTAGGAAGTCTCGGCATCAACGTACTTAGTGGAAGGAGCACCAGATTGTGGTGGGCTGCCGACTAGGGATGCAAAGGCAACGATACCATGTAGAGAATAGCAAAATAAGTTATTAACCTAAAATCCAGCATAAATTTAAGAGAGAAATTAAGCTTTTTAAGTTGTTTTAATTTTGACTTAGGGTGTGCCCATAGCCAAAATTGGTGTTCCTGTAACATCACTCTTAAAGAAATTTGTTCATCTGGGAACCTACCAGGGAAATGACAAATTGCAAATTTCAACAAAGTCCGTGCACATTTTATTGAACTTAACTTCTGTTACAATAAATAAAGAATAGTGTTAAAGGCACACCAAAACTCTCTATGTTCATCCCACTTTTAGAAAAAAACACCAATACTTTCCTTCAATCCATAACGCGAAATGTAGGCCGGTAATAATAAACCTAAACACTCATCGGTATCTCCCCCGATAACTCCCAGCGTCGCAAGACTGTAGCCAACTCCTCTCCATTCCCGCCCTTCGTGAACGTCTTCGCCTCCGCCTGACAACGCCACCCTCGGGATTCCATCGCCGCCTTTTCATCGAAGCACGATTCTTACCCCGTCGCTAACCACGGGATTCCAGCACTGCATCTTCTTCTTCACCTAATGTTGTCTCCCGAATCTGCCCTAAAATCATTCCTTAGGCTCATTGAATGTATGCTTGAGCTTGATTTTGTGATCTGGGTATGCGAGGTTGCTTACAGAGCGGTTTGGTGTTCCACATAGAAGCACACTATTTTGTAGGTAGATTGGACGTTGATGAACAAAAGATGGTTCAGAAAATGTATGTTGTGGGTGTAAAGTTAAGAAAGATCATATCTGTCGTAAAGAAAAGAATCTTATTAACTCTACATTATTGCAAACAATATACAATGAAAAGGTTAATATGTACGTAAAAGAATTGGATTGTTCGATGCCACCAATTTTCTCCATATGGAAGAGGTATCATGAAAGAGTGGCAAAAGGATGGGATTTATAATACATGTCACAAGTAACATTTTCTAACTCTACAGAGCTTCGGATTGAGATCGTTAATTTGGCAATCAAGAGTCTATATATTCTCCTATGAGTCCTTAGATGCAATGGAAAAAAATTTTATTTTTTATTTTTGTGGAAGTGGTGTGCATTTAAAAAATTGTGGTGTGCATTCTAAATTAATCATTAAGGCCTATACATTAGATATGTTACATCCAAAAAATTGGTTCATATTTTCGGATGCACGACACTATGAATCATTCTAAACTTCAGGATTTTGTTTGGAGTTTTTAAGAACACTAATATTTAAAGGGTTGATTTCATTTTTTAAAATTAAAAAAAAAGTGTACAAAAAATTTCTAAAATAATTTTTTTCACAATTTGGTCTCATCTTAAATCCTTGTTGCATTTCTTTGCATCTAGCATCTAGACCTTCACATGTCCTACATGACCTATTACTTAATGTATTCTTCAGTCGAATTAAAAAATCAAGAGGATTGGGCGAATACAATGTGTAAGAGACACGGGAAAAAATTAAGCACATATTCAACCATACAGATTATGGTATATCAATCGTTTAACAAATACTTACAGCAGAATAAGACAAAATTGGTCCAAATATTAACCTCTCTGTCTTTAAATGCTAATTCCAATGAAATTTATGTTAGCAGGTGCTGAACAAATTGGTAATATAACTATAAACAAAATATGATCACTTGACACTTTGAAATCTAAACAAGAAGATGGTAGAGGATACGTTCCACGCTGGAACAAACAAAATCTTGCCAAGGACAATAAACAACATATAAATTATAAGTATGCCCCTGGCTACTCAGATGACTTGCATCATGCATTTCATTACATAGAACATTCAACATCACAGAGAATCACATCTTCAACAACTAAGGAAACAATTTATAAGCAGTAACAAAAAATAAGTGTAATAGCTCTAAATTTGGATGATAGGTAAAAATCATATATAATGGTCATATGTGATTGAAAATTTACCAAACAATGATCTTTACATGCAGGGTTTTTCAACCCAGTTGGTGAACGGTAGATCTTGGAAGCAGGAGTCCAGGAAAGTTTGTCCAGATTAAGTATCTGAAAATGGATTTGTATATTCGTTATGTATTTTAAAAATGATTCATCAAAAATATGCCATTTAGGAATACGATCAGCTAGCATACAATTATAAAGCATAATTCAAGCACCCAAGCAACCTTAGAAATAACTATATTTTATTAACCAAAGCTTACAAATCATCAGATATAGAAATGGAGAAAGATAAAGAGAATTGATGGGGAATCAGCATCATGAAGCATAACCTGCACAACACATTCATTTGAGGCCCTTATGGGCTATTCTTGCCGCTGCCAGCTTTAGCATTGCCATATGGACGATATGTAACATTCGTTAATTGACATGGAAATTTATTTAAAATTGTAGGGGAAAGTCGCGACGGATTTTGATCGAGGCAGTGCGTCGTCAAGGTATACTATTACACTTTTCCTTATGATAGCGACCGTTAGCTCGTTAAGTGGGATAATAATAGTACGTGACGCATTTTATTTTAGTGACGCGCGCGGTGAAAATGAGTTAATTTTCAAAAGAATTAGTGTTGGGGTGCCAATAGCATTCCCCCCCCCCCCCTCTCCTCATGCGGTTATCAAAACCGCAAGGTTTGACATTAAATCCCGCATCTCTTCTCACGGGAGAATATAAACTCGCACGCAGCAACGCCAATTCCGCAAACCGCAGCAGAACCCGAACGTTTCTTTCTCCCGCAGCCGACGAGCCCGACGCATCCCTCTACCCTAGCCGGCGGCCGATCCCTCTCCGGAAACCATTTCCAACTCCTCCTCCCTCCTCTACGAGCACCGGTGGACATTCCTTTTCCTTCCTTGGCCGTGGAAGTGCCGGATTCAACCCTAACCGACAAAGTTTGAGTTTGGTTTTGGTTCCGGTGAGTGAATCTCTTCCTTTTCTCGATTTCTGCTTAGTTTTCATTCGTTTTGGAAACTAGTGTAATCTAGGTTATCATCCTTGTGCCCTAATTAGGTTTTGGAGCACGGTGCTCACCGTGAAATTTGGAGTTGGGCGTTTTGGAAACTTCAATCCCTCCCTCGTGAAGGTAATACGCTATGTTAGCCGTTAATTTTGGACTACCCTAGCATTTTGGAATTTTTTCAAAAGGTTAACCCTAAGGGGAAAATGCGATAATTAGGACTGCTTTGAATTTGCAGGACTTTGGCGGGGTCGGAGCAGTTTTTGAAGGTGACCAGCAGTAGGATTTACTTTTGGAAAAGAAAATGTCGTCGCGCCGAGTATACGAGCGTCGCAGCACCACGGTAAGGAAATCCTAATTCCTTTTAGTTAGACATATCAAGTAATTATATTTTATACGCAGGATTAGGTTTCGTACAACATCATAAGCATGCATAGAGAAGTGTGACAGTAGGAAAATAATTGTGGAAACGCGTATGATAACGCCTTATTCCATAACCATGTTAGTAAAGTCGTGAACAGTTAGTTAAGTACGAAACTTCGCATGTACACGTAAGTTTGGAGACTGTCCGACCAAGGGTGCGAAGGTCCCTTCAAGTCGACCACGAGAAAGTCAAGGGTCGACCAGTAGTACACCAGAAAGATATCCCATGCAGAGTAGCGCCAGACCAAAAAGGTCAGTAGCACACCAGTCTTTTCGTGCTTGGTAGAGGCGCACTACCTTCCTCATAGGGCATATGGTATCATATGAGTTACAGTCTTGGGAGTTGACTCCCCTTTGAGACAGTTAGTAGATTCGAGACCGTGTCCGCGTGGCACTAGAACAATTGAGTTCGTCAGATGGTCTCGGGTCGTCAGTTTCAGTTGCGCGTTAGGAGCTACTCTGCCTAGAGCCTTCCCAGTAAACATGTAGGCTAGAAGCCACTTAGAACTCAAGTACAGGCTTGGCGTGAGACAGTACACTAGTTAGTGAACGTCAGGATTTGGGTAAATGAACGGAAAGTCATGAATATAGAACTATAGTGTGTTCACCAGGAAGTATAGGAAAAGCATGCATAACATATAGCATAAAATGTTTTCAGTGCACGAGACTAGTTTTAAAGACATGCATGCATTCATATGTAAATCTATTTTAGTGTCACTAAGGGGAATTGTTTTTCTTTACTCTGACCCTTCGTGGGCAATGTTTTTCAGGTGACCCGGGTGGGAAACTACGTCTAGGATGAGCGTCATGGTGGTGTCAGTTTGTAGTACTTTTACCATTTCAGTTTACTTCATTTCAGCATATACTTGTAGTTGTGGACAGTGTAACTCATTAATATCTTATATATCTTGTATCAGACTTATTTTGATAGTTCAGATTTTCAGTTATTGCAATCTCATTCTTGTTCAGTGGCTCTGTGAATCCAGACATCAGTTATGTGGTTAACCTTAGTTTAATTTTTACTTTCGCTGTAAGTATTAAATCTGTTTAGTTTGGACTTTTATTACCTGCTGCTACTAGTTTTAATATTGTTTCCTAGTTTTCTTTATATCGCTGACCCGGCCGGACGGCTGATTTTTGTAATACTGGGAAGGGGTGTTACACGATAGGAGAACGAAGCCATAAATATAGATATGTTTTAAATTTTTATGTATATTTCCTTAATTGTTTTAGGGAAAAATCCTCACATATTAGACGCCCTAGGATAGTATGTCGTAGAAATTGTGATCGACTTAGATTTAGAAGTTGGAATATAGGTACGCTAACAGGGAAAGTGATGGAAGTAGTGGATACAATGATTAGGAGAAGGATAAATATTTTATGTCTGCAAGAGACTAGATGGGTGGGCGAGAAAGCTAAATTTTTAGATAATTCATGTTTTAAATTATGGTACACAGGAAAAAATAAAACAAGAAGTGGAGTAGTTATTATTGTGGATACTACTTATAAGGATGAAGTTGTTGGTGTAAGTAGAAAAGTTTATAAAATTTTAGCTCTTAAATTGGTCATAAGAAAGAAAACTATTAATGTGATCAGTGTTTATGCGCCACAAGTAGGATTAATTGAAACTATTAAAGTGCAATTTTGGGAAGACTTAGATGATTTAGTAAAAAAAATCTCACAAATAGAGAATATTTTCATATGATGAAACTTAAATGGACATATAGGGAAGGAAAATATAGATTACACAGCCGTTCATGGAGGATATGGATATGGAGAAAGAATTGAAGAAGGACGAACCAATTTAAACTTTGTCGTAGCACATGAGCTAATTGTAGCAAATACGTTTTTCATAAAAAGGAAAGACCATTTAATTATGTTTAAAAGCGGACCAAATAAATCACAAATTGATTATATTATGACTTGCAAAATAAATAAAATGATTTATAATGATTGCAAAATCACACCAGGAGAAAGTTTGACAATGCAATATAGGTTAGTGGTGTTAGTTGTATAAATTAAATATAATAAATTTAAAGCTAAAACAAAAATGTTACAAAAAAATCGATGGTGGAACTTGAAGATGGAAAAACAGGTTGCTTTCAAGAAGATAATTATGGAACGACTAGTTAATGACACTTATGTTGATCTTAATGTCTCATGAGAAGTTATGTCTTCACATTTAAGAATAAGTGAAACGAACGTACTTGGAGTATCAAAAGGTCTTGCGCCCTATAACATCCGTTAATTGACACATAAATTTATTTAAATTGTAGGGTCGAGTCGCGACGGATTTTGATCGAGACAGCATGACGTCAAGGAACAATGCTACTAATCCTAAGGGTCGCATTTATTAATTGGTGAATTATGATAGTCATATTTAGTGAGACGCATTTTATTTTAGTGACGCGCGCGGTGAAAATGAGTTAATTTTCAAAGGATTGGATTGGGGTGCCAATAGCATTCCCCCCCCCCCTCTCTTCATTCGGTTATCAAAACCGAAAGGCATGAGATAAATCCCGCACATCTCATTTCACGGGAGAAACCGCTAGACCGATTGTCGTTCCGCTCCCGTTCCGCAAGCAGACCCCGTGACGTTTCCGTCTCCCGCAGCCGACGAGCCCGACGCCCCTCCCGGTGGTTTCCGCCGGCCGATCCTCCTCCAGAGTGCCTCTCCGACTTGTCCTTCTTCTTTAAGCGTCGGTGGGTGTTTCTTTTCCTTCCTTAGCCGTGGAAGAGTCGGGTTCAACCCTAGCCGGTGGTAGTGGAAACGATTTTGGTTCCGGTGAGTCGATTCCTCTCTTATCTTTTTTCTCTTATGGAGATCCTACGATTTGGAGATTAGACTAAACTAATTTTTGTTCCTAATGCCCTAAATAGGTTTTGGAGTTCGTGATCCTCCGCGGAAATTGGGTTGGGCGCTTTGAGAGCCTCAATCACTCCACGTAAAGATAATATCTGGAATTTAGCGCTTAAATTTTTGTAACCCTAGTTGTACAGAAATTTTTCACGAAAAAATCATAAAGGGAAAAATTATGAAATTAGGACTGCCCTAAATTTGCAGGATTTTGATGGGATCGGGGCAGCATTCTGAAGATCCTCAGCAGTAGGTTTGCCTTTGGAAGAGAAAATGTCGTCGCGCCGAGTATACGAGCGCCGCAGCACCACTGTAAGGAAACATAATTCATGTTAGTTAGACATAAAAAGAAATATATTTTTGTATACGCATGTGTAGGTTTTGTACAAATTTCATAACCATGCATAGAAAGGTGTGGTGATAGGAAAATGGTCGCGGGAAAATATGTAGAATGACACCTTTCTCCAAGACCTTAGTAGTCAGATCAGGAACAGTAACGTTAGGTACGAAACCTATACCCGTGCACGTAAGCTTGGAATTTGTCCAACCAAGGGCGTGAATGCCCCTTCTAGTCGACCATGAGATAGTCAAGGGTCGCTCAGTAGTACACCAAAAGAGATGTCCCAAGCAGAGTAGCATTTGACCAAAAGGTCAGTAAGCACACTTCAGTCTTTTCGTGCTTGGTAGAGGCGCACTACCTTCCTCATAGGGCATATGGTATCCTATGAGTAGCGGAGTCTTGGGAGTTGACCCCCCTTGAGACAGTTAGTAGATTCGAGACCGTGTCCGCGCGACACTAGAACAATTGAGTTCGTCAGATAGTCTCGGGTCGTCAGTTTCAGATGCGCGTTAGGAGCTACTCTGCCTAGAGCCTTCCTAGTAGAGGTGCAAGCTAGAGGTCACCTAGAACTCAAGTTTAGACCTAACGTGAGACAGTACACTAGTTAGTAAACGTTGGGACTTGAGTTAGTGAACAGAAAGTCACAAACATAGAACAGGTAGATTTTTCGACCAGGTAGTGTTCTGAAGGCATGCACAACATATAGCATAAATGTTTTTAATGCACAAAAACTATTTTCTAAAGCCATGCATTCATCTTTCAAGAAAAAGTTTTTAGTGTCACTAGGAGTTATTTTTCTTTACTCTGACCCCTCGTGGGCAATGTTTTTACAGGTGACCCAGGTGGGAAACTACGCCTAGGATGAGCGTTTGGTGACGTCAGTTTGTAGTGTTTTTCCCCATTCAATTTTCCTTTACTTTCAGCATATACTTGTAGTTGTGGACAATGTAACTTGTTAATATTTTATATGTCATGTATCATACTTATGATATTATTACAGATTTTCAGTCATTTCCATTTTTTTCAAATTTAGTGGCTCTGTGAATCCAGATTTCAGGTATGTGGTTACCCCTAGTTTATTTTTCTCAGCTTTCGTTGTAAGTTATAAGATTTTTAGTAGCTTCTACATTATACCTGCTGTGTACTAGTTTTAATAATGTTTTCTAATTCTCTTTATATTGCTGACCCGGCCGGATGGCTGATTATTGAAAAACTGGAAAGGGGTGTTACAAATTGGTATCAGAGACAGGTTTAGGATCCCTGGACCCTAGAAGGTTTTTACAGAGTCATAGGATGGTTTAAGAGTAAACTCTTGTTAGTAGAGTATTTTAAGTTGCGTTTAAGCCCTACTTTTTGAAAGAGTACGAAATAAAATTGCTAAGCCAGATTTCGCAGATGCTTGTTAAATAACCAGATTTCTTTTGTATGTTCTATCAGGCACCACGAGTCAGCGAACTGGGTGAATCTTCACGTTAGGACACTGTTCCTAACGCGACTATAGGAGATGTTGTCGTGCCGCAGGTACCACCAGTTCCAGCAGCTCCAGAGGGCACTGACATAGCGTCTCAGATTGTCAAGGCGGTTACTGTTACCTTGATGGAATTTCAGAGAGGACTGACTGCAGGGTTTCCAATTCCAGTATAAGTACCAGCCCCTACGCCAGCTCCTGCCCCAGCACCCGTGGAGATGACCCTGAAGCGTTATTTGAGGAACTTTAGAGAGCTTCAACCATCGAACTACAGTGGGGATGAGACCCCGATGGACACAGATGATTGGGTAGCAAACACCAGAAACCTGCTGGATGTTTTGGAATGCCCAGAGAACAAGAAGGTTCCTCTGGCAGTTTTCCTCCTCTGAGGTGAGGCAAAGATCTGGTGGGACAAGTACCGGGCAGATGACCTCACAGGTATATGGTTATGAAATTTACTTTTATTTTTGGAAGTGATACGTTCTTTTTAAATAGTATGACCGTGTTTTTGGCCAGGTCGTACGCCAGACATGTTTACGTGGGGCGAATTTTCTAGAGCCCTTGCAAGTTGGTTCGTGCCTCCTTCCGCACGACGAGTTCTCCAGGAGAAGTATCTTAGGCTTTTCCAGGGGGACAGGACTTTTGCTGAGTACGAGTGAGAGCTTACACATCTTGCTCGATATGCGGGCGTGATGCAGGGAGATCAAGCTAAGAAGTGCAGCCGTTTTGTGGATGGTCTGCGTGACACGTTGAGTCAGCCGCTAATGACCATGGTCAACACTGATTACAGGAGCTTAGTGGATACGACTCGCATGCTGGAGGCTGATCAGCAGAAGGTTCAGAAGCGAAGTAATTTTCGTTCGAAGCGATCTCAGGATTCCCATCAGCCGCAACAGAGCAGGAATGACCAAGGGAAGAACTGAAACAGGAAGCAGAAGCCTGATGCAAGGAAGAATGGTCAATATGGTGACAGAAGCAAGAACTACCCCCTTTGTCCCAAGTGTCAGCGTCGCCATCCAGGAGAGTGTTTGGTCAGCGCGGGCGTGTGTTACAAGTGTCGTCAACCTGGACACATAGCTCGTTTCTGTCAGGAAGTTGGTTCGAATCAGGTAATCAAAACTAGTTGTATTTTTGTACATTTATGAAATTACTGTAGATGATAAATGTAATTTGTTTTGCAGTCGAAGTATGAGGTTGGTGGCCCTAGCAGAGTAGACAAGGGCAAAGCTTTGATGATTACTGATGGAAGAGCACAGCAGGGTCGAGAGTTGGTGCAGCCCAGAGCTTATGGGCTTGGTCAACAGGAGGCAAAGGATCAGGTGAATGTGGTGACTGGTAAGTTCTTTAATTTGCTTAACAAGTTTATTTAATCTTCCGTAGTGACACTCTTTTCATTTTAAAAACCATTCATGTAGGCATCCTTATGATTCGTGATTTACCCTCCAAGATTCTATTTGATACGGGCGCCTGGAACCTGTTTATCGCAGAATCTCTAGTGGGTAAGCTGAATTTAGAAGTCTTCCCAGAGACTGCAGCGCTGGATGTTATGATGTCTAATGGATCCCTTCTGCAGACCAGAGATAAGTGCAGGGTACCGGTGCAGTTTGGTGATACCGAGATTATCGTGGAAGCTTTGCAGCTACCTATTGCAGAATTCGATCTGATCTTTAGAATGGACTGGCTTTCGGCAGTCAACGCCAGGATTGACTGTAGGGGGAAGCAGATACAGTTTGAGGGCCCTAATCAGACTGCTTTTTCTTTTCAGAACTTGAAAGGAGTTGTGAAGATGATCATCATTGCAGTCCAAGCTAGAAGGTGCATCAGTAAGGGTTGTGAAACCTTTGTAGTACTGATGAATGCGGAGAATAAGGCTAGCTTATCAGAGGTACCAGTGGTGCAAGATTTCCCCGATGTTTTCCCGGAAGAGCTCCCTGGTGCCCCTCCAGATAGAGAGATTGAGTTCCCGATAGACTTGCAGCCTGGGGCTACACCGGTAGCCAAATCCCTCTATCGGATAGCTCCAAGAGAACTAGCGAAGTTGAAGAGTCAGTTGCCGGAATTGCTTGATTTGGGCTTTATATGTCACAGTACTTCTCCTTGGAGTGCTCCAGTACTTTTCGTGAAGAAGTATGGTAGTCTGAGACTGTGCATAGACTACCGTGAGTTGAATAAGCTGACAGTAAAGAACAAATACCCGATTCCCAGGATTGATGATTTGTTCGACCAGTTGGTGGGCTCGTGCACCTTCTCCATGTTAGATTTGAGGTCGGGCTACCATCAGTTAAAGATTCGGGACGTGGATGTTCAGAAGACGGCTTTCAGTACCAGGTATAGACACTTCGAGTTTGTGGTCTTGCCGTTTGGGCTGACCAATGTCCCTTCAGTATTTATGGACCTGATGAACAGGGTTTTTCGGGAATACTTGGATCGTTTCGTCATCGTCTTCATAGATGATATCTTGGTGTTCTCTAGGAGTGCAGAAGATCATGTCGCGCACCTCAGGATTGTTTTGAGCAGCCGCAGTAAGAACCAGTTGCATGTCAAGTTTTCAAAGTATGAGTTCTGGCTTTCAGAGGTTGCTTTCTTAGACCACTTCATCAGTCAGCAAAGGGTTATTGTTGATCCGAAGAAGATAGAGGTCATTAAGAATTGGCCAAGGCCGACGACAGCTTCAGAGGTTCGCAGTTTTTTGGGTCTTGCTGGTTACTACAGGAGATTCATCAGAGATTTCTCAAAGATAGTCTTACCACTTACTTCCCTCACCTGGAAGGGTAAGGGCTTGGATTGGACAGTTGAGTGTGCGTTGGCTTTTGAGGATTTAAAGGGCAGATTGATGACCACACCGATCTTGAGTTTACCTTCAGGGCCTGACGGGTTTCAGATTTATAGCGACGCATCAGGACAGGGTTTGGGTTGTGTTCTCATGCAGCATGGAAAGGTCGCAGCATATGCCTCGAGACAGTTAAATGTTCATGAGAGGAACTATCCAGTGCATGACTTGGAGCTTGCAGCAGTCATACATGCTCTGAAGATTTGGAGGTAATATCTCTATGGTGTTCGTTGTGAGATCTTCACTGATCATAATAGTCTCAAGTATATCTTTGATCAGCGAGAGCTCAATTTGAGGCAGCGCAGATGGTTAGAGTTTCTATCAGACTACGACGTAGACATTCAGTACCATCCAGGAAAGGCGAACGTTGTAGCTGATGCACTTAGCCGTAGAGGTTCGTGTTTCTTCCTTCTCACTCAGCAGGAGGAGTTAGTGCGGGAACTGGAGAGACTGGACATCATCGTTGTGCCCCGTTGTAGTTTTGGTTCTGCAAGGTTGAGTTGGATGGAGATTACTTACGACATTAAGGATAGAATCAGGACAGCTCTACCGTTGGATCCAAAGATGGCAGAGATTTGGAGCTCAGTGCAGACAGGTCAAAAGGAGAGATTCATTATTCAGAACGATTTATTATTGTTTGATGGCAGGGTGTGTATCCCAGATGTTAGTAACCTTCGCGAGGACATTCTATTTGAGGCATACAATTCCAGATATTCTATACATCCGGGTAACACGAAAATGTATGCAGATCTCAAGAAGGTGGTCTGGTGGCCGGGCTTGAAAAGTGATGTTGCAGCTTACGTAGGGAAGTGTAAGACGTGCAAGTTGGTTAAGGCCGAGTGTCAAAGGCCTGGAGGCAAGCTGCAGGCACTTCCCATTCCCGAGTGGACATTCGAGGATATATTCATGGATTTCATCCATGGTCTGCCGAGATCGCAGAGTGGGAATGATTCCTTATGGGTTATAGTAGATCGTCTTTCTAAGGTTGCCCATTACATTCCTCTTAAAAAGACAGATCAAGGTCTCAGATTAGCACAGTTATATATAGACGAGATAATTCGACTTCACGGTGTTCCCAGAACTATAGTTTCAGACCGAGATGGCAGATTCACCTCCAAGGAGTGGCGATACGTACAGGAGCGGTTGGGTACCATGTTACACTTCAGCATCGCTTTCCATCCCCAGACAGATGGACAGACTGAGCGCACAAATAGGACTTTGGAGGATCTGCTACGGATGTGCATTTTGGACTTCGGAGGAAAGTGAGAGAAATATGTTACTCTTATGGAATTCTCCTACAATAACAGTTTTCAGGCGAGTATTGGAATGGCACCGTTCGAGGCCCTCTATGGTAGACGTTGTCGGACACCGTTATGTTGGGCTGAAAGTGAAGAAAGGTCAACTATCAGGGAGTCGTGGATTGATAAGATCACTGACAGAGTCAAGCTCATCCAGGAGCGTATGAAGACAGCTCAGGATCGCCAGGCCAAGTATCATGATCAGAAGCACAGGTCAGTAGAGTTCAGTGTTGGAGACTATGTTTATCTGAAGGTCAGACCAGTCAGAGGAGTCTCTAGAATAAAGCGGATGAAAAACTGAGCCCCAGATTCGTTGGTCCTTTTGAGGTGCTAGAAAGAGTTGGTGAGGTTGCTTACCGGTTGGCCTTACCTGAGGAAATGAGTGGTGTACATGATGTATTCCACGTCTCCTATTTGAGAAGAGCAGTCAGAGATTCCAGTCAGATCATCAGTACCGAGGAAGCACCAATCGAGACAGATCTTACTATTGGGGTTAGACCAGTCAGAATAGTGGATTCAAGGATACAGAAGCTCAGAAATAGAGAGATTCGCGTGTTCAAAGTCCTTTGGATGAACTGTGCCTGTCCAGAGTATACTTGGGAGCAAGAGGATGAGCTTAAGGGCAATGCAGACTACTCTTTTCTCTTCGAATCAGGTATGGTTACAATTTTCGAGAACGAAAATTTTTGTTAGTAGGGGAGATTTGTAACATCCGTTAATTGACACAGAAATTTATTTAAATTGTAGGGTCGAGCCGCGACGGATTTTGATCGAGACAGCGCGACGTCAAGGTACAATGCTACTAATCCTAAAGGTCGCATTTATTAATTGGTGAATTATGATAGTCATATTTAGTGAGACGCATTTTATTTTAGTGACGCGCGCGGTGAAAATGAGTTAATTTTCAAAGGATTGGATTGGGGTGCCAATAGCACTCCCCCCCCCCTCTCCATTCGGTTATCAAAACCGAAAGGCATGAGATAAATCCCGCACATCTCATTTCACGGGAGAAACCGGTAGACCGATTGTTGTTCCGCTCCCGTTCCGCAAGCAGACCCCGCGACGTTTCCGTCTCCCGCAGCCGACGAGCCCGACGCCCCTCCCGGTGGTTTCCGCCGGCCGATCCTCCTCCAGAGTGTCTCTCTGACTTCTCCTTCTACAAGCGCCGGTGGGTGTTCCTTTTCCTTCCTTAGCCGTGGAAGAGTCGAGTTCAACCCTAGTCGGTGGTAGTGGAAACGATTTTGGTTCCAGTGAGTCGATTCCTCCCTTATCTCTTTTCCCTCATGAAGATCCTACGATTTGGAGATTAGACTAAACTAATTTTTGTTCCTAATGTCCTAAATAAGTTTTGTAGTTCGTGACCCTCTGCGGAAATTGGGTTGGGCGCTTTGAGAGCCTCAATCACTCCACGTAAAGGTAATATCTGAAGTTTAGCGCTTAAATTTTTGTAACCCTAGTTGTACAGAAATTTTCCACGGGAAAATCATAAAGGGAAAAATTATAAAATTAGGACTGCCCTAAATTTGCAGGACTTTGGTGGGGTCGGGGCAGCATTCTGAAGATCCCCAGCAGTAGGTTTGCCTTTGGAAGAGAAAATGTCGTCGCACCGAGTATACGAGCGTCGCAGCACCACTGTAAGGAAACTTAATTCATGTTAGTTAGACATAGAAAGTAATATATTTTTGTATACGCATGTGTAGTTTCTGTACAAATATCATAACCATGCATAGAAAGGTGTGGTGATAGGAAAATGGTCGCGGGAAAACATGTAGAATGACACCTTTCTTCAAGACCCTAGTAGTCAGATCAGGAATAGTAATGTTAGGTACGAAACCTATACCCGTGTACGTAAACTTGGAATTTGTCCAACCAAGGGCGTGAATGTCCCTTCTAGTCGACCATGAGATAGTCAAGGGTCGCTCAGTAGTACACCAAAAGAGATGTCCCAAGCAGAGTAGCATTTGACCAAAAGGTCAGTAAGCACACTTCAGTCTTTTCGTGCTTGGTAGAGGCGCACTACCTTTCTCATAGGGCATATGGTATCCTATGAGTAACAGAGTCTTGGGAGTTGATCCCCCTTGAGACAGTTAGTAGATTCGAGACTGTGTCCGCGCGACACTAGAACAATTGAGTTCGTCAGATGGTCTCGGGTCGTCAGTTTCATATGCGCGTTAGGAGCTACTCTGCCTAGAGCCTTCCTAGTAGAGGTAGAAGCTAGAGGTCACCTAGAACTCAAGTTTAAACCTAACGTGAGACATTACACTAGTTAGTAAACGTCGGGACTTGAGTTAGTGAACTGAAAGTCACAAACATAGAACAGGTACATGTTTCGACCAGGTAATGTTCTAAAGGCATGCATAACATATAGCATAAATGTTTTTAATGCACAAAACTATTTTCTAAAGGCATGCATTCATCTTTCAAGAAAAGGTTTTTAGTGTCACTAGTATGAGTTATTTTTTTTTTTTTACTTTTACCCATCGTGGGCAATGTTTTTACAGGTGACCCAGGTGGGAAACTACGCCTAGGATGAGCATTTGGTGGCGTCAGTTTGTATTGTTTTTCCCCATTCAGTTTTTCTTTACTTTCAGCATATACTTGTAGTTGTGGACAATGTAACTTGTTAATATTTTATATGTCATGTATCAGACTTATGATATTATTACAGATTTTCAATCATTTCCATTCTTTTCAAATTTAGTGGCTCTGTGAATCCAGATTTCAGGTATGTGGTTACCCCTAGTTTATTTTTCTCAACTTTCGTTGTAAGTTATAAGATTTTTAGTAGCTTCTACTTTATACCTGTTGTGTACTAGTTTTAATATTGTTTTCTAGTTCTCTTTATATCGCTGACCCGGCCGGATGGCTGATTATTGAAAAACTGGGAAGGGGTGTTACACGCCCTCAAATAAAGAATTTTGGTGGTGGAAAGAGGAAGTGCAAGACAGAGTGATGGCAAAGAGGGACAGCTATAAATCATCTACGCTTGTAGGAATGATGAAAACTTAGCCAGGTATAAAGTCGCCAAAAAAGAAGCTAAATAGACAATAAATAAAGCAAGAAATTTATGAAGAATTTTATAAGCAACTAGATAATAAAGATGAAAAGCGTGACATATATAAAATTGCTCGAGCTAGAGAAAGAAAGACAAGAGATTTAAGTCAAGTAAAATGCATAAAGGATGAGACTGTTACGGACTACGTATTATGTTACGAGTTGTTATGAGATGTTACTGCGTATTATGTTACGAGTTGTTATGAGATGTGACGGACTGCGTATTATTTTATCCTTATTATTATGTTTGTCTTATTAGAGTTGTAAGCCTATATAAAGGCATGGGGTATTATATGTGTTGGATATGAAATGAAGTTCTAGTTTCTTGTCCCTTATAGTGAGATAATTGGTGGCTCTCTCATCCAACGAGCAACCCCGCCTAGGCAGCCGCGGTTCCGACTCCACGGTATCTCTGTCATCGTCATCTCCACCTCCGGCCACCATTCTGACGAGTTACCACTGTTACAGAAGTAGGCAAGTAACAACTTGGTATCAGAGGGATTCATCCTTCCGCATCTGCTTCTTCGACACCAACTGAGCACTTCCGGCCCCCGTACTTCCCGGAGTCCTGTAGGGACTGATTTCTGCATCAGCCCCGGCCAGCTCTCCATCCAGCAACATCGACACCGCACCCCCACTCCGACATCATCAAGTCGCGGCATCCTCAAGAGCCAGCCAGCGCTGTCCAGCAACATCGTCTCCGGCATCGTCGGGCAGCGTCGATCTCTGCTCCTGCAGCGTGGATCCTCATTTTTCTCTCTCACACCGCTCCACTCAATTTCCATCTGTTTTATTCACTTTTCTTTTTACCAAGTCCTGTACACTTATTCCTCCCTTACCAATGCAGCCACTCAAAAAAAAAATCAACCTTTTAATTAATTGATTAATTCTATATTGGATTAATTAATTATTAATGGCTTGATTACTTCTTAATTAACTTAATTACGCCATCTTATGGGGAGCACCAAGTTACCTGTCGTGGATGCCGCAACCATCCAATCGAGGCTACGAGAAATGATGAGCTCCATGGACACACGCCTTTGGAATGTCAACGCACTCCACCACATTAAGAACCCAACATCCGCCTTTCTGCCGCAGCCCGTATTCCTACCGCTTCCACTGTCGCCTCATTTCATACAGTCGTCATCTGCGCCGCCCGCTGACGTGCCACCGCTCTTAGCGGTAATTGTCCTTCCACCATCACATGTCGTGGCGGTACTGCCCCACCTTGGGCCACCTTCATCAGACATCATGGCCGCCTTTCCGCCAGCACTTGCTCCGCCGGCCACCGCTCTACCGACCCCAACGGTCACCTCACCGCCTACAGATCCGTTCCTTCGGTCGGTCGTCGCTTCCCCGACCTACTTGTTGCTTCTGCTCCTCACCGCTCCACCGACCTTGCCGAGTCATTACTTACGCCGCTCGTCTTTCCAACGGCGCCGCCGCTACTCACCGACGCCGCCGACGTCGCTACATGAAATCATGCAGTGTTCTGGAGGGAAATCAAGCTGTCAGATGCTCCGATCACCACGTGGAATTCGAGCCTGGGGGCAAGCTCGATTTCAAGGGCGGATGAGAAGTTACGGACTACGTATTATGTTACGAGTTGTTATGAGATTTTACTGCGTATTATGTTACGAGTTGTTATGAGATGTGACGGACTGCGTATTATTTTATCCTTATTGTAGAGACCCAAATCCTGGGCTCTTCAACTGAATCAAGGATCGGATAACAGTTTTGAATAAAAGTGTCACAGAACATCACAATGCAAAGTACAAAGAACATACACCAAGCTTTTTATTTCATTTCTGCATTTATTACACAATCATTTACACATATACTAGATATGTTTGTTATAATAGATACACGAAAGTCCAGTACAACGAGCTCTATGTCAATCACGGGCTTCAATTATTGCTTTTACCAGTTCAGCTGTCAAGATCCTGCATGTTCTGCTTGGAGTTGGTCATGTTGTCTAAAAAATGTGTCCACTCTGGGTTAATCATAAAAATTATGACTATGTGAGATAAAGATTTCGTGAAATGTTGTACATGCAAACAATGGGAATACTATCAATATGCATACAGTACAATAATTAATAATTTTGTTCTCAAAGCTGAACTCTTAATTTACCCCTTAATTTGAGTTACATAAAATAGGAAATGTTCCGGTGATGCAAACTTGAATTGGGCCCCGCTCCCGAAGGACGTAATTGTAGGTTCACCCCTACTGGTGAATCCATCAGTGGATGTCTTCACATCATCGGATTCGAAACCATCACATTTCCTCATGCAGAGTTTTAAATGAATTTTATCTTGTCGTGAATAGGAGTTTATAATAAAATGATCCCCTCAGAAATAAACATATCGCTTTCATGTTTTTCCCCTGCCCACATTTTAACCCACAGCGATCTCTTAATGAGTTAAACTCATATGCAGAGGCACTTGTGTATTTCATAAAATGCAACCGAATAGGAAAGTAAGTTACCTAAATCAAGAAATACGAAACTCACAGCAACTTTGCTTTTATTCGCATTTCCGTCACGATTTCCTTGCGACGCCATCCTCTGATTTTGAAGTCTTGGGAACCACTGAAATTATACGCACGTTTATTCTGTAGCGTCACTTGGAATTCGTAGCGAAAAGCGCAAAAGAGTTAGAAAGATTCGCAAAATCATTGGAAAACAGAAACGATAAACCGGAAAGGCCAAAATCTGATTTTATATCTTGCCGGACAGCCATAAATAGGCCTCAAAATGGGCTAAAACCAGCCCCCAAAATGGACGTCCCGTCCCCATAAAGGGATGTCCAGCAATATACAAAAATGTAAGCCAATAAACAACCTTACAGCAGCTCAAAAACAACACGAAAACAGTCACTTTTCAGCCGAAAAAAGCCCAAAAACTAATGTATAAACCGTGAAAAAAATCAGCACAAACAGGACATAAAACAACCATAAAAACAGTGACAAGGCGGCCTAAAATCAACACGAAACATAGTTTCAAAATAATCATAAAAGTAATAAACTAACCAGCAAAAAGAGGAGAAAGAGGAAGGAGGAGAGAGAGCAGCAGCAAGCTTTCAGTACAGATCAGCAAAGCAGCAGAAGAGACAACAGTTAGGGGGCGGTGCTGCAGCAAGACAGCAGAGAACAGCAGCTCGGGGCAGCAAGGAGCAGCAGAGCAGAGGAGCAAGCAGCAGCTCCGGCAGAGGAAGAAGAAGGCAGCAGCAAGAAGCAGTCAGACAGCAGCACGTTATCAGGGAACAATGGTATAGGCAGCAGGGAAGGGAGAGAGCAACCAGAAATGAGAGAAGAGAGGAGAATCCATCCATATTTATACAGGTGGATAGGCGGTGAAGAGGCAGCAAGAGGACAAAATGGAGTGGCTAACTCAAATAGGTGTCACCGCATCCATTAATTCAACAGCCAAGTGTCCAAATACAAGCCAAGTGTCACACCTCAACACCCAAATGTCAACACACCATCCAACATAAGCCCAATCTCAGCCAGCACTTATCCATATCCAGCAGTCAACAAATAAGCAGCCAGCATAAATGAAACAGCCAGCACATCATTAACACAGCCAACACACCAAGTCAGCTAGCCGAAAATCATTAGCCCATAACTAATTAGCTAGCCCATCAGGCCAGCCCACCATTTAACATAAGCCCACTAACATATCAGCCAACAAGCATGTCCAGCCAGTAAAACAGCCAGCCCACATAAAACGGAAACAAAATCAAATGAAATCAAATGAAACGGAAAATGCGCAAAAGATAAATCTTGAGAAAAATATCATACTGCTTTTTCATCATCGGGGAAAATAAAGTAAATTGCGTGCGTGAAATTTTGGGTTGTCACACTTATTATTATGTTTGTCTTATTAGAGTTATAAGCTTATATAAAGACATGGGTATTGTATGTGTTGGATATGAAATGAAGTTCTAGTTCCTTGTCCATTGTAGTGAGATAATTGGTGGCTCTCTCATCCAACGAGCAACCTCGCCTAGGCAGCCGCAGTTCCGGATTCACGGTATCTCCGTCATCATCATCTCCACATTCGGCCACCATTCCGACGAGTTACCATTGTTACGGAACTAGGCCCGTAACAGAGACAAATACAGTTTTGACGGTTGATATGGATGTTAAAGAGCGATGGAAAAGATATTTTTATCAACTGTATAATGAAACAAATGAAAATAAACTGAACTTGAAAGAGTTAAGTAAATCAGAAAAGTATAAAAACAAAATATTTTATCGTAAAATTCAAGTATCAGAGGTAAAAATTGCTCTAACTAAGATGAAAAATGAAAAGGCGGTTGAGCCAGACGATATGTTCATCTAAGTATGGAAATGTTTAGGAAATGAAAGAATTCTGTATCTTAGATATTTTTTCAATAACATACTGAAGTCAAAAAGCATGTCAGACCAATGGAGAGAAAGTATCTTGTTATCTTTATATAAGAATAAATGAGATATACAAAATTGTATTAATTACAGAAGAATTAAATTGATGAGTCATACTATGAAACTATGGGAACGAGTAAAAGAAAGAAGATTAAGACGAGAGGCTAACATCTCAGAGAATCAATTTTGATTCATGCCAGGGAGTTCGACCATGGAAGTTATACATCTTTTTAGGAGACTCATTGACAATTATCGAGAAAGAAAACAAGATTTGCATATGTTGTTTATTGATCTTGAGAAGGCTTATGATAAGGTTCCAAGAAAGATCTTATGGAGAGTCTTAGAAAAGAAAAGTGTAAATATATCATATATTGACATAATCAAAGATATGGGGATTTTGACACTTAACACCCTTCAATTGAGGGTGTTTGACACATTGCACCCCAGGTTTTAAATTTTGCAACTTTGCACCCTCCAATTGGATTTTGGGGTTTTAGAGGGTGCATTTGGGGTTTTAGAATAGATGATTTTAATAAAATGAGGGTGCAATTGAGGGTGTTCTATATTTACATTTCATTTTTTTTATTGTCAGACATTTCATTTATATAATAATAATGATCAGTAAATCATGAACAACTATTATGTTATATTATATGTACTAGAATTTTACATCATTTGCGTGTTCATTTATCTAAAATTGGCATTGCGGGAATATCTGTATCAAAACGTGTAACATGGGTTTTATGAAAATGTGTATGCATCTGTTACACCCTAGAATGTTTTAAAACTTCCGCATAAAAACAACTATTTTCTTTCAAACTTATTATTTTAAAACTATTTTCAGTTGTATCTGCTTCCGCCTTAGCAGACATGATTTTTTTTCGCTCATGCATGTGGCATCACGACTCGCCCGAAGCGCACTCTGACTTTAGTTGAAACGGGTCGTGACAGTTTGTATTTTTGTATGCTTATTTGTTTTAGACAATTTTTATGATTATTGTTCTGCAGAATAAAGTATTTATTAGTATACTTTAAATCTAATTGTTTTGATCTCACTAAAGTTAAACTAGGACTAGTTGGAAATAGGCATGTCAAGATCTCATCACATTACAAGTAATTTTCATGTCACACATCCATACTTGATCTATGTTATTGGTTGTGCACATATATGTGACCATTAATGGGTCTAGCTACGATTATTGTAGCGAAGATCACTTTGATCCTTTGTGTGTATAGTCATGGATCGGATTGGATGAAACGTTTTCGATAATGACAACAATTTTGAGCTCATAAGGTTATCGTGTAATGCGCAATTAAAAACTTATCATATTATAAGACCCGAACGTATATATATATATATATTCACAATATAAAAACTATGTAAATAATCCCCGATGATGAAAATATGATTTCAGTGTCGATTCGATGTCGGACGTTAATTTTGATGTTCGGGTTTTCCGATTGATTTTGCGACAGTCGTTTCGTTTTCGTTTAATTTTGAATGGCTTGAGTTGGCTGGATTTTATATGAGCTGAATGGGAGATTGGGCTTGGTTTGGATTGGGGTTTATGTATGATATTTGGTAGTTGGGCCGACTGAGTGTGTGTGGGTGCACGGTTTATTGTGAGAAATCGACTGTGCCAGTTGTGTTGACCGGCTGCCTGGGTTAGGCGGTGGAGTCTCCCGTGATAAAATAGTATGTTGCATATTTTTTCCTCTTCATTTCGACGGAACGAACCGACGGAAGCTCAGGCCGTGCCGATCACTCTAGACGCCTCAAATCTCCTCCATTTCGCATGATTTCTTCTCGAGGAAGAGAATGGCGTCCGACGATAGACGCGGCGAGAATCCTACGAGGGACAAGGGTAAAGGAAAAGTTGAGGTGGTTACTTACCATTTCTTTTTTTATGAACCTGATAGGCTAGTTATTTTTTAAATATTTGATATCATTGAAACTATAAATCGTCGAACACACTAACGTGACTTAGCGAGCGATAGAACTCTGAGGGGAACCAAATATAAATAATTTCTATTTTTGAATTAAATTGAACGAACTGAAATAAATTGAAGAAAATGATTCGGAAATGAAATAAGTTGAAATCGAGAACGCGTCGGCGCACCAAAATTCTAAGGGTCGGCCTGGTATGGGGGATGCTTCAGACTCCTACACCTCGTAAGAGGGGTAGAACTCTCACATCTCGTAGGACGGGTCGAACTCCTACAAAATATGATAAGAATCCAATTTAGGAGGCGTTGAAGCCTATTGCGCGTGTGATCGCCATAAAGCGGATATTGATATGAAGGGTCGACGGACCCAGATGTTTGAGAATTTGAATGACCCTCAGCATTTTGAGAAATGAATCACGAATGAACGAACTTCGATATAGAATGAATGAAATATGATTTGATATCAGATATAGAATTGTTGATTATACATGTTTCCTAGCTTAGAAACATGATCATACTGATATAGATTTGATTGTTGTTGACTCTCTTGTCTGCTTGCAGTGCGAAGCAACAGGTAAGGGTAAGGAATTCACTTAGTTTTCAAAACTAACTGGTTCCCGATTTCTCTTATAGGAACCGAGCACCAGCGTATCAGACCCCGCTAGACGGACTCAGGCCGAGGCAGTTCGAAGACAAGTCGAAGTCGTGGCTCGTCCACGGGTTAGCATATGCGTCTACTACTTGTACATTTGTAGATCTTTGTAGTTTAGACGTTCTGTACATGTACTTTCATGTGGACAGTGTATATATTTTGTATGACATGTGGTTTTATGTTTTCACCCGATACACCTTTTTATTATAACTGTTATGCATATACTTGTGAAAAACCTGCTCAAAACGAAAATTAAAATTGTGGCGGATTTTGGCCGTTACAATTAAGTGGTATCAGAGCACGGTTTTTCGTGGTGCGTGTAATGCAGAAAGTACCAGAATAAAAACATAATTCACAACGATGAGATTCGAATATCTGAATATACTGAACTGTTTCATGTTTACCCTTAGGAAACGTTTCCAGTGTATTCGAGCCGCAGGATGCGCGAGACTCTTGAGGAACCTGAGTTCTCCATGGATTCTAGATCCGAGGAAAGTGTGAGTAGGAAACAGTCTTCCTCAGTGCATATCGCTGATATTGCCCAAGCCATCGCCGAAGCAATTAGGCTGGTTCGGGACACCCCTCCAACTGTGCCTCCTCCTGTCGTACCCTCGGTTGTGCCAACTGTGCCTTCTCCAGCATTTGTGGAACCGCAGTAGCCTCGCCTGATTGATATTGATATGAGGAAATTCCTAGAATTGAAACCGACAGCTTTTTGTGGTGGTTTCTGTAACAACCCATTTTTTTAACATATATAATAATAACTATATTAAAATAAAACCTAATCTAATTCCTACCTAACCCCCCCCCTCTTATATTAAACCTAACCGAGCCAACCCCGATTTCTGCAAACCTCCCGTTTACGCAAACTCGTCATCCGCTCGGTCGCCCTCCCCGATCCCGACTTCTGCCCCGTCTCCTGGCGCCGATGTCGTCGCCTCCGCCTGTATCTCCCCAAGCCATCAGCAGCAGCCCTCCCCATCTTCGTCTTGACCGAGATTTGTGGGAGATAACATCTAGGGTTTTCTCCTTCTGCTTCCGCGCCGATTCCGTCTCCTGCTTCCCCTGTCGTGGCCGCCGACTGCTTCCCCTCCTGTGGTCGGCCTCTCTTCCTCCTGCCATGGCTGACTGCTTCAGCTCTTTCCTTGCAAGGGCCGACAGCCTCTGCTCCTCCCTCAGGTCGACGACAGCGATCTTCCCCTTGCTTTGGTAGGCAGCCACCTACTTTCTCCTAAGGGGCAGCAACTTCAGATCTCGCCTTCTCTTCCTCCGACAGCCGCTCCCTCTTCTTTTTGGCCGAGATTTGCGGCGGGGAACTAGGGTTTGGTTCTCTCTCCTCCGTGAGCCCGGATTTGTTCCCATTGGGTAAGAAACTCACTCTTTTCCCTTTCTTTTTAGTTCCCTAATTTTCATGGGAATTATTTGGCTCCAAATAATTGTGTAGATCTTGTTTTTCAGATTTTTGCCCCCTTTGCTATAGTCTAACCCTTATATGCGTGTTTTTCCAGCGCCGCTCCTCAGATTTAGAGGTGGAATCGCTCCAAGTTCTCTCCGAATTAGGGTTTCCCCTAACCCAAACATCGTCAAGTCTCCGCTTCTGTGTGGTATCTCTCGTCTCCTCACTCATGATGGAGGTAAATTTCTTAGCCCCCTCTTGATCTAGTTATATATCGATTCATGCATATGTTAGTGTGATGTTGATTTGCTTTGTCGCTTTCATCGTTCTTGTACAGGTTCAAAGTAGGGTTCCTGTTTTTGCTACCGTCGGTTAGCCGTCTCCGTCAGATTCAGCCTCTTTCAGGCAAGTAGAGATCACCTCTCTCTTGCAAACATTGAACTTAATTGTTTTGTCTGATCTCATGTTTATATGAATCAACATTTGATAGATTGTTTTGTCAGTTACATTTAGACATTGAATCATTTATTAGACTTGTTCCTAGTTTGAGGTTCACGCGATAAAATTAGCACGAGTCGTGAATATAAATAATGATATTTGAGTAATTGGGAGACGAGTTAATGAATGATAGTTAATTAGATATTCAATTTGAGGATTTGCATTTTTGTTTGATGAATAAATTGAAGATAGTAAGCTTGAGTACGAACATTAATAGATTTGAATGATCATTGTTAAGACTCCTGGTTAGGGATTTAAATATGGTTGAGTTATATCACGCTCGTACCGTACACACTTTTGAATTGGAAAAAATCACATTTGTAACGAATTATGGATAACAAATATATGTTTGATGATTCGATATCATGCTCGGTATTGAACGCATGTTTTTCTTGGAAGATAACTGTGCCATAGAAACTGTTAACCGAGACGAATTTTTGACATCTCCGATCCAATACACTTCAACTTACCTTTGTTTTTTACTCGAAAAATTTTCCGATTTCTGACGTCTGTCTGGTTTCTGATGTCTGTCTGATTGTAAGACCCGAGTAAAAACTTATTTCCAATCTTTCGCGTTGACGTGAATCTGTATCACGATCTGAAGTTTCCTCTCATAATATTGTCATAAAATAATATGATAAATAATCTCGTATGAAACATGAAAACAAATCTGTGGTTGTAAGCGAATCCTTGAACTGTAGCGTCTAACTGGGCATCTGTCTGTTGGCATGGTCACGACAAGCAGGATTACTTTTCCGATAAGACTTGCACTCAGATCTAATCGTGATCCATGTGCGTCCGCTATAGCACCTACACCCTTCATCGATCACAGCTTACAACATATTACATTAATAATTTTAGGTTATTCTCTGAAGTAGTCTAATAAACTAACTTGATTTGTTTAGTTTTTTGTTTGTTTGTCCCGGATAGTTTTGTTTCATGAGAATTTGGTACTCATACTTTTCTGCTTCTATTACTGTTCTGTAATTTACTTTGCTCATTCTGTTTACTTCAATGTTCTGAGGCTTTTCCTTTGTGTTTTGGAATTGTCTTAGCTTTCGTGTCAGCGCCTCCAGGTTCTCGAGCCCGGTCTGCTTCAAGTTTCAGGTTCTATGTTTACCTTTCTTTTTCTGTCAAATAATTCTTTTATGTAATAATTGCAATCAGCCATTTTCTCTGATATCATGGACAACTGCTAGGCTACTTAAATATTTATGTACTAGAATCTGAATATAACGCATGTGCACTCTCTGTTACATCATAATGACATAAAAATTATAGTAGTAGCCTGTAAAACATAAATTTTACAAAATGCATATCCATTTAAAACTTTGAAAGCTTCCGCATAATAAAAAAACATGTTTTCCCAAAAAATAACTACTTTAAAACTATTTTCAGTGTTCTCTGCATCTGCCTTAGCAGGCATGGCTTTCTTTCCGCCCATATCTGTGGCATCACGACTCGTCTCAAAGCGCACTCTGACTTATGTCGAGACGGTTCGTGACAGTTGGTATCAAAGCGAGGTTTGTTTTAAAAGATAAAGTATTTTGTAATTAACAAATATTTTGAACTTTATTATAAAAATATATATATATATAAGCATACATCATTGCTTCACTCAGCTTGTCATTATTTGTTGTTCGCTGCTGAAACACACACACACTCACTCATATGCATGAGTAATATACACACGAATGTTAAGGGGTTATGAGCAAACTTAACATTTTTGTGCATATGAATTTCCACTAGTATATACACCGCTTGCGGATATTAAATTGTATGGGCGGTTTAATATTTTCAAGTGCGCTGGCATTAGAGTCCTAATATGCATGACATGTTAAGTGATATGGCCCTTAACATGGCATGTGTATCCATTCATTTGCATGCATATCATAAATCATTGCACAAGTGTTAAGCCAAGAACAACAATAATGATTGTACACACATGAATTTACTATCTGCTTGACATCACACATGTTCTCATTGATGCACTTGTATGAAAATTATCTAGAGTTGTCCAATGAAAATGTTGTAATTATTACATAATTTATGTACGTGACAGTAGGAAATGTGTTAGAATTTCTAATTTCTAGCCTCTGGTATTTGTATTTTGGTTCTTCCTATTTCGCATGTCTGTAAATTTTATCTGGTCATCCTGTATGTTCTTCTAGATAGATTCTCAGTTTCAGCAAGAAAAGAAATTTTTCTTGTTAATTGCTCTGCTGAATTGCTTCAGCGTTTTCTGGTGATTCTCCAAACCTGTCGATACTCAATCATCCTCCAACTTCTTTTCCCCGTTGACGTTCTATATTCGCTCCGTGTAAGATCTTTTTGCTCCCGGATTCTCGCATTCTGCCGCTCAATTTTGGGCTAATCGAAATCAATTCTTGTGCTCCCTGAAGTCAATCTTTTGTATATGTCTGAACCGCTAAGCCTAAAGAGTTCTCCTATGAACTTGAATCTGACCTGCGTTGCAAGTATCCGCAATTGTTCTCTTGATCATACTAAGCCTCCGCGCTTGTTCTCCTATCGGTTTCTTCGTATTCATAGTTAACTTTTATGCCTTGTAGATTCTGGCTGTACCACCGTGGCGCCATGGGTCCTCCATGGGCTGCTGGTGGGCCGAGCGGCGCTAGGGGTCCTCCCTAGGTCGTTACTATAAAGTGTCTTGATCTCCAAACCTTGTTGGATGAATGTCGTCTGAATCTTAGTTGTTTTTGACCCCATTCAGAGTTTCTCAGGGAAGTTTCGGGACGAAACTTACTAAATGGGGGAGAATGTAACAACCCATTTTTTTAAACATATATAATAATAATTATATTAAAATAAAACCTAATCTAATTCCTACCTAACCCCCCCCCCCCTCTTATATTAAACCTAACTGAGCCAACCCCGATTTCTGCAAACCTCCCGTTTACGCAAACTCGTCATCCGCTCGGCCTCCCTCCCCGATCCCGACTTCTGCCCCGTCTCCTGGCGCCGATGTCGTCGCCTCCACCTGTATCTCCCCAAGCCATCAGCAGCAGCCCTCCCCATCTTCGTTTTGACCGAGATTTGTGGGAGATAACATCTAGGGTTTTCTCCTTCCGCTTCCGCGCCGATTCCGTCTCCTGCTTCCCCTGTCGTGGTCGTCGACTGCTTCCCCTCTTCCTGTGGTCGGCCTCTCTTCCTCCTGTCATGGCTGACTGCTTCAGCTCTTTCCTTACAAGGGCCGACAGCCTCTGCTCCTTCTCCCTCAGGCCGACGACAGCGATCTTCCCCCTTGCTTTGATAGGCAGCCACCTACTTTCTCCTAAGGGGCAGCAACTTCAGGTCTCGCCTTCTCTTCCTCCGACAGCCGCTCCCTCTTCTTTTCGGCCGAGATTTGCGGCGGGGAACAACTAGGGTTTGGTTCCCTCTCCTCCGTGAGCCCGGATTTGTTCCCATTGGGTAAGAAACTCACTCTTTTCCCTCTCTTTTTAGTTCCCTAATTTTCATGGGAATTATTTGGCTCCAAATAATTGTGTAGATCTTGTTTTTCAGATTTTTGACCCCTTTGCTATAGTCTAACCCTTCTATGCATGTTTTTCCAGCGCCGCTCCTCAGATTTAGTGGTGGAATCGCTCCAAGTTCTCTCCGAATTAGGGTTTCCCCTAACCCAAATATCGTCAAGTCTCCGCTTCTGTGTGGTATCTCTCGTCTCCTCACTCATGATGGAGGTAAATTTCTTAGCCCCCTCTTGATCTAGTTATATATCGATTCATGCCTATATTAGTGTGATGTTGATTTGATTTGTCGCTTTCATCGTTCTTGTACAGGTTCAAAGTAGGGTTCCTGTTTTTGCTACCGTCGGTTAGCCGTCTCCGTTAGATTCAGCCTCTTTCAGGCAAGTAGAGATCACCTCTCTCTTGCAAACATTGAACTTAATTGTTTTGTCTGATCTCATGTTTATATGAATCAACCTTTGATAGATTGTTTTGTCAGTTACATTTAGACATTGAATCATTTATTAGACTTGTTCCTAGTTTGAGGTTCACGCGATAAAATTAGCACGAGTCGTGAATATAAATAATGATATTTGAGTAATTGGGAGACGAGTTAGTGAATGATAGTTAATTAGATATTCAATTTGAGGATTTGCATTTTTGTTTGATGAATAAATTGAAGATAGTAAGCTTGAGTACGAACATTAATAGATTTGAATGATCATTGTTAAGACTCCTGGTTAGAGATTTAAAGATGGTTGAGTTATGTCACGCTCGTACCGTACACACTTTTGAATTGGAAAAAATCACATTTGTAACGAATTATGAATAACAAATATATGTTTGATGATTCGATATCATGCTCGGTATTGAACGCATGTTTTTCTTGGAAGATAACTGTGCCCTAGAAACTGTTAACCGAGGCGAATTTTTGACATCTCCGATCCAATATACTTCAACTTACCTTTGCTTTTTACTCGAAAAATTTTCCGATTTCTGACGTCTGTCTGGTTTCTGATGTTTGTCTGATTGTAAGACCCGAGTAAAAACTTATTTCCAATCTTTTGCGTTGACGTGAATCTGTATCACGATCTGAAGTTTCCTCTCATAATATTGTCATAAAATAATATGATAAATAATCTCGTATGAAACATGAAAACAAATCCGAGGTTGTAAGCGAATTCTTGAACTGTAGCGTCTAACTGGGCATCTGTCTGTTGGCATGGTCACGACAAGCAGGATTACTTTTCCGATAAGACTTGCACTCAGATCTGATCGTGATCCATGTGCGTCCGTTATAGCACCTACACCCTTCATCGATCACAGCTTACAACCTATTACATTAATAATTTTAGGCTATTCTCCGAAGTAGTCTAATAAACTAACTTGATCTGTTTAGCTTTTTGTTTGTTTGTCCCGGATAGTTTTGCTTCATGAGAATCTGGTATTCATACTTTTCTGCTTCTATTACTGTTCTGTAATTTACTTTGCCCATTCTGTTTACTTCAATGCTTTGAGACTTTTCCTTTGTGTTTTGGAATTGCCTTAGCTTTCGTGTCAGCGCCTCCAGGTTCTCGAGCCCGATCTGCTTCAAGTTTCAGGTTCTATGTTTACCTTTCTTTTTCTGTCAAATAATTCTTTTATGTAATAATTGCAATCAGGCATTTTCTCTGATATCATGCACAACTGCTAGGCTACTTAAATATTTATGTACTAGAATCTGAATATAACGCATGTGCACTCTCTGTTACATCATAATGACATGAAAATTATAGTAGTAGCCTGTAAAACATAAATTTTACAAAATACATATCCATTTAAAACTTTGAAAACTTCCGCATAATAAAAAAACATGTTTTCCCCAAAAATAACTACTTTAAAACTATTTTCAGTGTTCTCTGCATGCGCCTTAGCAGACATGGCTTTCTTTCCGCCCATGCCTGTGGCATCACGACTCGTCTCAAAGCGCACTCTAACTTATGTCGAGACGGGTCGTGACAGTTTGTCCCCGATCGAGACAGAAGACTGGATTTTACGGATTGAAACGATATTTGATACTATGCGGCGCCCAGCGGAGAGGAAAGTGGAGTTGGTTGTTTTCCTCCAGGAGGGAGAGGCTAAGCGATGGTGGGTGAACTTAATCAAAGGAAAGTTTCAGACTCGAGGTTTGGCGAATGTGACTTGAACAGAGTTTGTTCGCGAGTTTATAAAATGGTTCGTGCCGTGGACAGAAAAGAGGCAACTGCAGGAGAAGTTTTTGCGTTTGGTGCAAGGAAATCGCTCTGTCCTGCAATACGAATCGGAATTCTCCAGCTTAGCATATTATGCAGAGTCCGCAGTGGCAACGGAGGAAGCTCGATGTTTACAATTTCAGGAGGGGTTGCGGGATGATATTCGCGTTTCAGTGGTTCCGTTTGATATTACAGAGTATGTGCTATTGGTGTAGAAGTCTCGATTAGTCGAGCTGGACAATGAAAAGAGACAGAGGAGAATAGAGATGAGAAAGAGGTTCAAAGAGGGTGCTAGCCAGGATAAATCGGGCAGAACAGGTGAAGTCCCGTGAAAAAAAGAAGAAACAACAAACGACATCGACAGTGAGCACCCAAGTGTCCCAATCAACGTCGACAAAGTGCATCAAGTGTGGCAAGATGCACGAGGAGAATGCTTGACCGGAGTCTGCTTTTACTGACGCCAACCGGGCCATCGTCTAAGAAATTGTCCAAAGCTACAAAAGGATGAAAGTATGAGGGGAGCCCCAGCCTTACCGACCCAGAAGATGTATCACATTGGCACTTCCAAGGAAGGGGAGTCGATTGCATCGGCACCCGCTGAAGGGGTGAGAGATGAGAGGCTGATTCAAGCCCGAGCTTTCAATCACAGTCAGCAAGAGGCGAAAGCAGACGATACTGTTGTGACAGGTATGCTGCATGTTCATGATCAAGTATTGAGAGTTTTATTTGATACGGGTGTTAGTCACTCTTTTATTTCCTCATATATTCTCGATTCAATTCATACACGACCATATCAAGTTACAAGACAAGTGAACGTGCTGCTACCAAATAATACGATTCTGATGACGCAAGAGCGAGCTGTGGTCTCGCTGTCTTTTAACGATAAGCAGATTGAAGTCCGTGTTGCAGTCCTACCGTTGTTATAGTATGATATCATGCTCGGTATGGACTGACTATCGGACAGAGAAACTGTTATTAACTTTAAATCAAAAGAGGTGACATTTAAATGCCTAGATGAAAGTCCGATGATTTACAAGGGTCTGGGTGAAGTTGCAAATATGAGGACTTCCGCAATAAAAGCCAGTAAAATGATGTGGAAAGGTTGTGAGGCCATTTTGGTGATGATCAAAGAGGTGAAAGAAGAGAAGAAATTACGGCTGTGTCTGTAGTGCGGGAATACGTGGATGTATTTTCAGAAGACTCGTCTGATGTGCCTCCAGCTAGAGAAGTTGAATTTGAAATTAAAGTGATTGAAGGAGTTGCTCCTGTGGCGAAGACTCCGTATCGGATGGCACCAAAAGAATTAGCAGAATTGAAGGTGCAATTGCAAGAATTGTTTGATAAGAAATTTATTTGACCGAGTACTTCACCTTGTGGAGCTCCAGTATTATTCGTGAAAAAGAAGGATGGGTCTCTTCGTCTGTGTATCGATTATCGTAAACTAAATAAATTGACAGTTAAGAATAAATACCCTCTGTCGCGCATTGATGATTTATTTGATCAGCTAGTGGGCGCACGCGTATTCTCTAAAATTGACCTTCAGTCGGGATATCACCAGCTGAGAATTTTGGAGGGAGATATTTTCAAAACTGCATTCAGTACCAGGTATAGGCATTTTGAATTTGTGGTTATGCCTTTTGGCCTAACAAATGCTCCTGCAACTTTCATGGCCTTGATGAATCGAGTTTTTAAGGCATTTTTGGATCAGTTTGTAATTGTGTTTATCGACAATATACTGATCTATTCAAAGACAGAGGAAGAGCATGCCCAGCACCTGCGTCTAGTCTTGCAAACGCTGAGAGAACATCAGTTATATGTCAAATTCACAAAGTGTGCTTTCCGGCTGAACGAAGTGGCTTTTCTGGGCCACGTGATTAATGTGGAAGGGTTATCCGTTGATCCAGCTAAGATTAAAGCAATAATCAATTGGACCCAACCGAAATCGGTGACTAAAGTAAGAAGCTTCTTGAGCTTGGCGGGTTATTATGGGAAATTTGTAAAGGACTTCTGGAAGCTAGCACTCCCCTTGACACAATTGACTCGAAAGAATGTGTCGTTTACGTGGGGAGATGATTGTCAGTAAGCGTTCGAAGCTTTGAAGGAAAGATTAAAGACTGCTCCTGTGTTGGTGATGTCTGAAGGCTCAGATGATTTCCAAATTTATAGTGATGCATCCTACAAGGGGTTAGGCTGCGTATTGATGCAACGTGGAAAGGTGATTGTCTTTGCTTCCCGGCAATTAAAGGAGGCCGAAAAGAACTATCTGATGCACGATCTAGAAATAGCGGCAGTTGTGTTCGCTTTGAAAATTTGGCGTCAATACCTCTATGGTGTTCGATGTGAAATATTCACGGATCATAAGAGTTTAAAATATACATTCGATCAAAGGGAAATAAATTTGCGCCGGAGAAGATGGCTGGAATTTATTAAAGTTATGATTTGGATATCCAATATCATTCTGGTAAGGCGAATGTAGTCGCGGATGCCCTGAGCAGAAAGAATGTTAGTGCGCTATCAGTGATACTGCAGTACAATAAGAAACTTCTTGACATGTTACAGGAGATGGAGATTTGTGTGATATTCATGTCTGAAGAAAAGCAAGCACAGCTATTCCAGATGCGGATTCAATTTCGCTAAAAGAGAGAATTCGGAAGGTGATATCGGAGGACCCCTTCTTGATGAGTATATTCGAAAAATTGAGAAGGGAAGAAGCGAGTGCCTTTGTTGAAAAGGATGCTTTATTATTCCTGAACGGCAGACTATGTGTACCGGATGCTGATAATTTGTGGAAAGATATCTTGTATGAGGCGCATAATACGTCATATTCAATTCACTCGGGCCGGACAAAGATGTACCACGACTTGAAACAAGATTTTCGGTGGCCATATATGAAGAAGGATGTCATTCAGTGCATTGCTCAATATCACACCTGACAGATAGTGAAAGCAGAACATCAGAAGCCGGCTGGATATCTTCGATCCCTTCCCATCCCAGAATGGAAATGGGATGATGTTGCGATGAATTTTGTGTTTGGTCTGCCTCGCAGTAAAGCAGGGAATGATGGAATCTGGGTCATTATTGACCGATGGACAAAAATAGCCCATTTTATACCGATCAAGCAAAGTGGGTCGACTGAAACGTTGGTGGAACTTTATGTAAACATGATTGTGAGATTACATGGTATCCCATATACGATAGTGTCCGATCACGATGGATGGTTTATGTCGGATTTGTGGCGAAGGGAGCATAACAAAATGGGAACAAGGCTTTTGTACAGTACAGCCTTTCATCCGCAAACAGATGATCAGTCTGAACGCACTATCCAGATGCTTGAGGATTTATTGTGAATGGTGATTTTGGATTTGAAAGACTCCTGGGAAAAATATTTATCGTTGGTTGAATTTGCTTATAATAATAGCTACCAAACAATAATTCAAATGGCCCCATTCGAAGTTCTATATGGGAGGTGATGTAGGACTCCGTTAAGATGGGCAGATGATGGAGAGAAGAAATTGTTTCTGCAGAAGAGGACAGATAAGATTGAACAAAAAGTCCACATTATCCAACAACGAATGAAAATCGCACAGGATCGTCAACAAAAATATTATAATTCTCGACATCGTCTTGTGGAATTTGCTGTGTGCGATCAAGTGTGTTTGAAGATTAAAACGTTTAAACGGATTTCACGATTACGACGAATTGGAAAATTAAGTCCGAGATATGTTGGTCCCTTCCCAGTGATTGAACGTATTGGCGAGGTGGCGTATCGCTTAGCTCTATCTACTGAATTACAGAAGTTGCATGATGTCTTTCATGTATCCACACTCAGACGGTATATTCCGAACCCAAATTTGATGATATATACCAGTGATGTGCAGATAGAAGCTGATTTGTCAAGTCCGACAACACCTTATCAAATTATTGATCGGCAGAGCAAGAATCTTCGGAATCGACAGGTTAACTTTGTCAAGGTCAGGTGGACCGGCCATCCCGTCAAGGATGCTACTTGGGAACGAGAGGACTTGCTGATGAAAATTTTTCCCTCTTTTTTTGGAAATCAAGAAGATGCTTGAATTTTCGAGGACGAAAATTCTAATGAGGGGAGAATTTGTAAGACTCGTGTGACGTCGCGTAAAATCGTACAGGTAATCTTTTAATTTCTATGGTTGATATAAGTTAAAAATAAGTTAGTATTAAACCTCTTTAATTTAAGTGTGAGTTTTGACCGGTAGGAGGAGGAATCGACCGACACCAAGCGGTCTAAATCGTGCGTGTCACGATATTAGGAGTAGGCATCGAGTAAAAAGGCTCGCAGTCTTCATTTCCTCCAGAACAGAACAGCAGTCGTGCCGACGGAAGCCGCATGAAGCCGCAACTCACTGATTGACGCCGATCGTCGTAGAAGATTCTAATCTCCGTTTATCTCGATTTTTCTTCCGAACGCAAGGTAATCTCTTTCTCTCAACTTCTCTTGAGTTTTGTTTGGATTGGAGACTACGTTTTCAAGATTTGAAAGTTCTAGGTTAACCTAAAATTCTTCTGTTCACTTAATCTTTCTCCTCTTGAGTTTTAGAGGATAATTAGGGCTTATTTTGTTATATTTATGTAAGGTTTTGCAAATCCTAAAAACCCTAGAAGGGTAAATGCTATTTTTGCCCTAATACGAGTTACCTAAGTCCTCTCAAATATTATTACGAACAAAATATTCATGTATAATGAATTTAGGGCATGCTAGCAGAATTAATATAGATTAGTGACTCCAAATCCCTACTTTGAGGAAAGGGATTGCTCCAATTCACCCATTGAAGGTTAGGAATTTCTACTCTACCCTAAATAAGTGATTGCATGGGCCTTAGAGTTAGGGCAGCAATCCCCTCCCTCCTTTGACCTAATTAGGTTAAGGGGATTCCACATAAAGCCTAGTAATGTAAGGAATAAACATCAAAGGCATCAAATTGATAATTATTTGATGTTCTATATTGTAGGAGATGACGTCACAAGGAAGTGGTAGGCGAAATGAAGAAGGAAGAAGAGATAAAGGCAAGGAAAAGTGCGAGAAACTGAGCAACGTAAAGATAAGGGCAAAGAGAAAGTAGGGGTGAGTTCTTTTTCCATATACTATGTTTGTTTTCTTTATTACTTATGTTTATATGTTGTGCGTACATCTAAGATAATATAATGAAAACAAGAGAATACATTAATGAAAATAAGAGAATATAAGCTTAGATGAAGGCAAAGAAAGCAATGTGAGAAAGACACAAGAAAATTGTAACAATGCAAGAAATAAAAGGAACACGGAAATGACGGGCTATGGAAAGTGTTAACCCAATTGGAAGATGGGGAGAATAATCTTCCTTATCGTGCGAATTAAGGGCACGATTGGTAATATGTATGTGCGAGACAAGGGCACGTGAAAATATTATCTTAATGTGAGATAAGGACGCTTAATTTATATTTCTTCAAAAATGAATTAAAAGGCAAAGAAAGAGACATAAAATGAAAGAAATATGTCAAAATATTAAGAACTAATCGTAATAAGGAAAAGCAAGGAAAATCAAGAATTCACATATTCAATTGACTAATATAGAATAAAACTAAATAGGTCAAAGAAGAGGCGGTCCCAGTCACCAATAGTCAACGTCGACCATGCACTCCTCGGCAGGAAAATAAGTATCGTCTTTGGGTGGAGGTTTATTCAGCATTCCTAGGCGTACTAGAGGAGCACAGCGAGAGGTACAGAGACACAGAGTGTCCCCACAAGAAGTTTTAGTTTTATTTCATGTAGTATCTGTATTAGTTCTCATGATATAGATGTCTGTACATATTATCTGTATATTATGAGTCAGTTATATATGTATGGTATGGTAAGTCCCTTTTGTATGTTAGGGCTACTTTTTTGGACTTATATATCTGTATCAGAAACTTTTAAGGAAACGGAATAGTTTATTTTGTCCTGATATTTTATTTTTCGTACTCTCTTTCTTTTCTGCTGTACTCTGAATGTTCGTACATTGCTCTTATGAAATGTTAAGTTATATTGTAGCGGTAACCATTAGGGGGCCATTCCAATAAATTGGTATCGGAGGCAGGTTTCAAACAATGAGGTAATATAAGTACGTAAAGAAATATCAGGGGACAAATACTACCATAGTATTTCTGATACCTTATGATGTTTTCCAATTCCTGAAGTTACCTTCTCTTTTTCAGGAACTTCCCCGAACATATTTGAGTAGAAGAGAAAGGGAAGAATTAGAACGAGAGTGAGCTGCGATGACAGAAGAGAGTTACAGCTCCGGAAGGACTAATCCTTTTTTAGCAGAAGTTATGCAAGCCTTGGCAGAGGCAATCCGAATGGGAAATACTGCATCACGACCGGCACAAAATGTGGAGGATCGACATTTAAAGCAGTTTTTGGATATGAGGCCACCAACCTTTCGGGGTGGTGTTACACCAATGGAAACTGAAGACTGGATTAAGAAGATTGAAATTATCTTTCAGGCAATGCGATGTCTGGAGGATCGACGGATTGAACTAGTTACCTTCCTCTTCGAGTGAGAGGCTATTAGATGGTGGGATAGTTTGAAGCAAGGAATATTTTATGGACGATTGCTAACTGATATTCTTTGGGATGAATTTTTAGATGAATTCATCAATTGGTTTGTGCCGCCATCCGAGAAACGGATCCTGCAAGAGAAGTTCCTTCGTCTAATGCAAGGAAATCGATCAATCGTACAATACGAAATTGAGTTTACCCAGCTAGCATACTATGCGAGTAACATGGTTCCTAATGAGCGAGAACGTTGTTTTCGTTTTCAGTTAGGTCTACGAGAAGATGTTCGAGTACATCTGATTTCTCAGCGCATTATGCATTATAATGAGTTGGTGGAGACAGCAAAATTAATTGAAAGAGATGTGGAGAGCTCACAAAGGAGGATTGAAGTACAATCAAAGAGGTTGCCGGAAGAACAGAGCAAGACTTTTCAGGTAAAAGTGGAGGTGCAAAGCGGAAAAAGTTTATAAAGGGCCATCCGGTGCCAGCCTCCGCAGCCAGTGGTATTATCAGTTATCTCATTTGTGGGAAATGTGGCAAAGCTCACCCAGGAGAATGTTTAAAAGGGGCAGGGATATGTTTTAAATGCCACCGTCCCGGGCATTTGAAGCATGAATGCCCCTTGTGGAAAACAGAAGTTGGAAGGGATACCAGAGGAGGTCCAGGCCAAAGCTCAACTTTGCATTATCTTGACAAAGGAAAGAGCCTTGAATCAGTGGCGTCAGGATCTGTCTTGTAATACAGGGATGAAAGGCAAGTACGATCAAGGATTTTTAACCTTAACCAACAAGAAGTGAAAGCACATGATACGGTGATCACAGGTATGGTTTCTGTTCACAATAATATTATGAAAGTCTTGTTCGACACAGGAGCCAGTCACTCTTTCATAGCTTCAGCGGCAATGAAACATCTAAATATAGAACCTCATCAGTCCTATAATGACATAAAAATCATCATGCCGAAAAATATAAAAATGAATACAAAGCTTCAATGTACAGTATGTCTAACAATTGATAATCAGCCAGTTGAAGCAGATGTTGTCGTTCTACCTATATCTGAATTCGATATCATCTTAGGGATGGATTGGTTAACCAAGCATGAAGCGATCATCAATTGTAAGAAGAAGGAAATTGCATTCACATTAAACAATCAGACACGATGTAGTTTTACTGGAATGAGTGAAGTTTCAAAGATCATGATATCCTCTTTGAAAGCAGTGAAGAAATTAAGGAAGGGTTGTGAAACACTTTTAGTAATGTTAAAAGGGAGTGATACAGTGAAAGGTGAACCAACGACAGTTTCTGTAGTGTGTGATTTCCTTGATATCTTTTCGGATGAGTTACCAGGATTACCTCTGTTTCGAGAAGTGGAGTTTGTCATTAATTTGGTGGAAGGAGCAGCACTTGTAGCAAAAACACCATACTGTATAGCTCCCAAGGAAATGACAGCATTAAAAAGTCAGTTACAGGAATTAATAGATAAAGATTTCATAAGTCCAAGTATATCATCATGGGGAGCCCCAGTGCTATTTGTGAAAAAGAAAGATGCTTCGCTACGATTGTGTATCGATTACCGCGAACTTAATAAGTTGACAATCCAGAATCAATATTCGCTACCCCGCATTGATGATTTATTCAATCAATTAGTCAATGCGAAAGTATTTTCAAAAATTGACTTAAGATCGGGTTATCATCAAAGGAGAATTAAGGAAGAGGATATTTACAAAACGGCCTTTAGCATGACGTACGGACATTTTGAGCTTATAGTTATGCTGTTTGGACTAACAAATGCGCCAGCCGTATTTATGAATTGAATGAACCGGGTCTTCAAGTACTTCTTAGACAAGTTCGTCATTGTGTTCATTGACGATATTTTGATCTATTCAAAAGACAAGGAGGAACACACAAAGCATTTGCAGATTGTGTTGCAAGTATTGAAGGATCGCGCCTTATATGCAAAATTTTCAAAATGTGAGTTTTGGTTGACAAAAATCTCTTTCTTGGGCTGGGTCATGTCATTACGGAATATGGATTATTTGTACACCCAACGAAAGTAGAAGTCATTATGAACTGGCCAAGACCAGTTTCTGTCACAGAAATTAGGATTTTCCTTGGTTTGGCAAGTTACTATAGGAAATTTATAAAAAACTTTTCAGCAATTGTTTTACCATTGACGAAATTAACTCGAAAGGACATCCCGTTTATGTGGACTAATGAATGTCAAAATGCATTTGAAGGCTTAAAAGAAAGGTTGACAACAGCCCCGGTGTTGGTTATGTCATATGGTAATGAAGGTTTTTCAAATTTATAGTGATGCATCGTTGAAAGGTCTTGGGCGCGTCTTAATGCAAAATGGTAAAGTTATCGCTTATGCATCACGACAATTGAAAGATGTTGAACGTAATTATCCGACTCACGATTTGGAATTGGCAGCGATTGTGTTTGCTTTAAAATTTTGGCGACATTACCTTTATGATATCCAATGTGAGATCTTTACGGATCATAAAAGTTTGAAATACATCTTTCCCAAAAAAAAATCAACATGCGACAAAGGCGATGGTTGGAATTGATAAAAGATTACGATATGGATATCAAATATCATCTCGGGAAAGCTAATGTTGTAACTGATGCACTCAGCAGGAAGAATTTAGAGTCTATGATTGTACCAATAACAGAGCAAAAAGAGTTACTGCGAGATCTGCAAAAGTTAGAACTGCTTACGTGTATATCGACATCCCAAACTCAAGGCTTGCTCTTTCAATTGACAGTGGAACACTCACTTACACAAAGAGTAAGGAAAGTGATGAATCAGGATCCTATTTTTATGAATTTTTGGGGCAAGGTGAGGAGTGGCCAGACAACTACATTTGTAGAGAATGATGGATTGTTATTTCTCAATGGAAGATTGTGTATTCCTAATGTCAATTTAATTCGATCTGAATTACTTTATGAAGCGCATCATACAACTTATTCAATATATCCTGGAAGAACAAAGATGTATCAAGACCTCAAAAGGAGTTTTGGTGGCCAGGAATGAAGACTGATATCATCAAATATATTGCCAAGTGTCAGACTTGTCAACTCGTAAAGGCAGAACATCAGAAGTCTGGCGGATATCCTTACCTATTCCGGAGTGGAAGTGGGAAGATATCACGATAGACTTCGTGATGGGATTGTCAAGGAGCAAAGCAGGAAATAATGGTATATGGGTGATTGTAGATCGACTCACAAAAGTTGCACATTTTGTCCCTATGAAGAATGATAGTCCAGTTCAAAAATTAGTCGACCAGTACATTGATAATATTATGAAATATCATGGAATTCTCCGATCTATTGTTTCTGACAGAGATGGACATTTTACATCTGATAGTTGGAAGTTAGTACAGAAAGGATTGGGAACAAGGTTATTGTATAACACTGCATTCCACCCGCAAATTGATGGTCAGTCCGAGCGAACCATTCAAATGTTAGAAGACATTTTAAGGATGGTCGTACTAGATTTACGAGTATCATGGGAAAAATACTTATCACTGTTAGAATTTTCTTATAATAATAGCTAACAGTCAAGTATTCAGATGGCACCATTTAAAGCGTTGTATGGGCGGAGGTGTCGCACCCCATTAAGTTGGGCGGATAATGGTGAACAAAGTTTATTTAAAAAGGAACGAGTAGATAAGCTAAATGATAAACTTGCAATTGTGCGAAAAAGATTGAAAGTAGCGCAAGACAGACATCAAAAATATTATAACGTCAGACATTGAAGAGTTGAATTTAATGTGGGCGATATGGTATGCCTGAAAATAAAACCTTTCGAAGGAGTTTAGAGAATTCGTCGACTGGGGAAACTTAGTCCACGATATGTAGGACCTTTCCCAATCACTGAAAGGATTGGAGAAGTCGCATATCGCTTGGCGTTATCTGATGCGGTTCAGAATCTCCATGATGTATTTCACGTGTCTTCCTTGAGGAAGTTTATAGCGGATCCGGACACGATAGTCCTTTCTGAGCAGATTCAAATTGAAGCTGACTTATCCAGTCCAACAGAGCCATACAAAATAGTGGATTGGCAAAACAAACAACTCCGAAACAAAGCAGTTCGATTTGTTAAAGTCTGGTGGAAAGGACATAGTGAACAAGAAGCTACTTGGGAAAAAGAAGAAGTAATGCGTGACCTTTTTTCTCTTCCTATTTGAGGAAGATGCGGATTGAAGATTTTCGCAGACAAAAATTCAATAAGGGAGAATTGTGACGTCGCGTAAAATCGTACAGGTAATCTTTTAATTTCTATGGTTGATATAAGCTAGAAATAAGTTAGTATTAAACCGGTTTAATTTAAGTGTGAGTTTTGACCGGTAGGAGGAGGAATCGACCGACACCAAGCGGTCAAAATCGTGCGTGTCACGATATTAGGAGTCGGCATCGAGTAAAAAGGCCCGCAGTCTTCATTTCTTCCAGAACAGAACAGCAGTCGTGCCGACGGAAGCCGCAACTCACCGATCGACGTCGATCGTCGTAGAAAGCTCGAATCTCCTCCGTTTCTCTCGATTTTTATTCCTAACGCAAGGTAATCTCTTCCTCTCAACTCCTCTTGAGTTTTGGTTGGATTGGAGACTCCGTTTTCAAGATTTGAAAGTTCTAGGTTAACCTAAAATTTTTTTTTTCACTTAAGCTTTCTGCTCTTGAGTTTCAGAGGATTATTAGGGCTTATTTTGTTATATTTATGTAAGGTTTTGCAAACCATGAAAACCCTAAAAGGGTAAATGTTATTTCTGCCCTAATACTAGTTACCTAAGTCCTCTCAAATATTATTACGAACAAAATACTCATGTATAATGAATTTAGGGCATGTTAGCAGAATTAATGTAGATTAGTGACTCCAAATCCCTACTTTGAGAAAAATGATTGCTCCAATTCACCCATTGAAGGTTAGGGATTTCTACCCTACCCTAAATAAGTGATTGCATGGGCCTTAGAGTTAGGGCAGCAATCCCCTCCCTCCTTTGACCTAATTAGGTTAAGGGGATTCCACATAAAGCCTATTAATGTAAGGAATAAACACCAAAGGCATCAAATTGATAATTATTTGATGTTCTATATTGTAGGAGATGACGTCACAAGGCAGTGGTAGGCGAAATGAAGAAGAAAGGAGAGATAATGGCAAGGAGAAAGTGCGAGAAACTGAACAACGTAAAGATAAGGGCAAAGAGAAAGTAGGGGTGAGTTCTTCTTCCCTATACTATGTTTGCTTTCTTTATTCCTTATGTTTATATGTTGTGCTTACATCTAAGATAATATAATGAAAACAAGAGAATACATTAATGAAAATAAGAGAATATAAGCTTAGATGAATGCAAAGAAAGCAATACGTGAGAAAGACACAAGAAAATTGTAACAATGCAAGAAATAAAAGGAACATGGAAATAAAGGGAAGTGACGGGCTATGGAAAGTGTTAACCCAATTAGAAGATGGGGAGAATAATCTTCCTTATCGTGCGAGTTAAGGGCACGATTGGTAATATGTACGTGCGAGACAAAGGCACGTGAAAATATTATCTTAGTCTGAGATAAAGACACTTAATTTACATTTCTGTTAGCTCACTTTCAAAAATGAATTAAAAGGCAAAGAAAGAGACATAAAATGAAAGAAATATGTCAAAATATCAAGAACTAATCGTGATAAGGAAAAACAAGGAAAATCAAGAATTCACATAGTCAATTGACTAATATAAAATAAAACTAAACAAGTCAAGGAAGAGGCGCTCTCAGTCACCAATAGTCAACGTCGATCATGTACTCCTCGGCAGTAAAAGAATATCGTCTTTGGGTGGAGGTTTATTCAACAGTCCTAGGCGTACTAGAGGAGCACAGGGAGAGGTGTAGAGACACAGAGTGTCCCCACGAGTAGTTTCAGTTTTATTTCATGTAGTATCAGTATTAGTTCTCATGATATAGATGTATGTACATATTATCTGTATATTATGAGTCAGTTGTATATGTATGGTATGGTAAGCCCCTTTTGTATGTTAAGGCTACTTTTTTGGACGTATATATCTGTATCAGAAACTTTTAAGGAAACAGAATGGTTTATTTTGTCCTGATATTTTATTTCTCGTACCCTCTTTCTTTGTTGCTGTACTCTGAATGTTCATTCATTGCTCTTATGAAATGTTAAGTTATATTGTAGCGGTAGCCATAAGAGGGCCGTTACAACCCGAATGTATGTATATATATATATTCGCAATATAAAAACTATGTAAATAATCCCCGATGATGAAAATATGATTTCAGCGTCGATTCGACGTCGCACTTTAATTTTGATGTTCGGGTTTTCCGATTGATTTTGCGACAGTCGTTTCGTTTTCGTTTAATTTTGAATGGCTTGAGTTGGCCGGATTTTATATGAGCTGAATGGGAGATTGGGCTTGGTTTGGACTGGGGTTTATGTATGATATTTGGTGGTTGGACCGACTGGGTGTGTGTGATTGTGGTTGTGCACGGTTTATTGTGAGAAACCGACTGTGCCGGTTGTGTTGACCGGTTGCCTGGGTTAGGCGGCGGAGTCTCCTGTGATATAACAGTATGCTGCATATTTTTTTCCTCTTCATTTCGACGGAACGAACCGACGGAAGCTCAGGTCGCGTCGATCACTCTAACCGCCTCAAATCTCCTCTGTTTCGCACGATTTTTTCTTCTCTAGGAAGAGGATGACATCCGGCGATAGACGCGACGAGAATCCTACGAGAGACAAAGGTAAAGGAAAGTTAGGGTGAGTCCTTACCATTTCTTTTTTTTATAAACCTGATAAGGTAGTTATTCTTTAAATATTTGATATCATTGAAACTATAAATCGTCGAACACGCTAATGTGGCTTAGCGGGTGATAGAACTCCGAGGGGAACCAAATATAAATAATTTTTATTTTTGAATTAAATTGAACGAACTGAAATGAATTGAAGAAAATGATTCGGAAATGAAATAAGTTGAAATCGAGAACGCGTCGACGCACCAAAATGCTAAGGGTCGTCCGGGTAGGGGGATGCTTCAGACTCATACACCTCGTGAGAGGGGTAGAACTGCCTATTGCGCGTGTGGGCGCCCTAAAGCGGATATTGATATGATGGGTCGCCGGACCCTGATGTTTGAGAATTTGAATGACCCTCAGCATTTTGAGAAATGAATCACGAATGAACAAACTTCGATATAAAATGAACGAAATATGATTTGATATCAGATATAGAATTGTTGATTATACCTATTTCCTAGCTTAGAAACATGATCATACTGATATAGATTTGATTGTTGTTGGCTCTCTTATCTGCTTGCAGTGCGAAGCAACATGTAAGGGTAAGGAATTCACTTAGTTTTCAAAACTAACTAGTTGTTGATTTCTCTTATAGGAACCGAGCACTAGCGTACCAGACCCCGCTAGACGGACTCAGACCGAGGCAGTTCGAAGACCAGTCGAAAACGTGGCTCATCCACGGGTTAGCATATGCGTCTACTACTTGTACATTTGTAGATCTTTGTAGTTTAGACGTTCTGTACATGTACTTTCATGTGGATAGTGTATATATTCTGTATGACATGTGGTTTTATGTTTTCACCAGGTACACATTTTTATTATAACTGCTGCACATATACTTGTGAGAAACCTGCTCGAAACAAAAATTTAAATTGTGGCGGATTTTGGCCGTTACACATATGTTGGGTCAAGTGAGAGATTGTTATAACTAATAATCATGTGTGTCAAATATGTTTATTATGAGAGTTACTGAGTTGTCATTAACATCGACTCAAATTTAGGTGATCTAATTAATCGGATCGAATACGTTTCATATTGTATGAGAGGTTCAAATAATACGTGGATACCAGGTGTCGTTTACGTTTATATGAAGGGCTTAAATGAAAAACGGCCACATTCAGTTCTAGCATCCCATCGCTAGAGAGAACTAAAGGAGTAAGAGGAAGAGTCTTCTTCACCGGGACCTTATAAACTTGGAAGATCCATGACCGCAACAATCCATCCTCATGGATTCAAGTATGCTTCCGCTCAAGTTTTCATCTCGATGTTTCGACTAGAGCGAATTCGTCTCCGTTATGGATTCACGGATTCACCCCAACATAGCAATCTATGGTAGTCAGATTTTCATCATTGTATTTGTCATACTGGTACTTAGTTATCTTTCTACTTGATTTATTGAGATTTATAGGGCTTAATTCGCCGCGTATTGATCTTAAGCATTGTCGTTGTGTGCGGATTAAAACTTGCTCTAATCTTGATTTTCTAAGATTTTTTTTACTTGCCTGCAAGCATTTACTCAAGTCGTATAATTTTAGTACTAGCAATCTTGTGTTGGATGCTCCTATAAGTACATTCATTAAACTTATATTAACACATTGTGTTTGTGTAGGGTTGGTAGTTATGTCCAGCATTGCCATACCGAATGTGTTCTAAGATTAAGATCGCCACATCCTTGGCCTTATTCAGCATCCAAAGTACTTACGATAGATTATGCAATCTATACTGGTATAATATAAATGAAAAGGTATGACTTTGAATACCATCAACACAAGTAGAAAATTCAGTGGACCTAGGTATCAATAATATGTCATCCTTTCAATTGATCAGATGTTTCAGAACTAAATGTAAATAAAATAAAAAATAGATAATCAATTGGTTGCTTGGAAAATTCAAAAGACCAACAGTAAATCCTATCAATCTCAATATGTTCAATTTAGGAGTGTGACGTAAGAACCAGTAACTTAAATAGGTGGCGCAAATTATTAAATATTTCTAAACTACGGATTATTTAGAACAATAAGCAATAAAATTAAAATTCATGTATTGCTTCAGAAGAGTTAAAAGAGCAACAAAGATTACAGTACATAATCTCAAACACATCTAAAAAAACAAAGATTTAGTACCACTGTATCATCCAGCATCCCTTGGCCAGAATCTCCACCAACCACTACCATTTTACTCCCAATGACAACTGCTGCGTGCTATATCCAAATCACAAAGCTCAAGTCATGAAAATGAAAAAGAAAAAACATGCATTATTTTCCGCTAAAATGAAACAGATGAATAATCAAAATGAAAGATGGCATCATGAAAACCAACATTTTGCAAAATCTGTACTCAACCCCAGTAGATCACCTTCTTATGGTATATAACAAAGTACAGTTCTAATCATTGTCAAAACCATAAACCCAAAATATAATCCTAATCAGCTTCTTCATTACTCGCTCACCTTTACCCACTGAAGGAAATTTGACCTCAACAGCTAATTAGCATAGGGGTGTGCATGAAAAACCGAAAACCGACCAAACCGCCCCAAACCGCCCAAACCGAACCGATTTTACACCGAACCGAACGACTCGGTTCGGTTTTGGTTTTCCTCTCTGAAAAACCGAACCGCACCGACTAATAATGCATGTAAAAATATTACCAATAATGATCTTTTAACTATTTTTCTTAACTAAATAATGTACACAAATTATATCAACTTAATAATTTTAATATCATTTGAACCAAAATAAATTTTTGTAATGCATATTTTATGCATCAAGACGAATTAAACATTTTGTTGAACTGATTTTTTTATATCTTTTTTAAAATTTTCTTGAGATATTTAAGTACACAATTATTTTAAATAGTATAACTGAAAAACCGAAAACCGAACCGAGTAAACCGACCAAAAAACCGAACCGAACCGATAAACATCGGTTCGGTTTTGGTTTGGGTTCAAACCGACCCAAACCGAACCGATTGCACCCCTAAATTAGCACGATCAACACCGACTATTCCTCTGAGGTCTCTAACCAGACTAAAACGGTCAATAAGTGTGCTAGTTGGAAATTGTTGTGCGAACTACCGCACCTATGCGAGTCAACCAAGTCAGTCACTTCATGCAAGCTCATGTTCCCTTATTATGTGACTAATGTATATCTTTATCGCATGAAAACACTAATCAACCTTGGCTATTGACATCGTGCAAACTCAACCACACGCATGCACACAAACTTGTGCTCTTAATGCATAATCTCGCACACTAAGGTGGTCAACTATGACCGTCATTCATAAATGTCCTACAATGCATATAGGATCCAGGAACAAGAGCAATTATGAATGGGTTTCATTGGAAAAAAAACAATAAACACACTATGCAACCCATGTATGAATTTTTACATGTGTGAGATTTAGCATTTCTCCCTCCAAGGGGCTTGTTGCAACCTTGGTATGCCTGGGCAGCACTTAAGTTGGAAATTTAAGGCCAGAAAAAATTACAGGATGCAAAAAATTTACAGATCAAGAGGGGAGAAATGCTTGGCGGTGAAGGAAAAGAAGAGTTAATTAAGTCCATTTGTCTAGGGTTTATTACAACACTTAGGCTTCGTTTGGCATGGCCTTTTTGCTCCGGTAAGTTTGGACAAAAATGCGGTGGTCATAACCTACAAAAATTCATGTATTTTATGCTCAAAATTAGTTTATTTTCTTGGTAGCGGTCATAACCTTTGTCATGCGAAACATATATTCCATGATAATGGCGTTTTTGACCAAACTCACCGGAGCAAATAAGCCGCGCCAAACGAAGCCTTAATCTCTTACAATGTTGCTTTGGAATTGAATCTTGAGAGTTATTGTTACGTTATTTTATTAAATATGTATGTTGTGGTGTGGTTGTTTGTGTATACAGGGGCAAGAGTGTCTTTTGTTGTTTTAGGATTTGGGGGGTTATGTATTCCCGGTTTGGGTTGTGAACCGGGTGTGGAAAAACTGAGTTATTGTGATGTGTGTTGCTCGGGTGATAGTGACGGGAATCTTCCCATGCTCCTCCTTTTCAATCCGTCTAGGGCTTGCCCTTAGGATTGCTTATCAATTCAAGCTCTTGTTAATCTATGTGCTCTTGGTTAGTTCCTGTTGTGTTGTGATAATTGTCTGCAGGAGAGTCTCAGTGTTGTGGAGGTTTATGTGGTTTCGGTGGCGTTCCGGTAAGGATACAACTGGTTCGCAACGGCATTCCAGGAAGGACATGTATCAGGGTATCAGAGCCAGGTTGGCGTCCGGGCGAACATGTCGGCATCAGATGCCACTAGGTAAAAGGAGTCACAATCCGAAATAGAGGGGCTCAAGCACAGCCATGAGGAGTTAGCGCGAACTATGCAGGCCATGGGGGAGGAGATGAGGTCGTTGTTCGCTGGCTTGAGGGGGAGCGTGCGACTGAAGGTAGTGGGGGCCAATCGCCGGATAGTAGGACTATCGGATCAACCTTCTCTTTGTCGCAGATCTCCATAAGGTTCCCGAGGTTGGAGTTTCCTCGCTTTTTCGTTGAGGATTTGATGTCATGGATATACAAGTGCGATCAATTTTTTGAGATTGATGGGACGCCAGAAGATATGAAGGTCAGGGTAGCTTCGGTGCACTTAGAAGGAAAGGCCCTATATTGGCACCAAGTGTACATGAAGGCAAGACTAACCTGGCAATGGCCGAATTTGGAGGAGTATAGTCAAGAATTACACGGTCGATTTAAGTCGGCGCTATTTGGTAACCCAATGAGTGAGTTGACAAATTTGCCACAACGCTCGACGGTTCAGAACTATTTGGACGAATTTGATTTGTTGCTTCATCAAGTTTCGATTTGTGAGGAGCATGCAATTAGCCTGTCTCGCCGGTCTCCGCGATAACATACAGTACGGCGTTCGAATGCTCCACCCCAAGTCACTCCATGAGACATATTCCTTGGCTCGGCTGCAAGAGAAGCTGACGTACCTCTATTGGAAGTCCACACCCAATCGGGAGGAGAATCAGACCTATGAGGAACATAAAGGACACACGCAGCGGCAAGCATTTAAACCGGCCGGTAATCATTATGCTGGACCGTCCCATCAGAACTTGGGGGAAGGGCGCAAATCCACTTTGTCAGAATTAGATGACAAGAGAAGAAAGGGTTTGTGATTTTGGTGCGACCAACAGTATCCCGGGTCATAAATGTCCCTACCGGCAACAGGCGTATTCGATGGAAGTGGTAGTGAAAGTAGTTAGAGAGGTTGATTTGGGAGAAGGGTAGAATGGGCCATTAGAGTTTGAAGAAGAAAAGGGAGACCAGCAGGTGCCACAGGTTTCCATGCATGCGTTGACGGGGGTGACACATTATCAAACAATGCGGGTGACGGCTTCTCACCACAGTTAGCCCATTAACGTGCTAATTGACTCGGGTAGCACCCACAATTTCCTAAACGAGGGGGCAGCTAGCCGGTTGCAATGTCGCCTAGTTTTGATGGCTCCTTTTTGGGCGGCAGTGGCTAATTGGAAAACAATGTCGAGCTCATACAAGGTGGTGGATTTCCAGTGGCGGATGCAAGGGGCTGAGTTTTTATCTGACATGTTCATCGTTCCATTAGGCGGGTGCGATGTGGTTCTGGGAGTGCAATGGATGATTATGCTGGGGCCGGTTAATTAAGACTTTGGTAATTTAAGGGTGGAATTCTGCAACTGAAGGAAGAAAGTGGCATTGCGGGGGTCGAAGACGGGTCATGGACCGTGGAGCAAGAGCAACCGGTTCCAAAAATTAATCGAGAAAGGGGGACAACTCAATATGCTAGCCTTATGTCGTATTCGATGGAAGTGGTAGTGGAAGCAGTTGGAGAGGTTGATTCGGGAGAAGGGGAGAATGAGCCATTGGAGTTTGAAGAAGAAAAGGGAGACCCGCAGTTGTCGCAGGTTTCCATGCATGCGTTGACGGAGGTGACACATTATCAAACAATGCGGGTGACGGCTTCTCACCACAGTTAGCCCATTAACGTGCTCATTGACTTGGGTAGCACCTAAGTTTTCAAGGCGCGCCTGAGGCGCCGGGCGCACAAGGCGCAGTGGGCGGCGCCCGAGCACGGACAAGGCGGGCGAAATGCCCCGGGCGCGCCCGAGGCGTGCCCGCTTGCGGACCATTCAGGCACACATTAGGCGCGCCTAGCCGCCGGTTCGTCTTTTTTAGGTTTAAATTTTGTTTCTTATAAGAAGTCGGGGTAGGGCACGCTGTGTCGTCGGCATTCTTTATCTCACGCAACTGACGCAGGGAAATCTCGCCCTGACGCCCTAATCTGCTTGTCGCTCTCGCCGCTCCTCATCTGCTCGTCGGCCGCCGTTTATTGGTTAGTTTCTTCTTCTATTCTTCTCTTCTTCTCCTCTTCTTCTCCTTATTTCTTCTTTAATCTTTCCCTGTTTCTTCTACTCGTCAGCCCCGACATCTCTGTTTCTTCTCTTCTTATATGATCTTGATTATAGGAGGCAATCTCTACTCCTCTTTTTGTTCCCTACTTTGATTCGTGTTATTCTTTTACTATGGCCCAAGGGGATGTGTTTCTTTTAAAATGTTGAGTAGATATGTTCTTCAATTGTCTCCTTTTCAATTTGGGGTAGAACTTTTTCTTAGTAGGTCATTCATTCTTCTTTATTTACTGGTTCGGGGAGTTGTGAATTGTTGAGCCATTTTATATAAGATGGATGTTGAAAGACCAATAGGTGATTGTTATTGTTGATTGATTTAATGTTCAAGATAATGGTTTTTTTGAATGGTCTGATAGTTTAAACTGCGGGTCAAGCACATGACTTTACCAATGGTTACTCTGAACTCTAGAAAAGCTTATCAATATTGCTCTTTTTGCCAAATAAAATGCTACAGTTGATTTGAGTTCGATTATCTTGCATGCAAAGTTTGTGCAATGTTTCCTAAAGTGAATGCTTGTGTGTTATTGTATAAATTCGCTGACAAAATATCCTAAAATGAATAAAAACAAATGCTAGCTTCAGCCCCAGTTCACTGTTTTACAGTGAACCGGAAGCCCAGTTCACTATGGAAGTTAGTTCAGTGATTTTCACTTTCCACTAATTCTCTTCATCTCTTGTTAATTATTATATATACTCATTCTTTTTGTTGTAAAATGATTTAATAGTTGGTAATGGATGCGAGTGAATCTGGTTTATCGAGTGTCCAATATAGGATTGATCCAGGCTGGAAGTATGTGCGTCAGACATCTGCAGCTAATAAAAATGATTTAACTTGCAATTTCTGTGAGAAAGCCACAAAGAGTGAATTTTTTTGTGCGAAGCAACATCTATTTGGGGGATTCAGAAATACCAAAACTTGTCTCAAATGCCCACAACATGTACAGACAAAAATTTAAGAGTATATGAAAAAGAAAATGATTGCAAGCAATACGAAAAAAGAAACATTCTCAGACTTTGCAGATGTAGATACTATTGAAAGCGATGAGGATATGGATGACATTGGAGCGAAGATTCATGGATATGGACCAAGCGGTGTGCCTAAAAATCCTTGGACCAAAGGACCGATGGATGTTTTTTTTGCACCTAACATCGAGAAGAAAATGCAAAAAAAGGCCAACAAAAATTAATGAAACAAACTTCTATTAATGAAGCCTGTAAGAAGAAACTTAGAGGGAGGGCTTGCAAGCATATAGCTCAATGGATGTATGATGCAGCGATTCCTTTTAATGTTGTTACATATCCTAATTTTGCAGTGATGATAGAATCCGTTGGACAGTTTGGGATTGTTTGGATGATCTATCATGGCAGACGGATGGACAGATGAGAAATAGAGAACTCTTATAAATTTTTTGGTGAATTCACCCAAAGATATATTTTTCTTGGAATTTGTTGATGCAAATGATTATGCAAAGACTGGGGAGAGGATGTTTGAATTGCTTGATAGAGTTTTGGAACGTGTTGGAGAGCCCAATGTCATTCAAGTGGTTACTGATAGTGCAAGCAATAATGTACTAGCAGGTAAATATATTATTAATCATCATTATTTAATATTTATTTAATTTTAATGTCATATATTGACTTGGAACGTGTTTGTTATGAAATAGGAAAATTATTGGAAGCAAAATGACCACATTATTGGACACCGTGTGTCGTCCATTGCATCGACTTAATGCTGGAGGATATTGGAAAGATTCCTAGCATTAGTAGAACAATTAAAAGAGCAATGACCGTAAATAGTTATATTTACGTTCGGCCTGAACTAGTCAACATGCTAAAGAGCTTCACAGGGCAAGTGGAGCTTGTTAGGCATGCTGTTACTAGGTTTGCAACTTTTTTCCTTGCTCTTCAGCGCATTCATAAGCAGAGGACCAATCTAAGAAAGATGTTCACTTCACCCGAGTGGATATCGAATAATGGGCAAAGGAAACGGGAGGTAAGCAGGTACAGAGCATTATAGACATGGTCTCTTTCTGGAATACTCTTGTGTATATTTTGAAGATTTTTGGACCTTTAGTTCGGGTACTAAGATTGGTAGGTGGGGAAAACAGACCGACTATATATTATACCTATGAGGCTATGGATAGAGCGAAAGAGACAATCATGAACTCTTTCAATGGAAAAGAGGAAAAATACAAGGATGTCTTGAAGATTGTGGACAAGAGATGGGAAAACCAGCTTCATCGACCATTGCATGCGGCGGCTCATTATTTAAATCCGGAATTCTTCTATTCAAATCCTGAAATGGCATTAGATGGAGAAGTCATGAGAGGTTTATACCAAACAATGCAAAAGCTCATTCCAAATCCTAGCATTTAAGATACAATTATGGACCAGCTAAGTTTATATAAAAATGTTGAAAGTTCATTTGGAATGCAATTCGCAGTTTCACATAGGAAAACAAAATCCTCAGGTTAGTAAATTAAATATTACTCAAAGTTTCAAACAAATAGTTTATTTACTAAGAATGATTTATTAATTTATTGATATTTATTTTTTGGGATAGCTGAATGGTGACACAATCATATGGAGCTGATACTCCTAATCTGACTAAATTTACTATAAAGGTTTTAAGTCTTACTTGTATTTCATCTGGATGTGAGCGTAATTTGAGTTTTTTGAACATGTACGAATTTTTTTGAACAAGTATGTAAATATTAATTTATATCATTATATGATTAATTATTTATTTCATTATTTGTTATGTTGCAGGTCCATAGCAAAAAAAGGAATTGACTAGCACAACAACGCCTAAATGATTTAGTATTTGTAAAATACAATCGCTCATTACAACAGCGATATGATTCAAGTGATCGTATTGATCCGATCTCACTAAAGATATTGACGACAACAATGAATGGTTGATGAGAGGAATGGAGGAAGATGAGGGGGTTGAGCAGATGACGATTTAGTTTTTGATGACGATTTATTGACATGGGGTACGATAGCTAGGGCCAGGGGAGTAGAAGAGGACATCTATACAACACGCTTATCCAAAGGGAAGAAGATAGCTGACAAGGGAAGCACGTCTAAGATGAGGGCACCTACTCAATCAATTCATACAGATGATGCTGAGGATGAAGACGAAGTCGAGTTCAATGAAGAAGAAGATTTTAGTGAAGAAGATGAAACCTTAATTGATTCAGACGATGAGTAATTAATACTTAATAATGACGAGATCGCGAGACCGGGAAAAAATTGAAAAACTATGTGATGACATGATGTTATGTTCTTTTTTTGCACATTAATTTAGAGTTTATGATTCTTGACTTGGTAGTTTATGTTTGTTTTTGATGCGAAACATTACAATCTCTTAATATTTTTTTCAAATCATTGTTTTCAAATGTTAATAACATTTCATCTCCCAGTCTTTCTATTTGTTATGTAAGTTTGTGAATAGTTCTCATTGTTGTTCAACTGGTGGAAGAGCATATTACTTTGGATGATAATTCGTATGTGTTTGCTCGTAACTTACTCCAGTTACCTTGTTTATTCTCTTTGAATTTAATTGAAGCATTTTCAAGTTGATTTAACTTGATTGTATACGATTATATAGCATTCTAATTTCAATAGTGAATGTTTTTGACTTTATTAATTTCATCACCTATAGTAATTATTTGTTAGATAGTTGCATATATATTGTATGTAGATCATTCTAAAATTTTAAGACATTTCATGACACTCACTCATTGAAATTTTTTACTATTCATTGTCAAATTTTAAGACATTTCATGACACTCATTCATTGGAGTTTTTATTACTCATTATAAAATTTTAAAACATTTCATAAACACTCACTCATAAGAGATTTCCAAAACCTTTTCCATCTGGCATTCGCGAATTGGGCGCCCAATTGGCTCAATTCCAGCGAATTGGACGTCTAATTCACTCAATTTCCTTTTCCCCCATTTTTACGCTTCACGTGCCTTAGGTGCGCGCCTGCGCCTTGCGTCTTGCGTCTGGGCTCCAGGGCCCTTTTGCGCCATGGTGCATCTTGCGCCTTTGATAACATAGGGTAGCACCCACAATTTCCGGGACGAGGGGGCAACTAACAGGTTGCAATGCCGCCTAGTTTTGATGGCTCCTTTTTCGGCAGTGGTGGCTAATGGGAAAACAATGTCGAGCTCATACAAGGTGGTGAATTTCCAGTGGTGGATGCAAGGGGCTGATTTTTTATTTGGCATGTTCATCCTTCCATTAGGCGGGTGCGATGTGGTTCTGGGAGTGCAATGGCTGATTACGTTGGTGCCGGTTAATTGGGACTTTGGTAATTTAAGGATGGAATTCTGCAACCGAGGGAAGAATGTGGCATTGCGGGGGTCGAAGACGGGTCATGGATCGTGGAGCAAGGGCAACCTGTTCCAAAAATTAATCGAGAAAGGGGGCAACTCAATATGCTAGCCTTATGTAGTATTCAAGATAGTCCAGGGTGGACCGGGAGGAGTTAAACAGCGAGTTGGGCTCGTGGAGGCTAGAAGGAAACCCTCCATCACCGGCCAAACAGCAGGCCCTGCTAGATTTGTTGAGCAGATTTGCGTATTTGTTTGAGGAGCCGAGGGGGCTGCCACCGAAGCGGGGGCAAGAGAACAAGATTATGCTGAAAGAAGAAGGGAAGAGCGTCAATTTGCGTCCGTATCGATATCCGCCTTAGTAGAAATCGGAAATTGAAAGGCTTATTGGTGATTTGTTGAGTACCGGAGTGATCCGGTATAGCAATAGTCAGTTCGCATCTCTCGTGGTCTTGGTGAAGAAACATGATGGCTCTTGGCATTTATGTGTGCACTATCGGGAATTGAACCAGGACACAGTGAAGGACAAATTTCTCATTCCTCTCATCGAGGAGCTGATCGACGAGCTACATAGGGTCGTGTACTTTTCCAAGTTGGATTTGTGTGCCAAATACTACCAAGTGAGGATGACCGAATAATATATACACATGACGACATTTCGCACACACCAAGAACACTACGAATTCTCGGTTATGTCGTTTGGCTTAACCAACACGCCATCGACATTCCAAAGCCTTATGAACCGGCCCTTTCAAGGTCAACTACACAAATGTATTCTAATTTTTTATGACATCTTGGTTTTCAGCTCGACGTGGAAGGAGCATTTGAACCATCTCGTCGTCACCTTTGAGGTATTGCGCTCCAACCAATTGGTGCTTAAGAGGAGTAAATGCGAGTTCGGCCGACCGCAGGTGCATTATTTGGGACAAATGATTCCCGGACTTGGTGTGGTGACTAATCCGACGAAGATCCAAGCCATGTTGGAGTGGCGACTCCAACGACGTTGAAGAAGGTTCGCGGTTTTTTGGGGTTGACCAGCTATTACAGGAAGTTCATCCAAGGATATGGCAATTTGGCACGACCACTTACGGAGTTGTTGAAACAGCGCACTTTTTCTTGGTCGGAGGCGGCAGAGTCAGCTTTCCAAGCTTTAAAGAAGGCGGTATCTAGCCCACTCGTGTTACAGTTGCCGGATTTTCAGCAGCCTTTTGTGGCAGAAACGGACATCGCGGAGTCGGGAGTGGGGGAGGTGTTGCTACAAAAGGAACGGCCAATCACATTCTTTAATAAAGCATTAGGAACGAAGAATGACGTCTTATCGATGTATGAAAAGGAGTTATTGGTCATTGTGCTCACCGTACAAAAGTGGAGACACTACTTGGTGGGGTGCTCGTTCGTGATACGCACGGATCAACAAAGTTTGAAGTTCATCCTAGAGCAAAAACGCCGGCTCAATAAAACTATCTTTCCAAGTTGATGGGGTATGATTTCAAGGTACAATACAAAAGTTGCAAGGAGAACGTGTGCGCCGATGCACTATCCCGAGTTCACGAAAAGTCGGAAGCTGCCTTATGTGCTCTGAGTATTTTTACAATTCGTCATATTGCAGCTAATTAAGAAATCATGGGAGGGGGGTACCCATCTACAGAAAATCATTCAAGCCAAGGAAGGTAATCCGGAGTCTCACCCGAAATTCACCTGGCAGCAGGGACTACTCTAGCGGAAGGGAAAATTGGTTGTTGGGAGGGGATGATGCGGTCAGAACAAAACTACTTCAGTTGTATCACGATAGCGCGGTTGGCGGTCATTCAGGGATCATGGACACCTACAAACGGATGAAACGACGGTTGTATTGGAAGAATATGAGGCCGGACATATATGATTATATTCAATGATGCACGGTTTGTCAGCAGTGTAAACCGGACAATCAGCGTCCCATGGGATTATTGCAGCCTTTGCCTATTCCGGAGCGGGTGTGGCAAGAGATATCATTGGACTTCAATGAAGGTCTTCCCAAGAGTAGCGGTAAATCTACGATATTAGTGGTGGTGGATCGCTTGAGTAAGCACGCCCATTTCGTGGCATTGCATCACTCGTACACGGCAGAAGCAATTGCACAGATTTTTCTTGACTCAGTGGTCCGATTGCACGGGTTACCCATGTCGATTGTCAGAGATCGAGACACGATCTTCATTAGCAATTTTTGGCAAGAACTATTTTGGGTGCTTCAGGTGCAGTTACATATGTCGGCGGCATACCACCGACAATCCGATGGGCAAGCGGAGGTGGTGAATCGTTGTGGAAAGTTATCTCCGTTGTATGTGCTTTGAGAGGCCGCAAAGTTGAGCTAGTTGGCTTCCTCTGGCCGAGTGGTGGTATAAGACGACGTACCAAAACACCATCCAAATGACACCGTACGAGGTGGTGTACGGGCAAGAGCCAACGGCACTACCGACATGTGGATGGGACAGCTACCTTGGAGGCAGTGGACCATTCATTGTCTGCCATAGATCGAGTGATGTAAATATTCAAGGTTAATCTTGCCAAAGCCCAAAACCGCATGGAAGTATTAGCGGATACCAAGCGCAAAGAGCATTCTTTTGATGTCAGGGAGCTAGTCTGGGTGCGATTACAACCATATCGCCAAGTCAGTCTTAGAGGACATCGGGTTCGCAAGTTGTCTCCAAATTTTGTTGGTCCATTCCAGGTGAGGGAGCAGGTAGGAACAGTGGCATACAAGTTGGACATTCCGGAGGAGGCCAAAGTGCAGCATACGTTTCACATCTCGCGGTTGAAGTACAAGGGCCATCCAGAAGGTGTGATTCTGCCCCTTCCATCAGCGGTTAATGAGGAGGGCAACGTGCTTGTGGAACTGTTGGCCATCTTGGGCCGGCGCATCGTCAACAAGGAAGGCCACGTGGTAACGCAATTGCTCATTCAATGGGTCAATGACACATCGTAGGAAGCAACTTGGGAGGATCTATGGTCTCTTAGCCAAAGGTGGCCGCACCTTGTTCATTGAGGACAAGGAACCCTTGATGGGGGAAGTATTGTTAAGTTTTGGTCCATTCCAGATGATAGAGCGGGTAGGAACAGTGGCATACAAGTTGGACCTTCCGGAAGAGGCCAAAGTGCATCATACGTTTCACATCTCGTTGTTGAAGAAGTACAAGGGCCCTCTAGAAGGTGTGATTATGCCCCTTCCATCGGCGGTTAACAAGGAGAGGAACGTGCTTATGGAACCGTTGGCCATCTTGGTTCGGCGCATCGCCAACAAGGAAGACCATGTGGTAACGCAATTGCTCATTCAGTGGGTCAACGACACACCGGAGGAAGCAACTTGGGAGGATCTATGGTCTCTTAGCCAAAGGTGGTCGCACCTTGTTCCTTGAGGACAAGGAACACTTGATGGGGGGATTATTGTTACGTTATTTTATTAAATATGTATGTTGTGCTGTGGTTGTTTGTGTATCCAGGGGAAAGAGTGTCTTTTGTTGTTTTAGGGTTTTGGGGGTTATGTATTCCCGGTTGGGGTTGTAAACCGGGTGTGGAAGAACTGAGTTGTTGTGTTGTGTGTTGATCGGGTTGTAGTGACGGGAATCTTCCCCGGCTCCTCCTTTTCAATCTGTTCAGCGCTTGCCCATAGGATTGCTTATAAATTCAAGCTCCTGTTAATCTCTATGCTCTTGGTTAGTTCTTGTTGTGCAGTGATAAGTGCCTGCAGGAGGGTCTCGGTGTTGTGGAGGTTTTTGGTAGTTTCGGTGGTTTCGGGGGCGTTCCGGTAAGGATAAAACTGGTTCACGGCGGCATTCCGGGAAGGATACTGTTACGGGCCGGGCCTAACAGGCTGGGGCTCGATACGCAGTCCTCCAGGATCGGGCGGCAAGGCTCTTCCCCGCTCCCAAATGGGCTTTTCCCCCCTCCCGTAACTGGGCCGCGGCCCATACACCGCAACCCCTCTCGGCAATCAATATAATTGTCGCAGGTTGTTGAGGCTGGGGCTCGATACCGAGACCTCCTTGATAAGAGGACTTAAACATGTCCTCCATCACCAACTGAGCCGCGACAATTAAACTAGTTGCCGAGAGGGATTGGGGTGTATGGGCTGCGGCCCTGTTACGGGAGGGGGGAAGCCCGTTCGGGGGCAGGAAAGAGCCCTGTCGCCCGACCCTGAAGGACTGGGTATCAAGCCCCAGCCTGCCATGCCCGGCCCGTAACAGGTACGCATCAGTTATCAATAGTTATCAATGGATTATGGTAATTTTTGAAACCCAATTATCCATTTTTATAAGAAAAATAGTAAACAAAATCAAGTTTATGAAAGGAGACAAACAATGGAAAAGTGAAAGTAAAACTTGAAAAAGACCGTCATTTTTCAGTAAGAATCAATCTGCTGAAAACATAAAACATGAAGCAAGAAAACCACCCATTACATGAAATCGAGGAACGGGCTTATCGCCTGCGGTCGGCACCAACATCCAGTTCTCAGAACATCCAACGCCGCACTTGCTAATACCCAATCCAGCAATAGAGCAGTCACAGTAATGCTCCTCCGACGGGCAGCTCCCGGACGCCCCAACCGCCGGTTCTTCCTATCCATCACCGGCCATATAAAAACATCAGAAAACTACTAAAAATTTGGCGAAACATCAAAAAAGTCGAAAGAGAAAAAAAACACACGTTAGTCTGAGAAGAGCTTTTCATAGGGCGAACTGGGTTCTGGGCCCCCTGTGAAGGATCGCCCACTTTAAGCCTGCACACAATTTTTTAAGGCATAATTTCGAAAGTCAATGGAGAGAAAGAAACCCTAAAAGGAGACAAAAGTGATTTCTACTTTGTGGCAAAAGGCGAGGGAGGAGACAATAAATAAAGAGAAAATTATAATAATAAAAGTAAGATGGCTGTTGGGAGGAGAAGAGCTGACCTCCCGAGCTTCGTTCGGCGGCGGGAGAAGCTGAACATTTTCGGCATTGGGGCCATAGAGTTAGCGGCGCCGGGAAATGAGAGGCCGCCGGAACTACACGGCACCCAGCGGCGAAATGCGGCCGAGGCAAACCCTAAAAAGAGTTGCAGGTTGCTAGTCAACGATGAGAAAGCGATTTCTGAAGCAACTACCACTCAGAGGTAGAGGACACTGCCACCCAGAGGTAGAGGAGGACACTGCCATCTCTCTCTCTCTCTCTCTCTCTCTCCACCTACCAACTAGTTGCAGAAGCTGTGGAGATTGAAGTGGCGTGTGGCCGTCGGTGTGGCCTTATCGCCACGTTGGGGGTGAGGACCGTTATAGCCCACGTGGACATGAAATGTATATTTTGGAAGGATTTGAAAAAATTAATTACAGTTATTAATAATTTGGGTAATTGTTACGGGCAAATAGTCGTGGAAAGTCCGGCTCGGAAAGTCCGCCCGGGCCCGGCCCGGCAAAAGTCCGGCTAGGCCCGGGCTGGGCTTAGGGCCCTTACCAGGCCCTCATTTTGACTGGTTGTCCGGCTCGGGCCGAGCCGGGCAAAGCCTGGGCGCCGGTCTAGCTTAAGCCCAGCATCGGGCTAAGCGAAAGTCTGGCGGGATTTTAATCCAGCCAGGCGCCAGGCGCCAGGCGGGATTAATCTCAATCTCGCCTCATCAGGCGGGATTAAATCTCGTCTGATCAGATCAGGCGGGATTAATCCCGCCCATGATTAGGCGGGCGGCAGGATAAAATCCCGTCAATTTAGGCGGGATTTTATCCCTCCTTTTTGAATTCAGGACCCGGCCGGGCCCGGGCCAGCCTGAAGGGCCTAAACAGGCCCCTCTTTTGGAGGGAGCCCGAGCCCGGCCCGGCTCAAATTGAGCCCAGGCCGAGCCCGGTTTCACAGAAGCCCGGGCCCGGTCTGGCCCGGCCCGATCAGACTTTTTGTACACGACTGGTGCAAATCTATTTTGGATAGGTGCAAATCAAATTTTAAAAAACAAATTATTTAATAATCGATATTTATTTTACGGTAAATTTTATAGGGGCAAACCACTCTTCCTCTCATATCACGTGAACTGCTCACCGATTAACCGTGAAAACCCTAGAATCGTGAAACCTCCACCGGTGAGTCTCCTCCCTGCGTCGTGCAGTGTCGGTGAGACTCTGAAATTTTTTCTGAAGCGTGAAACCTCCGGCAAGCCTCCACCCGGTGTCGTTTAGCATCGGCGAGCCTCCTCACTGCGAAGGTCCTTCTCCGCCGCCTCTTCTGTTTCCGTCGCGTCTTCCGTTTTCGTCACCTCTTCCTTCACCACCATTCGAAGCTCCACTCTTTCGGGTAATGGCAGACCCTGCTCCATTCTGATTTGTACCTCCTAATCTACTCAAGTAATGGCACTGATTTAGGGTCTTTTTTAATGGTTTTTCTCTAGCAACAAGTAAATAGTGGTAAATCAAATACATTTGTAGATCTTGTAGTTAATGGTAGTGCAGAATATTATGATTGTTTATATAAATATTTCTTTTCATAACACTATATTATGATTGATTTAGAAAATTTTTATTTTGGTTTGTCCGTAATAATTTGGTTTGCACATGTAAATTTTTGCTTTACCCATAAAATTGGTTTGCACATATCCAAAATAGGTTTGCCCATAACAATTAGCATAATTTATTATTGCTTAATGTAATGGAATTTATAATGGCAACCCGGCCATATTCGCAATTCACAGCCATCAAGTTGATATTTGCAACCCACCTGATATTTGCAGCCCAAAATTAATTTTTTATATATATATATATTATTTAATTTTGGTGTTGATGAGCTAAAATGCGAGGGCAAATTTTTTACTATGCATTGAAATGGCATCTTCCTTTTTTTTCCGTCATCGTCTGAGCTATGACTCATCAATGCAGTGTTGTGCAGATTTGGGCAATCTTTAGACTCGTGGAGATGGGCATGTGTTTCTCTTCCTTGCATCATTTGAGTCCACAGGAAGAGGTTTTCATTGAAGTGAGAGTCGCCCATTCCACTACTACCGTTGATGTTGGTTGAATTTGATGCCTCCCAGTACAGCCCTGGAGAAGAATTCTGTTGAATTGGTTTGGTTTTCAAACTCATGTATTTCACACTTTTCACCTACCGACCAATAATGATTGCTTTTCTCCTTCAAGCCGCCCATGTGCACTGATTAGACACATACAAAATGTTTCTAAGAAAGAAGATCTAGGCATATGAAATGACCATATAAATAGATAAATTGTGTATGGAAAGACACGCCACCAGTTTATCACCTTGTTGGATAAATGAACTCTTGGAAGTGGATCCGTGAAGAATAAGGCAGCTAGGTTGCGTTAGGCTGCAATGAGTGTGGGGAGGCTATAGTGGGGCAAGCGACGCAATGAGCATCAAGCTAGCTTACACGTAAGTTGGTCATTATTCGCGACATCTCTGGCAGCTGCAGTGGTTGTTGATCGATTGGCAGCGACAAATGTTCGTTCTGATACAAATCTTGTGCATCTATTTTACATATTACAGTCAAATTCATATTATTCTTTTGTGGAATTTTATATTTTGAGTTCATCTGCAGTGTATCTTTTGGACTTGTGTCTCATAATTTAAGTATTGTAATTTTATTGTATTAATGCAATTACGTGAAGTATGTTAAACAAGGGAGGGGTGGATCAATAAAGACTTGGAATGAAACTATAAGGAAAGATATGTTGTACTTAGGCATTAGTGAGATTATGACTAAAGATAGGGCATAATGAAGACAAAGAGTGTTGTTGTAATACAATTATATAAAGACATATTTCTTGTGAACGTATATTTATTTGTGTTTGGGGATTGTGCTTCTGTGATCAGAAATCTTAACAATTGGTATCAGAGATACATTCTGTAGGGAAGTGATTGGACATTTGAGGTAAGATTTAACTTTGGCGGTGAACGACTAGGTGATCTTCTCATCTTTTCAAATCAAATCTTAAATTATTCAGGTCTCAAATTGTGTCGGAGGACATCTTTGGTTGAGAAGAAAACAGAAGTTTGATGGCAAAATTTTAGTTTGCGACAAATTCACGTCAAAGATATGCTAGTTGAGTAGGGATAATTCAAGTTCTTGATGAGAAAAATTGACCCCTTGAAGTGAAGGACAATGAGTGGAATGACTTGGATGAGTATTTGACTTGTATTATTAGGATGTGTGTCGACGACAAAGTGAGCTTCAATTTTGGTGTCAAGAAGTTTGTGATCAAGATTTCAGAGAGGCTTAATAAATTGTATCAGGACAAGTCATTGACCACGAGTTTGTTGTTGAAAAAACCATTATATGTGCTGAAGATGTATGAGGTGGTAAACTATAAGAGCAATTTAATGTATTCAATGACGATCTATACAAATTTTATGTGGCTGGTGTGAAGGTGGAGAAAGAAGAGAATGTCATGTTACTTCATATCTCTCTCGTCGTGCTTTAAACACATGGTGATCACACTCATGTATGAGCAAGATACGATAAAGCTAGAGAATGTCACATAGGCATTATTGTCTAGTCATATGTTGAAGGACCTTGCTTTTAGGGGTAAGCATATTTTAGTCATGGATGGATAAGGGAGAGCATTTGATAAAGGATCGAGAGGTGCATGAGCTCAGTTAGTGTCAAAGAAGGGATTTATTTGTTACCACTAAAAATAGAGCAATCACATCACGAGGAACTACTTGCATTATGTGCAGAGTTTTGGAGACATCTAGGATACGAGTGTGTTGATGTTAAATCCGAGTGTGGAAAGTAATGATCTTTATGCCATCATTGAGAGTCGTGATGACTTTTATAGTAGCTGAATTTTAGATTTTTATGTATCATTGCACATATGCTCAGATGCGTCAAATGTTTAATTCTCTAGAAGTAATAATCGGGTTGATCTATTTAAAGGACAACTAAGGTTGTGAGATCATGAGTATAAGGACAGTGAATACATACACATGATGAGTTGGTACACAAACTTAAGAGGGTATATATGGTGCCTAAGATGCATAAGAATATGTTATCGTTGGGAAAATTGGGATTAAGTGGTTGTAACTTTGCAACAAGAGGGGTCTTAACGATGACATGTAACCATATAGGTGTGTCGTGCTCATAAAAGTTGTGCAGTTCAGTAGCTTGTATTGACTTATGGGGACTATAGTGCGAGATAATACACTTATGATTTATACAAGTGACTTGGTGGATGATCGAAGAGGTACAGTGGATCACCTGTCAGCAAGTCAAGTTCGGTGAGCCAGCTCCTGTGATTCGTATGCGTCGACATCACGTAGGTGAACCAAAGCGGAGATGAAGTTCCACTTTATCAAGTCATGCCTTGGGCATGAGGTGGTGCTTCATGAAAATAGTATATCATGTAGATGATGCTTTGTGTAGAATATGATATTTAAAATTCAAACCAAGATGATGATTGTTGAATTGGTTTGGTTTTTAAGCCCATGTGTTTCACATTTTTCACCTGTCGATCGCCAATGATAACTTTCCTTCTCTAAGTCGTGCATGTGCCTTGACTAGACACATATAAGAAGGCATATTGGAAATGAGACCAAAGTCCATTGCGAGCTTGTTTTGATCCAAGCGTCAAGGTTCCGGTAGCCTCACTAACGGTCTCCGCCTCTATATAGGATGTCAAGTTGCATATGCGACCTAGGAAAGGGGTGTCAACCCATATGGATGAGGAGCAACCTTGGTATGAGTAAGCCCAATACATGACACTATAGTCCCCTCATTTCTGCTAGGACAATTTAGTTCGCACATTGCAAATTCGGCAGGACAATGAGGCCATTTTCATATGGTATGAACCTCTTCATAGGAAGTTTTTTTTAAGACCATCATCTTATGAGCTTAAACAAACTTTCACACTCATCATAATATGAGTCTTAGCAAATTTTCATTCTCACCATCCAATGATCCTAGGTGAGCTTTCACTCTTATCGTCCTATGAGAATAAATAAAAACAAGCAAAAATAATGGACAAAAACCAGCATCTTTATATTTCTTTAAATAATAAGTGTTTACACTGTGGAAGAAATATCAAAAAATTAAAAGAGAGTCTTACCTCAATGCCTCGCCTCACCACCTCACCAAGTCGAGTTGGTTACACAACAACAACGGGTGATTTGATTCTTGAGTGGCGCGAGGTGGAGGACTCACCTTTGGAATTGTCGGTCAAGCCACAGTAGTTGGAGGAATCTGGGTCGCTATCGCTTGATAAGGTCTCGTCAGACTCATTCTCGAACACTTAGGGAGAAGAGGCTAAACTGATAGAGCCTTACCTCCCTTGATTAACCTTCGCATACGCTATATGTGTATGAGAAGGATCTCGCCACCATTGCGAATGTACTGGCAACGAATTGACCACAATTTGGTAGCCGAGTTGTAAAGGCGACCCCTCTTCTTCGACAAGGCCTCGGGAGCTGGAGGAGCGGTGAACTTTGACTACGAGGTGACGAGCTGAAACCTTAAAGAATCCAGCTTGCCTTGGATATCCACATTCTTCTTCTTCAATAGGGATATCTACTCCTCATCGAGGACCTTGACAACCTGAAATAAGAAAATCTAAGTAAAGTGAGAACAGAGCCTCACATACGAGGTAATGAAAGACATGAATTTATCAAAGAGTTCAAGAAATATCAATCGAACTCTCATTCTATATTCAATAACCTAATATTCGTCTTACTGAGGTGAATCCCGCAAAAACGGAAGAATCATGTCATCCTCTCTCGAGGCATGCATTCAATTCTCTTTATTCTCGAGTGATTGATTCATACAAGAGCCACTCGGCTAACCTACAAAAACATATATGAAATCATTCATAAATATATGAAATCAAGAATAAATCTAAGAAGATCGAAAATATAAAAGAGAGTGATAATATTTCATTCAAAGCTTTGTGATGAACAAGAACTACTTACTAAATTTCTTAACATGAAATAAAAATCAATAAAAGAAGAGACATTAAGAAATTTCTGAAATAAAATATATATCATTATTTCATAAAAAGAGAATACATTAACTAAAATAAAACATTGCATAGAGTAAAATTGCAATGAAGACATATCTACCAGAAATGAAGACATATCTGCCCAAATGGGTAGAGGGAGAGAGCACAGAGTATGATGAAATATGTCCACTATTTATAAAAAAAAAAGAGGAGGGACATGAAAGGTTGGAAGTAAAAACATTCAAGAGTGGGAGGAATCAGGCTCACAGATTGCAAAGAGAGGTTGAATATGGCAGCCATGATAAGGTGGCATGAATTTAATGGAGATGAATATGTCGTTCTACCACATGAAGGGTTGGAAATGACATTGGAGTGAGCCATGAATGTGGGCAGCCACATTAAAGTTTTGTTTTCATGGGTTTCACTTGGATGGTGGCGTGATTATATGCATGGAAGGGGAGATTAATAGACAATATTAATATTGAAATTTAGTGCATGAAGTGGCATGAAAGGCATATTATGGAGTGTGTTGATGAGGTGACAGTTGCATATATATAGAAGTGGGTCATGATAAAGGAGGTGACTGCAGTAACATTAAATGGAAATGAAGTGAAGTGACTTAATTTATGGGAATAGGAGGGGGTGACATGCATGAATTAATTTATCTGGATGATGGTTGTAGCAATATTATGGAGTTGACAATATTTCATGGATTGGAATAAGAGGTGCGGTGACAGTATTTAGATGATATTAATGTGGATGATATATGGAACTTATAGGCAGCGGCTTGCATGAGAGTTGACATGAAGCAGCTTGGGTTTGGCATGGGTTGCATGGAAGATGACGCGACAACTTGAATTAATTACTTTGGATGAGTTTGCATAGATCGTCCAAACGACAACTTAAATAATATGCCACGACAACAAGTGTAGCTTGTACTCACGTGCTCGGCCAACATGACAACTTAAATAATATGTCATTTTCAATGCCAAAGGCACGACCGTAACATTAAACCTACAAAATTAAATAAAATCTAAACTAGTAAATCAAAATATAAAAAAATGATTTATTAACTAAAATAGAAATAATATTTACAAATTCATATTAAAAATATATTAAATATTATACTAGAGCAAAAGTATGACAAAATTTTATAAGGCAATAATAGGATTTTCAATTAAACTTAAAATTTATTAAATCAAAAGAAAACTAGAAATAAAATTTAGGAATTAAAGAGACAAGTCCTATGAAATTAAAATGAAAAGAGAAAGATATTTAGCCAACATTTCTCAAATAAATTAACTAGCAAGACAAATTGAGTAATTTGCAAACAAAATTATATTAGAATTATAAACATCTTAACTTGAAAGAAACTTAAAGAAAAAATTGCATACCACTAATTATGCTCTCTTAATATTTTAATTTAAATCTGAAATAAAAATATTGGCTAAGGGTTTTTGGGAAAAAATATATAAAGAGACAATTGATTGAAGATGATGAATTTTATCCTCTCAGTACTCCTCTCTCCCTTTTAATATATTTTATATGTTTAATTTTTCCTCTCATTTTCATGACATATAAACAAAAAATTCTCTTCATACAAAAAATAAATGATTCTAAAGTAATGAATTTTATTCTCTTACTTTTTCTATTTTTTGCTTTTGGGTTGCATAAGTTTACCAAAGAATAATGAATTTTATCATCTTATTCTCATGACATATGATCTAATAAAAAAATCAAGGATAGAAAAAGACCAAGGAAAATGGCTAAACAAATTTTAGAATATAAATCAAAATACTCGAGAGTAACTACTAGTAGATTAATCTTTCTTAAAAATTTAAAAGCATGAGATAAAAATAACTAGAATCCAAAGATGTTAAACAAAATTACTATATAATGAAGCTACTTAAAAAAAATAAAAAAATATAAAATAAATTACTCTAATATATTTAAAATCATAAAATATTTTTTAAAAATAAATCACCTAAAAATTAAATTCAACTAACCATGATAAAATAAAAGGTTAGCAAACAAAAAATAATAAAAATGTTTATAAATAAACTCAAATTAAATTTTTGAAAATAGCAAAAAACTAAGCAATAATTCATGATATTCTTAGATTTTTCTAAGTAAATTTTTTTAATTTTAAAATTATGACCTTTTTTGGATTTTCTTTGTTTAAAATATATAATAGGAAAAAAGACACGGAAGTAATAATCATAAACTTATTTTTGAATTTTTTTAGAAAATATCCTTTTTTTTTTGAAATTTTCATTTTCTAATTTTCAAAATTTTAGAATTTTTGCTAAGTGCTATAAAAAAAGAAAATAAAATAAAAATATATCTATTTTAAAAGTTTTACGATTTTATAATTTTTTTGTAATTTTTTAAAGATTTAAAAAGAATAGGAAAACACTCCTCTCATGCTTAAAATTTAAGATTGTCCCTAATATTGAAAACCAAGGACAAAAAAAACATGAATATAAGAAAAAAAAGATGAAACGAGAGAAAGAACACATCCCTTATTTGGAGATAAAAAGAGTGCGTGAACACATGCAAAATAAGTTAGAACAAAACAACAAACACAAAACAAAGCAAACAACATAAAACAAAATGAAAAACAAAATTTGTGAAAAATTTTCTTAAAAGTTTTATAATTTTTTGGATTATATATATATATATATATATATATATATATATATATATATATATATATAATTTTTTGTGTTGTTTTTTTTGAAACTTACAAAAAAAGAAGAGAAAAAAGATAAAAATGTTTTAATGTGATTTAATTAGTCTTGGCCTTCCAAAGGTCAACCAGATGAAGGGCTCACAAGGTACTAGGGGATGCAATGAGATAACATCTCAAATTTTCGTTTACAAGAATTTAGTTACAACTTTAATTTTTTAAAAGGTGGAGAATAAAAAATAAAAAAAATTGAAAATAGTAATAGCGTCGCCTCTTTTCAAAATATCCGCAACAATGGCGCCAACAGTGTCACGACCCGTCTCTACAAAAGTCAGAGTGCGCTTCGGGCGGGCCGTGATGCCACATACATGCGTGGAAAAAAAACCATGTCTGCTAAGGCAGATGCAGAGATACTGGTAATTGGTATAAAATAATTACGTTTAAGTAAAAATAGTTTGATTTTTATATGCGGAAGCTTCTAGAACATAATAGTGGAAAATCTGAATGCATAAGTATTTTTTAATAAAACTCCCAACACAAGTTTCAGACACAGATTTTTATGTCATGACATGCTCAAATGAATGAGCATGCAAATAATACTAAATTCTAATACATATAATATATAAATAGCCTAGCAGTTGTTCATGATACCAGAGAAAATATTTGATTGCAATTATTACATAAAAGAAATATTTGACAGTAAAAGAAATGTAAATATAGAATCTGGAACTTTAAGCAGATCGGGCTCGAGAACCTGGAGGCGCTGCACAAACTCTAAGGTAATTCCAAAGCAAAAAAGAAAAGCCTCATAACATTGAAATAATCAGGGTGAGCAAAGTAAAGTAAAGAACAGTAGAAACAGAAGTATACAAGTACCTGTTTTCATGAAGCGATACTAACAAAACAGACAAGTAAATGAGTCATCAGAAATAATTAGAATCAAAAGACTACTCCGGAGAATAATATATATTTGAACAAGTAATATCATCAGTTGCAATCAATGAAGTGTGTAGGTGTTTTGAGTGGATGCGCATGGTTCACACTCAGTCTGGATAAAAGTCTTATTAGAAAAACTTTCTGCTTGTAGTGACCATCGTCACGGCCCAGGCCTGGCTCAAGGAGTCTTAGCGGGTCCCAACTGGCACCGTGAAGACTGCAACCCAAGTGACCACAACATGTTTCAATGTTTGCTTATGATAATATGAGTTATATGATTCACACTGTAGTGATTTAACTGAAACGAAAACACTTTAAGTGAACGATCAGTCCAAGAATAGGTTTTACTCATACAGACGTATGAAACAAGATTCGACGACACAGAAGAAACCAAACAGTGAGTTTTGAATCTTGCTGGTTTTGAGGAGTTAATGTTTCAATATCGAGAAAGTTTTTCGAGTAAATTGCAGAGGCAAATTGAAATGTATCAGATCAGAGATATAGAGTACTCACCTAGAGTAAACCATCCTTTGACACAAGTATTTTCCACATAAAAAGTGCATTACGAGCATGATATATCAAAACACCAATCATAAACTTGTTAACCCGAATTCATTATAATTATTATCGTGACATTGTTGTTCGTGATTACCGCTCTTCGATTCTTCAAATTATTCGTCAAATAAGATGCAACTCATATAAGTGTGAATCCAATTCATATAATCCTCAATAATTGTCATTTTGATATTTATTAATCATTTCCAGCAATTCAACATACTTCGAATTATACATCAAATGAGAAATCCGATCATCTAAGTGAACATTCAAATAAAATTATCTGCAATCACAATCTCATGACATTCCAAATATATTAACACTAAGATATTAACTTGCCGGATTAGACATTCGATACTTCAATTCATTTGACAACACAAACAGTCAGGGGTGAATTCGTATAATCATAAGAACAGACCAAGTAATTGAAATTCAATGATTGCAAGAGAGAGATATCTCTACTTGCCTGAAGGAAGCTGAAACTGGCGATGATGGCTGAGCGATAAATGCGAAATCAGAAATACTATTTTGAACCTATACAAGAACGATGAAAACGACATAATAAATTAACACTACACTAACATAGGCATGATTCGATACATAACTAGATTAAGAGCGGGCTAAGAAAATTTACTTCCCTCATGAGTGATGGGAGAAGAGATTCCAGGCAGAGACATAAACTTGACGGGGCTTAGGCTTGGGCAAACCCAAATTTAGAGGGGACTTTGGAGAAATTTCATCACTTAAGTCGAGGAGCAGTGCCGGAAATCACGAAAATAAAACGATTAGTTGCTACAAGAGGGGCAAAAACTTGGATCCACAGAAATATACGCAAATTGGGGCACAATTTTGTAAATGTAAAGTCAATCAAATAAGAATAAAGAGGAGTGGGAACGAGAAAACCTTACCCAAGAAGATCAAATCCGGGCTCTAAATCTGAGTAGAGGCGAAAAACGAGAAACCCTAGGTGCTCTCTTGAAATCACCGGCCAAGAGGCCAAGAAAATTGGGCTGATGTTGCTGCCCTAATTAAGGAGGCTGTCACGACTTGGGGAGGAGAAGAAGAGGGCTGCTGCAGGCCATTGGAGGAAGGGAGAAGAAGCGATGCTGGCTACCTTTTTGATGAGCAGAACCATCGGCTAGGGTAGGAGATGTCAGCCCAAGCAGGAGGAGGAGAAGGCAACCATGACTGGGAAACATGAGGAGGCGCCGACCACAGGAGGAAGAGGGGAAGGAGTGGTCGGCGACGAGCATGGAGGCAGAATCGAGGGTCGACGTAGGAGGGGGAGGCAGAATCGAGAGCGGGGGCTTTCTGTGGGAGCAACGACGGATGCGGGAGACGGAACCGAGCGGGATCAGGAGAAAAATACCCTAGGCCGACATATATGCGGGTTTAAGAAGAGTGGGCTCGATTAGGTTAGGTTTTAATCAATTTTTTTGTTATTATAAATATGACATTAATATAATCCCTCATTTTAACTTCATTTAAACTATGGGTTGTTACATTCAATCATACTTAGAAAGTTTCATCCCAAAACTTCCCCGAGAAACTCTCTGAATAGGGACTCTTAGGGCAAAGATTCAAATGACAACCATTCCAACAAGAATTCACAAATCAAGGTATGAAAGTTAACTATGAATGCAAAGAAACATAGATGATAACAAGCGCGAAGGTTTATCAAAATTAAGAGAAATGTTGCGGATACTTGCTACGAAGGTCAGATACACATTCAGAGGGGAAACTCTTTAGACTTAGCGGGTTCGGCCAGATACAAAGTATTTGCTCCAGGGAGCACAAGAATTACTTCAATTAGCTCAAAATTAAAAGGTAAGACTAAAGGATTTGAGAGCAAGAAAGATCTTGCATGAAGGAAAGACAGGACACCAAAGAGGAAAAGAAACTAAATGACGATTGAGCATCGACGGAAGCGAGTCAAACTGGAGTTGGAGAATCACAAGACAATGCTGAAGTAATTCAGCAGTGCAATTAGCAAGAAGACTCTCATTTCTCACTGACACTCAGAAGCTAACTAGAAAGTGGATACATGATGACCAGATAAGATTGACAGACATGCGAAACAGGAAAGACTAATTACAAATATCAGAAACTTAAAATTAGAGATTCTAACACATTTCCTACTGCTAGGTACATAAATTATGTAATAATTATAATATTTTCATTGCACAACTCTAGGTAATAATCATGCAAGTGCAACCATGAGATCTTGTGCGATGTCAATCAATTAGTAAATTTATGCGTGTACAATCATTATTGTTGTTCTCAGCTTCACACTTGTGCAATGATTTATGATATGAATGTAAATGAATGGATACACATGTCATGTTAAGCGCCCATATTACTTAATATATCATGCATATTAGGACTCTAATGTCAGTGCACTTGAAAATATTAAATCGCTCATACAATTTAATATTCGCAAGCGGTGTATATCCTAGTGAAAATTCATATGCACAAAAATGTTAAGTTTGCCCATAATCCCTTAACATTCGTGTGTATACTTCTCATACTTATGAGTAAGTGTGTGCGTGTTTCAGCCGCGAACAACAGATAATGACAAGCTGAGCGAAGAAATGATGCATGCTTTTATATATTTATATAATAGAATTCAAAATATGTAGAATTTATAAAATATTTTATTCAACCTCTCTAACCTCCCTCTAATACCAACAGTCACGACCCGTCTCGACAAAAGTCAGAGTGCGCTTCGGGCGGGCCATGATGCCACAAACATGTGTGGAAAGAAAATCATGTCTGCTAACGCGGATGTAAAGATACTAGTAATAGGTATAAAATAATTACGTTTAAGTTAAAATAGTTTGATTTTTTATATGCAGAAGCTTTTAGAACATGATAGTGGAAAATCTAAATGCACAAGTATTTTTTAATAAAATTTCGAACACAAGTTTCAGACACAGATTTTTATGTCATGACAGGCTCAGATGAATGAACATGCAAATAATACTAAATTCTAGTACATATAATATATAAATAGCCTAACAGTTGTCCATGATATCAGAGAAAATATCTGATTGCAATTATTACATAAAAAAAATATTTGACAGTAAAAGAAATGTAAACATAGAACCTGGAACTTTAAGTAGATCGAGCTCGAGAACCTGAAAGCACTGCACGAACTCTAAGGTAATTTCAAAACAAAAAGAAAAAGTCTCAGAACATTGAAATAATCAGGATAAACAAACTAAAGTACAGAATAGTAGAAACAGAAGTATACAAGTATCTATTTTCATGAAGCAATGCTACCAAAATAGACAAGTAAATGAGTCATTAGAAATAATTAGAATCAAAAGACTACTCCGGAGAATAATATATATTTGAACAAGTAATATCATCAGTTGCAATCAATGAAATGTGTAGGTGTTTTGAGTGGATGCGCATGGTTCACACTCAGTCCGGATACAAGTCTCATTAGAAAAACTTCTTACTTATAGTGACCATCGTCATGGCCCAGGCCCGGCTCAAGGAGTCTTAGCGAGTCCCAACTGGCACCGTGAAGGCTGCAATCCAAGTGAGAGCCCAACACGTTTCAATGTTTGCTTATGATATTATGAGTTACATGATTCACACTGTAGTGATATTATGAGTTACATGATTCATACTGTAATGATTCACACTAAGAATAAGTTTTACTCATACAGACATACGAAACAAGATTCGACGACACGAAAGAAACCAAACATTGAGTTTTGAATCTTGCGGGTTTTGAGGGGTTAATGTTTCAATATCGAGAAAGTTTTTCGAGTAAATTGCAGAGGCAAATTGAAATGTGTCGGATCAGAGATATCGAGTACTCATCTAGGGTAAATCATCCTTTGACACAAGTATTTTCCACATAAAAAGTGCGTTACGGGCATGATATATCAAAACACCAATCATATACTTGTTAACCCGAATTTGTTATAATTATTATTGTGACATTATTGCTCGTGATTAACACTCTACGATTCTTTAAATTATTCGTCAAATAAGATGCAACTCATATAAGTGTGAATCCAATTAATCCAATTCATATAATCCTCAATAATTATCATTTTGATATTTGTTAATCATTTTCAATAATTCAACATACTTCAAATTATACATCAAACGAGAAATCTGATCATCTAAGTGAATATTCAAATAAAATTATCTGCGATCACAATCTCATGACATTCTAAATATATTAACTCGAAGATATTAACTTGCCGGATTAGACATTCGATACTTCAATTCATTTGACAACACAAACAGTCAGAGGTGAATTCGTATAATCATAAGAACAGACCAAGTAATTGAAAATCAATGATTGCAAGAGAGAGGTATCTTGCCTGAAGGAAGCTGAAACTAGCGATGACGGTTGAGCGGTACAAGCGAAATTAGAAATACTATTTTGAACCTGCACAAGAACGATGAAACCGACATAGTAAATTAATACTACACTAACATAGGCATGTTTCGATACATAACTAGATCAAGAGCGGGCTAAGAAAATTTACCTCCCTCATGAGTGAGGGGAGAAGAGATTCCACGCGGAGACGGAGACTTGACGAGGCTTAGGCTTGGGCAAACCCTAATTTAGAGGGGACTTTGGAGAAATTTCATCACTTGAGTCGAGGAGCAGTGTCGGAAATCACGAAAACAAAACGATTATTTGCTACAAGAGGGGCAGGAACTTGGATCCACAAAAATATACGCAAATTGTGGCACAATTTTGCAAATATAAGGTCAAGCAAATAAGAATAAAGAGGAGGAACGAGAAAATCTTACCCAAGGAGATCAAATCCGGGCTTTAAATCTGAGTAGAGGCGAAAAATGAGAAAACCCTAGGCACTCTCTTGAAATCACCGTCCAAGAGGCCGGGAAAATTGGGCTGATGTTGCTTCCCTAAGAGAGGAGACTGTCACGACCTGGGGAGGAGAAGAAGAGAGCTATTGCATGCCATTGGAGGAAGGGAGAAGAAGCGATGTTGGCGATCTTGTTGATGAGCAGAATCGTCGGCTAGGGCAGGAGATGTCTGCCCAAGCAAGCGGAGGAGAAGGCAACCACGACTGGGAAACATGAGGAGGCGTCAACCATAGGAGGAAGTGTAACACCTCCCCTGTAATGGACGTATAATATGGGTCCGGCCGGGGCCCCACAACATACGAACGCCACAGCTTTAGCATTAAAAGTTGATATAGCTACCCAAACTCAAAACACTTGCACAACACAGCGGAAAACCAAGCACAACTAGAAGTTATCCACTAACAAAAAGAGTACACAAATGGCCTTACGGCCTTACATCAAATGTCCAAAAGGGTAAACAGTACAATCAAACATGAATGTGCTCAGCACTCCTAGTCTACCTCGGCATGCAAGCCGGACAAAATAGTCTCAAACATACATCATCAAAAGTAGTGCTACAAAAGAGAAAACACTTCATGGGCTTAGGCCTTTTTGGCCGGCGTGCTAGCTCCTGCGTGCGATCCTTGCCCTGTAAAAATTATTAGTAACGTGGGTCAGCAAAGGCTGACCTCAAACTGTGTAACAACACATCTCCTCCCGGCCGCCCCTAACGGACCCCGGGGAACCCTCCAACCTGCAAGTCAGCACTTCATATGCAATATAAATTTCTATAAATAGAAATACATTAAAACAGGCTTGGATGTCTCAATCAACAAACATGTTCTCTACTGGTTGAGCATATAAAGAAAGGGCCTACTATGCAACATGAATGCAACACCCGGGCTTCACCCAAGGTACCCTACACCGTATGCATCTAGCACAACATCACATCAGTTGGGTACTCACACTTCCCCAATTGGCATAAAGCCGCAAACATTGAGGGAGACACAACTCCCTCGCACGGCGCACAGGCCGCCACATGGAATTCTTGCCAAGGCCCCACCCGCTTGTGGGCTTAGCCCCGGGCTTGCCTGCAAGCTCTGACGTCTCATGTCAGGATTCCAACAACCACAGACTGACCGATTCTAAGAAGCCTTGCTGGACCCCACCCGCTCATGGCCTCTTTGCCCGGGCTTGCCCCAAGCTTGGCACTCTCGTCAGTCTCACAGAAGGGGACTAGTCTCGCCGGGACACTCTCCACACATGACGCACATGTCACGGGATAGCCAGCCGACCACGGAGACATAGCCACGCCTTGGCACAACACAACCAAGACTAAACACATCGTAATCCCTCTTTGTACCGCAGCGTTCCCGCGCACCAAGGAAAACATCTCCAACTCGTGCGGAGCTAACCTTGTCCACCAAGGAAACCATCTCCATTCTCATTTGGAGCTAACCTTGTCAAGGAAACCATCTACCACCACGAGGAGCTAACCTTGTCCGGGTTCGACTACATGTACTCTTTTCAAGCAAACGAGACAATCACCAACACAACACAAACGACATCTTGCCGCATCGGAAACCTCTACGAATCCCTAAGTTCGTATGCAACATCACCGTGTCGGACTAACGGTCGCGACTACGGCTTCACCCACCATACCTAATCCACTAGCGAAGCGGATCTCTAATGCAAAATATGCCGGGGACGGACTCAATCGACCCGGAAGTTCCTCTTGAAACTTGGCAAGCCAAAACCCCTCTCATTTGAGAGTTTGGTGCCCAAAAATTAGAGAAAAGAAAACTAGATGATGCTAAAACGTGCATCCTAAAGACCGAGAGGAGAGATGTCGTTACCTTCCGACTCCTCTTCCTTGCCATGGCAAACTAGCCGGATGGAAAACTTCGCAGCGGTCTAAGCTCCACGGATCCGGACTCGGCTCGCGATTCGGAGCTCCGACACCCTTCCTACAGCCCAAGAGTTCTTCTTCTTCCTCCTTGCTCTAGGTTTTCTCAAGATCTTAGAAAGAGAGAACTTGGAAACGAATGAGGGTTTCCAACCCTGAATTCGGTCTTAACTCCCCAGGAGATGGCCTGAACCGTTAGATCCCAAAACCAGAAAAAGACTGGCTGCGATTCGCCTGGAAAATAAAAGATCTGGGCCGAACACGGCCTGGCACACGCCCGTGTCCAGGGCCGTGTGCCTCATTCGCCGTCTCAAATCGACGCGCCTGGAATCAGACACGAGCATCCGACACGCCCGTGTTCAATCCGACACGCCCGTGTCCCCAGTGACACGGCCGTGTGGCCTGCCGTGTAGCTCCAACGACACGGCCCCAACACCAACCCGAGAGGTGACACGGCCTGGGACACGCCCGTGTCCCAAGCCGTGTGCCCCAGTCTCGACACACTGTCGAGCAAAAGTGTCGACACATGGGCCGAGTGTCGACACGGCCTCGACACGCCCTGCGACACGCCCGTGTCGCAGGCCGTGTGCCCCACTCTCGACACTCTGTCGAGCACAAAGTGTCGACACTTGGGCCGAGTGTCGACACGGCCTCGACACGCCCTGCGACACGCCCGTGTCGCAGGCCGTGTGCCTCACTCTCGACACTTTGTCGAGCACAAAGTGTCGACACTTGGGCCGAGTGTCGACACGGCCTCGACACGCCCTGCGACACGCCCGTGTCGCAGGCCGTGTGCCTCACTCTCGACACTTTGTCGAGCACAAAGTGTCGACACTTGGGCCGAGTGTCGACACGGCCTCGACACGCCCTGCGACACGCCCGTGTCGCAGGCCGTGTGCCTCCTGCCAGAACCCAAAAATTTCCAGAACAGCAGACTGAACCTCTTGCAAAAACTGGGGTGTTACAACTCTCCCCCACTTAACTGAATTTCGTCCCGAAATTACAAAACAAAAGGGTACAAAACTTAAATTGTACCTGACACGAAGAGTTCTGGATAATCTTCCAGCATGGCCTGTTCTCGCTCCCACGAGAACTCCTCACGACCGCAGTTGTCCCAACGAACTTTCACAAGTTTAACTTCTTTATTCCGCAACTGCCGAATATCCGAATCTTCTATAGCGATTGGAAGGACTCGCGTCCTCAAGTCTTCCTCAATCGGCACCGATGCCGGCTCAATCACCACGCTAGACTCCACCAAGGCTTTCCTCAACACGGAGACGTGGAAGACGTCATGTAATCCACTCAAATCTGCGGACAATGCCAACCGATAGGCTGCTTCTCCTATCCGCTCAACAATTTCAAAAGGCCCCAAAAACCTTGGACTCAACTTCTTGAGTCGGCGAATCCGCGAGACGCCTTTGAACGGCTTGACCTTCAGATAAACCCAATCACCAACTGCAAATTCTAACTTCCGGTGACGAGCATTAAAATATTTCGCTTGCCTGTCTTGTGCCACCTTCATACGCTCTTGGATGGTCCGTACCATCTCACAAGCGTCAACTACCGCATCCTTTCCCAGAAGTTTGGTGTCTCCCGCCTCTGCCCAAGACATTGGCGTTCAACACCGCCTCCCATACAAAGCTTCGTATGGCGCCATCTTTATACTAGCTTGAAAACTGTTGTTGTACGCAAATTCTACCATGAAGAGGTGATCCTCCCACCTCTTGCCAAAATCAAGAACGCACATCCTCAACATATCCTCCATAGTACGGTTCGTTCTCTCCGTTTGCCCATCAGTTTGAGGATGGAACGCCGTACTAAACTTTAGCTTCGTGCCCAAGTTCTTCTGAACCAGTCTCCAGTCCTTGGACGTAAACCGTCCATCGCGATCACTGACTATGCTCTTAGGAATTCCGTGCAGTCGCACAATGTTGCAAACATACAACTCCACCAGCTTCTCCACGCTGTCCTCTTTCCGGTTCGGGATGAAGTGAGCCACCTTGGTTAGGCGATCCACGATCACCCAAATAGCATCATTCCCATGCTGCGATCTAGGCAAACCATGCACAAAGTCCATGGAGATGTCCTCAAATTTCCATTCAGGAATTGGAAGGGGCTTCAGGAACCCGCCCGGTTTCTGACATTCGGCCTTCACCAAGGCACATGTTTGGCAACGACTCACATACAAAGCCACATCTCGTTTCAACCCCGGCCACCAAAAGGATTTCTTCATATCCAAGTACATCTTTGTACTGCCTGGGTGAATGGAGTACTTTGAGAAGTGAGCCTCAAACATCAACTCCTCACGGAGATTGCCAAACTGCGGTACACAAACCCTTCCATCCTTTCTCAAGATTCCCCCGATGATCTCCCAGGTGCTGCTCTCGCCCATTTGAGCCTCCAACACAAAAGGTTGAAACTCCACATCTAATCGAGTCGCTTCCCGAATACGATCGGACAAGTCGTTTTGCACTTCAATCCAGTTCAACCGAGCCACGCTAGACTCGCCTCTCGCAACACATTCCAATCCAAGGGACTCCCATTCTCGTACCAACCGCTCATCATGAGCTTCGATCCAATTTCCTAGCCCCGAGTACTTTCTACTCAACGCATCCGCCACTACATTGGCTTTACCCGGCGTGTACTGAATCGCCACTTCGTAGTCTCCAAGAAACTCAACCCATCTGCGTTGCCGCATATTCAAGTCCTTTTGATCTAAGAGATACTTCAGGCTTTTATGGTCCGTGAAGATCTCCACTCTTGCGCCATAAACATAATGCCGCCAAATTTTCAGCGCGAAGATTACCGCCGCCAACTCCAAGTCATGGACGGGGTAATTCCTCTCATGAGGTTTCAGCTGTCTAGACCCAAAGGCTATCACCTTCCCATGTTGCACCAAAACGCAACCCAAACCGCATCCCGATGCGTCACTGAAAATTTGAAATCCATCTGTCCCTTGCGGTAAACTCAAGATCGGAGCCATCATAAGCCTCTCCTTTAGTGCCTCGAATGCTTGACCGCACTCTTGGGTCCACACAAATTTATGGTCTTTGCGAGTGAGAGAGGTGAGGGGTAGAACTATCTTCGAGAAATTCTCCACGAATCTCCTATAATACCCGGCTAGTCCAAGAAAACTTCGGACTTCCGCCACGGTTCTCAACACCGGCCAATCTCTGATGGCCTCCACCTTCGCTGGATCCACTGCCACCCCATCACCACTAATCACGTGGCCCAAAAATGCCACCTTCTCTAACCAGAACTCGCATTTGGAGAATTTTACATACAACTCATTCTCCCTCAACACTTGCAAAACTATCCTCAAGTGGGTCTCATGCTCCACTTCCGATTTGGAATACACCAAAATGTCATCAATGAAAACAACCACAAAAGAATCCAAGTATTCCCGGAATACCCGATTCATCAGATCCATGAACACCGATGGTGCGTTCGTCAGCCCGAACGGCATCACCGTAAACTCAAAGTGTCCATACCTTGTCCCAAAAGCAGTTTTGGGTATGTCCTCATCCCGAATTCGTAGCTGATAGTAGCCTGACTTCAAGTCCAACTTCGAATATACCATCGACCCCACCAATTGGTCAAATAAATCATCTATCCGAGGAATCAGATACTTATTCTTGACGGTCAACTTATTAAGCTCTCGGTAGTCTATGCACAGGCGCATGCTACCGTCTTTCTTCTTCACAAACAACACCGGTGCGCTCCACGGTGAAGAACTGGGTCTAATATACCCTTGCTCCAACAGTTCCTGCAACTGTACTTTAAGTTCCGCCAACTCCTTTGGTGCCATCCTAAAGGGAGGACGCGACACCGGTCTAGCCTCCGGCACTAGCTCGATCGAAAAGTCGATCTCCCGCCGAGGAGGCGCTCCAGGAAGTTCATCCGGAAACACATCCTTGAACTCTGCCACCACAGGCACTTCCTCAAAAGACAGTTGGGAGAGACGAACCTCCAGTAACGCTACAAGCGCTACGCCACCCTGGTTAACCGCCCGCACCAACTGCATGGCCGATATCAGGGAACAGGCCACTCCACCAAGGCCCTCAAACTTGACTTCTGTTTGCCCTTTACTCCTTAAGGTCACCACCTTAGAAAGGCAGTCAATACTGGCGCGCTGCTCTGCAAGCCAGTCCATACCCAAAATGACATCGAACTCTACTAATGGTAACACTGCCGCTTCCAGAGCGAAGACAACTCCGTCTAGCTCCCAACAAATGCGCCCTTTAGCCTCGGTGGTCATAGATGACCCATTGGGCATGCGCACTTTCAGCTCTGCTCCCGACGAGAAAGACTCAACTCCTATTCTCCGGATGAAGCTCTCCCCAAGAAAGGAGTGCGATGCTCCTGTATCAAACAATACCCTAGCGGGGTATCCGGAAACTAACACGAAGCCTACAACATAGACATTACACAAAAGTCTAAAAGGATGAAGCACAAAATTTAAACTTAAATTCTCTTCATACCTGTCACCACATCCGTCTGGCGGATCGCTTCTTGCTGTCCAAGGTTGTAGGCCCTTGGTTGCACCGGTTGGAACCGAGAAGCGCTCGACTCCGCCATCTTTCCTTTCTCTGCAGCACTGGGGCCCGAGCGCACCGACTGCTCCTGCTTTGACTCTTGCCCCGCTCCCCCTTGCTGACAAGCACGGGCTATGTGCCCAACCTTCCCGCAGTTGTAGCACGTCGGCGGTCCCCTAGAGTGGGAACCCCCAGGCGTCCAGTTGCTCCTCTCACCAGATCTGGAAGTGGAAGGCTTCTTCCTCCACCTACTCCCATCAGACTTTCCATGAGATTGGGAAGGCTTCCCTTCCCCTTGCTTGGGAGTAAAACCCTTACGGCGTTGGGTTCGCTCCAAATCATTCTCCAAACTCCTGGCGGCTTCAACTAACTCATTAAATCCCGCCCTCTTCATGGAGATGAGGGGCTGCCTCAGATTCTCCCTCAAACCTTGGTAGAAGAGGTTATCCCTCTCTACATCATCAGCCATTGTCGTTCCCGCATAACGACCCAAACGGGTGAACTCTTGCACGTACTCGTCCACCGTCTTTTCTCGCTGCATTAGATGCAAAAACTGTCTCTGCAGGGCCAACCGAGTTGAAACGGGGATATACCTCTTAAGAAAAGCGTCCCCGAACTCTTCCACTGACGGGGTGCGTCCCGGAAACTGGCGGCCGCTATGGCTCACCCACCACAACTTGGCGTCTCCTTCCAACATGAACGCCGCATACTCAGCTTTCTTTTCCTCTGGCGTCTCTGCCGCCCTTAACAGTTCTTGAATGCGAACCCACCAGTCTTCCGCATCCGTTGGCGTTCCGACACCCTTGAAAGACGGGGGATGGAAACTCAGGAAATACTTCATGTGTCGGTCTCCATGTCCAACAACTACTCTCTCCGCCAAAGGCTCCACTCGCCTGGCTTCTGTTCCTGGCACGGCCGTTGCCGTATCTGGTGTGGCAGGGGCTGCCACCTGAGCCGCTGCTGCAGCCTGAGCTGCCACCATCGCTTCTGCAAGCATGCGGCAGAAGTCGGCCGGGTCTACACCCGTGCCCAAAAGACCTGGAGCAGTAGCACTGCTCGCCGAGAGATCATCCCTTGCTCTTGAAGTGCCCGCCTCGTTGCTTGCACTCTTCAGGAAGACAAGAAATAAGGGATTAGTCTCCAATCTCAAGACTAAAACATAAGGACACTCATGGTCCCGCGTTACTCTTATGTGGATAACTTCTCTACGCACTGACCTTGAATCTAACCTGGCTCTGATACCAAATTGTAACACCTCCCCTGTAATGGACGTATAATATGGGTCCGGCCGGGGCCCCACAACATACGAACGCCACAGCTTTAGCATTAAAAGTTGATATAGCTACCCAAACTCAAAACACTTGCACAACACAGCGGAAAACCAAGCACAACTAGAAGTTATCCACTAACAAAAAGAGTACACAAATGGCCTTACGGCCTTACATCAAATGTCCAAAAGGGTAAACAGTACAATCAAACATGAATGTGCTCAGCACTCCTAGTCTACCTCGGCATGCAAGCCGGACAAAATAGTCTCAAACATACATCATCAAAAGTAGTGCTACAAAAGAGAAAACACTTCATGGGCTTAGGCCTTTTTGGCCGGCGTGCTAGCTCCTGCGTGCGATCCTTGCCCTGTAAAAATTATTAGTAACGTGGGTCAGCAAAGGCTGACCTCAAACTGTGTAACAACACATCTCCTCCCGGCCGCCCCTAACGGACCCCGGGGAACCCTCCAACCTGCAAGTCAGCACTTCATATGCAATATAAATTTCTATAAATAGAAATACATTAAAACAGGCTTGGATGTCTCAATCAACAAACATGTTCTCTACTGGTTGAGCATATAAAGAAAGGGCCTACTATGCAACATGAATGCAACACCCGGGCTTCACCCAAGGTACCCTACACCGTATGCATCTAGCACAACATCACATCAGTTGGGTACTCACACTTCCCCAATTGGCATAAAGCCGCAAACATTGAGGGAGACACAACTCCCTCGCACGGCGCACAGGCCGCCACATGGAATTCTTGCCAAGGCCCCACCCGCTTGTGGGCTTAGCCCCGGGCTTGCCTGCAAGCTCTGACGTCTCATGTCAGGATTCCAACAACCACAGACTGACCGATTCTAAGAAGCCTTGCTGGACCCCACCCGCTCATGGCCTCTTTGCCCGGGCTTGCCCCAAGCTTGGCACTCTCGTCAGTCTCACAGAAGGGGACTAGTCTCGCCGGGACACTCTCCACACATGACGCACATGTCACGGGATAGCCAGCCGACCACGGAGACATAGCCACGCCTTGGCACAACACAACCAAGACTAAACACATCGTAATCCCTCTTTGTACCGCAGTGTTCCCGCGCACCAAGGAAAACATCTCCAACTCGTGCGGAGCTAACCTTGTCCACCAAGGAAACCATCTCCATTCTCATTTGGAGCTAACCTTGTCAAGGAAACCATCTACCACCACGAGGAGCTAACCTTGTCCGGGTTCGACTACATGTACTCTTTTCAAGCAAACGGGACAATCACCAACACAACACAAACGACATCTTGCCGCATCGGAAACCTCTACGAATCCCTAAGTTCGTATGCAACATCACCGTGTCGGACTAACGGTCGCGACTACGGCTTCACCCACCATACCTAATCCACTAGCGAAGCGGATCTCTAATGCAAAATATGCCGGGGACGGACTCAATCGACCCGGAAGTTCCTCTTGAAACTTGGCAAGCCAAAACCCCTCTCATTTGAGAGTTTGGTGCCCAAAAATTAGAGAAAAGAAAACTAGATGATGCTAAAACGTGCATCCTAAAGACCGAGAGGAGAGATGTCGTTACCTTCCGACTCCTCTTCCTTGCCATGGCAAACTAGCCGGATGGAAAACTTCGCAGCGGTCTAAGCTCCACGGATCCGGACTCGGCTCGCGATTCGGAGCTCCGACACCCTTCCTACAGCCCAAGAGTTCTTCTTCTTCCTCCTTGCTCTAGGTTTTCTCAAGATCTTAGAAAGAGAGAACTTGGAAACGAATGAGGGTTTCCAACCCTGAATTCGGTCTTAACTCCCCAGGAGATGGCCTGAACCGTTAGATCCCAAAACCAGAAAAAGACTGGCTGCGATTCGCCTGGAAAATAAAAGATCTGGGCCGAACACGGCCTGACACACGCCCGTGTCCAGGGCCGTGTGCCTCATTCGCCGTCTCAAATCGACGCGCCTGGAATCAGACACGGGCATCCGACACGCCCGTGTTCAATCCGACACGCCCGTGTCCCCAGTGACACGGCCGTGTGGCCTGCCGTGTAGCTCCAACGACACGGCCCCAACACCAACCCGAGAGGTGACACGGCCTGGGACACGCCCGTGTCCCAAGCCGTGTGCCCCAGTCTCGACACACTGTCGAGCAAAAGTGTCGACACATGGGCCGAGTGTCGACACGGCCTCGACACGCCCTGCGACACGCCCGTGTCGCAGGCCGTGTGCCCCACTCTCGACACTCTGTCGAGCACAAAGTGTCGACACTTGGGCCGAGTGTCGACACGGCCTCGACACGCCCTGCGACACGCCCGTGTCGCAGGCCGTGTGCCTCACTCTCGACACTTTGTCGAGCACAAAGTGTCGACACTTGGGCCGAGTGTCGACACGGCCTCGACACGCCCTGCGACACGCCCGTGTCGCAGGCCGTGTGCCTCACTCTCGACACTTTGTCGAGCACAAAGTGTCGACACTTGGGCCGAGTGTCGACACGGCCTCGACACGCCCTGCGACACGCCCGTGTCGCAGGCCGTGTGCCTCCTGCCAGAACCCAAAAATTTCCAGAACAGCAGACTGAACCTCTTGCAAAAACTGGGGTGTTACAGGAAGAGAGGCAAGAGTGGTCGACAACGAGCAGAGAGGCAGAATCGGGGGGTCGGCATAGGAGGGGGAGGCGGAATCGGGTGTAGGGGCTTCGTGCGGGAGCAGCGGCGGATGCGGGAGAAAGAACCGAGCGGGATCAGGAGAAAAATACCCTAGGCCGACATATGTGCTGGTATAAGAAGAGTGGGCTCAGTTAGGTTAGGTTTTAATCAATTTTTTTTGTTATTACAAATATGACATTAATATAACCCCTCATTTTAACTTCATTTAAATTATGAGTTGTTACAAACAGTTTGATAGAGAAATTCGTGTTCTTCAACCTATACTCGATTAAAGTAAGTGTATGTATAAAAATATAACATTGAATCTTAAAAATATCAATGTCGTATTAAAACTTTGGTCTGTCGAGTACTACTATTTTAAGAAAACTAACTATTATTTTATCATTAATATAAAATTAAGATAATTTTATAATTAAAACCGATGAAAAATAAGAAACCCAAACCTGAACAAAACGCACTTCAAATGAAATGTAAAAAATATTTTATGATTTTCTGATACGTGGCTTGACCGCGGGAATTTCCAAAATACGAACACACAACATTCAAGGAATGCGTCCAACAGAGATTAGAAATATTAACCAAAGTCTCGTTCTATAGTCGATAACCTAATGCTCGTCTTACTGAAGTGAATCATGCAAAATCGGAAGAATCACATAACCCTCTCGCGAGACACACATTCAATTATCTTTATTTTTGAGCGATCGATTCGTACAAGATCCACCCGACTAACCGATAAAAATAGATATGAAATCTTACATAGACATATGAAATCAAGATAAATAAAAAATAAATCTAAGGAGATCGGAAATATAAAAGAGAGAGATAATATTTCATTCAAAACTTTGTGTTGAACAACACTATTTACTAAATTTCTTGATATGGAATAAATAATAATAAAAGAGGAGACATTGAGAAATTTTTGAAATAAAAAATATATAATTATTTCATAAAAAGAAAATACAATAACTAAAATAAAACATTAATGCATGAAGTAAAATTGCATAAAACAAAATCTAAGAGAATAAAATGAAAATACAAGTAATTAAATCTAAACAAAAAATACAAGGAAAAATGCGGGAAATGAAGACATAATCTGCCCAAATGGGCAGAGGGAGAGAGTCTTGAGTATGATGAAATATGTTCACTATTTATAGGAAAAAGATATAATAAATATGAAGGGGACATGAAAGGTTGAAAGTGAAAATATTCAAGAGGTAGAGGAATGAGACTCGTGAATTGCAAATGGAGGATGAATATGACAGCCATGATAAGATGGAATGAATTAAATGAAGATGAATATGAGGTTAGGCCACATGTGTAACATCCGCAAATTAATACGGATGTTAAGAATGTATTTTAGGGCGCGATCGAGAGAGATTGATCGAGCATTTATCGTTTTGAGGAGTGACGTCTTAAAATTTTTTTTATTATCGCACGTAATTAAATATTTAAAGAGTCGTTACTATAATGTTTTGACTCGTTCCGATACAAGGGTGTAGTATAGATTCTAAGTGTTGGAGTCTAATAATAATTTTTGTAATTATTTTGAAATCTAAAATTTTTATAGCGTTGTGCCAGTTCGATCCTCTCCTAGCGGTTTCCGAAACCGCTCATCCCATGCCCCTTAATTTAATTGCAGTGTAACCATCTTCTCACGATAACTGTGGCTTTACTCTCCCTCCCGCAGTCGTCAAACTCCTCAGCTTAATAACCCGCAACCTTAGCTTCTTTCTCCCCCCTCACGAGCGTTTGACGTAACTGCCGCACTACTTCGTCACTCACAGGAGCCGTTCCAGCGACACGACTTGTCCTTCTTCCTGTCCGTGGAAACAACGGCAGACTTAATCACCGCCCTCTTCTACAGTCGCGCCTGAAGTTTTCGCCACTCCAGTCATCGGTGCCCAGTGGTGTTGTTTCTGCTCTACTCCCCTCTGGTGGTATCCGACGGTACTCGTTCAATTTCAGAAACTTTCGGCGAGTTTATCCTAGGGGTGTGTTGGTAGCCAATTTCCCAAACCCTCATTTATGTGCAGATATTAAGTATATTTCTAGAAAGGACTTCCAGATTTTATTTCTATTTGAGTTTGGGGAATCTCTTTTCCTCCATCTAGTTCACAAATGGTTGGCCTTGCAGATAACCCTCTTCTTGTTGTCAACCCTAGTGGTGTCGAGATCTGCTAGTTTCAATCCTCTCCCTCAAGAAAATTTTTAGGGTATGTTAATGCTCTTTGGGAATTTCAGATTTCACTCCTATATAATATATATATGTATACATTTTAGAATGTCAACCTTAGCCCAATCCTAAACAGTGGATATCCTAGGTGATCAGTGGGATCTAAAATTCTAGTTTGGGCATAACCGTCTCCGTGTCAAAAATCGTTATCCCTTTTTGCCAAGAGGGTGTAACCAGGAAGTTATGTCGCCGCATCAGGTGTATGAAAGACACAACCCCACTATAAGAAATCCTTATTTTTTCTGGATAGACATATCAGATAGCTTGTTTAATAACATATATTATAATTCAGAATAATTAATATTGTTGTGTGGAACCACTACTATTGCTAGTGATTTGTAGCTCTATTACCACATCGATAGTACATGATGATCATAATTAGATTATAAACATCTCAAACAATTCGTCCATACTAATCACAAGTAAAATACTCTTATATATTTACAAACATGAGATAGTGATTTTAAGAATATACCTTCTAGTCGAGTAAACCAATATGATGAGTTGTCTTTACTACGCACATGTTCGGAAGATGAGTAGCACTAGTTAGAAGATGTTTAATGGCATGCTGGAGAATTCCACTCGTGTTTGATAGAGACACACTATCTTTCTCGTGGGATGTACTGAACCCTATGAGTCACAAGGTTTGAGAGATGTACACTGATTCAGAAGATTAGTAGATTCAAGTCTGTGTCCGTGAAACACTAGAACACTTGAGTTCGTTAGTAAGACTCGGATCGTTAGACTAATGTTGCGCGATAGAAGTTACTTTGCCTAGAACTTTGTCGAAGAACAATCATAAGTGAATTTCGAACTCAAGTTTAGACCGAACCCTAGAAACTCTTAGTTAACCATATTATTCGGATCTTGAGTAAACTTCGTACATTATGAGTAACTAGAAGAGTCATTTATTTTGCTTGTTTTATTTGAGAAAATCATGCTTAGTACACTATCATATAATTTTTCTATAGTACAAATTCTATTTTCAAAGCATTGTATATTTTTCTTCAAAACAAATTTTAATGTCACTAGGAGGAGTAATTTTTCTTACTCACCTTTTAGGCTGACCCATGTTTGTGCATGTTTTTACAGGAGACTCAGGTGGGAAACTACGATTAGGATGAACGTGTTATTAGAGTCGCACTTATAGTTTGTTTTCCCTTCCAGTTGTTGATTTACTTTTAGTATCTTACTGTTATGTTTTGAACTCTTGTAATATTAATGTTTAAGAATTTGTATATGTACCAGACTTTATGTAATTTTTCAGATATTCAGTGGTTTGGTTCTTTTTCTATCTAGTAGCTCTGTGGATTAAACTTGTTGAGGTACACCTTTACTCTTAGTTTCATATTCAACTTTCGTTGTAAGTTTACATTTTTGTTTTTTATTTATTTATGTCTGTTATGTACTAGTTTTAATACTGTTTCTTAGTTTACTTCTAACCGTTGGACCCGGCCAGACGACTGATTGGTTGTATAACTAGGCTAAGGTGTTACAATTGGTATCAGAGACAGGTTTAGGATCCCATGACCCAAAAAATTCACAGAGCCATATGATTTCATTTTAACCACTCATTCGATGATAGAGTCATTGAGTTTTATCTGATTTTCAAGTTGTGCATGCATTATTTTTCTTAGTAGATCCTTAATTTTATTCTTAGGCATCAATAATTCTTTTATCCTTTGTATTATAGGCACTGCCTACCTGTGAGGCCGGCGAGCCTTCTCACCATAATACTACACCTGAGATAACCATGGATGATAATAGTGCCCCAGCAGCGCCTCCAGCACCTAAAGCACCAGCAGCTCTAGCAGTGCCAGACCCAGCAGATATGGTCGCCATTTTTGCTAGAGCTGTGGCCTTAGCTATGGTGGAATTCAAAAATGCACTGCCTGCTACAGATCCAACCGCACTTCCTGTGCCAGCTGCAGGGGATTTAGGGATGGAGCGCTATCTGAGGAATCTCCGCGATCTTCATCCCTCCAACTTCACTGGTGAAAAGACGCCAATGGACACTGATGATTGGATGATTTAGACCCGTGAACTGCTTGAGGTGATGGAGTGCCCAAAGAACAAGAAGGTTCCGTTAGCAGATTTTCTCCTGAAAGGAGAGGCCCATCAGTGGTGGACCAGACAATTGGCAGACGACCCCGCTCATAAGTGCTTTAGTGTAAAATTTGTCTTTACCTCGTGTTCTTTATTCTTTTAGAGTAATGACTTGTGTTTACCAATGTTATCTGGTCGTACCGCAGGCATGTTCACCTAGAATGAATTCTCGTCGGCTCCAGCTAACTGGTTTGTTCCCCTGTCTAAGCGTCGCAGCCTCCAGAAGAAGTACCTTAAGCTGATTCAAGGGGACAAGACAGTGGTGACTTATGAATGAGAGTTGGCCCATCTTTCTCGTTATGCAGAAACGATGCAGGGGGATGAGAACAAGAAATATAACCGCTTTGTGGACGGACTGTGTGATTCTTTGAAGCAGCCGTTGATGACGATGGTGAATGCAGATTATAAGAGTTTAGTGGACACTACTACAAAGTTAGAAGTTGATCAGTAGAAGGTGTAAAAGCACAACAAATTACGTTCGAAGCGACCTCATGATGCACCTCAGCAACATCATAACAAGAATAGCGAGGGTAGAAACTAGAACAAGAAGCAGAGGTTAAGAGCCCAGAATGATTATCAGACTGGGACCAGGATTAAGGATTACCCCCTTTGCCCGAAGTGTTATCGCCACCATCTAGGAGAGTGTTTGACTACCACGAGGGTATGTTACAAATGTCAGTAATCAGAACATATAGCTCGTTAATGTTAAGGAGCTTCTGGAAATCAAGTAATTTAAGTTAAGTGTTGATTGATGCTTATCTATGCAAACCTTTTTCACCTTAGTCTAATTTAGCGTAACCCTCTCTTGTAGTCGAAATTTGAGGTCGGTGGCCCGAGTAAAGCTGACAAAGAAAAAGCACCAATGGACGCTGACACGAAACCAGCTCCGGGATGTGGACCAGTGCAGTCTAGAGGTTATAACATTGGCCAATAGGAAGCCAAGGAGCAGGAGGATGTGGTGACAAGTATGTGTTATAGTATGACTATATTATAGGAAATTTAATTAAATCCTCCTTAGTGACACTGCAAATTTGCTTGATCAATCATTCATATATGTATTCTTATGATTTATAATGTACCCTCCAAGATTCTCTTTGACACAGACGCTTCACACTCGTTCATAACAGAATCTCTAGTACATAGGCTGAGATTAGAAGTCTGTCCAACGACATCATCGTTAGAGGTCATGATGCCCAATGGATCCTTTTTGCAGACCAGAGATAGATGTAGGGTACCGGTGCAATTTGGAGAAGCGGAGATTGTTGTAGAAGCCTTGCTACTTCATATTGCAGGTTTCGATTTGATTATGGGAATGGTCTAGTTATCAGCTGCAAACGCCAAGATAGACTGCAGAGACAATCTGATACAGTTCGAAGGACCCAACCAGCTCGTTGACACTTTCCCGAGCATTAAAAGAGTCTCCAAGCTGATTATCTCATCCATTAAGGTTATTAGATGCATTAGCAAAGGTTGTGAAACCTTCTTAGTGTTGATGAATGCAGAAGTCAAGGCTGATTTGTTGAAGGTACCTATGGTTTGAGATTTTCTTGATATCTTTCTAGAGGAGTTACCTGGTGCCCCTAGTAGAGAGATTGATTTACAGATCGATCTTTTACTTGGAGTTGCGCCAGTGGCCAAGTACCCTTACCGCATAGCTCCCAGAGAACTCGCAAAGTTGAAGGTCTAGTTGCAAGAGTTGCTCGATCTGGGTTTCATTCGCCCCAGTACTTCACCGTGGGGTGCACTAATTCTGTTTGTGAAAAAGAAGGATAGTATTCTGAGGTTATGCATTGACTACCGCGAGCTGAACAAGTTGACAATTAAGAATAAGTATCCTATCCCCATGATTTATGACATATTTGATTAACTTGTGTTCTTGTATGTTTTCTAATTTAGACCTCAGGTCAGGCTACCATCAGTTGAAGATTAGAGAGGCAGACATTCAGAGGACGACCTTCAGTACCAGATACAGATACTATGAGTTCGTGGTCATACCGTTCAGGCTGACCAATGTCCCCGTCCGCTTTTATGGATTTGATGAACAAGGGTTTTCAGGAATTCTTAGATCGTTTTGTTATTATCTTCATAGATGGTATTTTAGTGTATTCAAGGAGTGCAGAAGATCACATCTCTCACATCAGGACTGTGTTGGGAACACTAAGAAAGAATCGATTGTATGCAAAATTTTTTAAGTGCGAATTTTGGCTATCAGAAGTTGCATTTTTAGGACATATTATCAGTCAGATAGGCCTTTCCGTTGACCCAAAGAAGATAGAAGTAATAAGAGAGTGTCCGAGACCGAAGGCAGTTACAGAGGTTCATAGGTTTTGGGTTTGGCAGGATATTACATGAGATTTACAAAGGACTTCTCGAAGATAACTTTACCACTGACCTCGCTCACCAGGAAGGGTAAAACTTTTAGTTGGATAATGGAGTGCGAGTTGGCGTTTGAGGAGTTGAAGACCAGGCTAATGACCGCCCCGATTCTAAGTTTACCATCTAGGTCAGATGGATTTCAGATTTATAGCGACGCCTCGGGTCATGGTTTGGGCTGTGTGCTTATGCAGCATGGTAAGGTCATAGACTTCTCCTCCATGTAGTTAAAGGTCCACGAGAAGAACTATCCCGTGCATGTCTTGGAGCTAGCAGCAGTCATCCACGCTCTGAAGATTTGGAGGCACTATCTTTATGGGGGCATTGTGAGATTTTTGCTGATCACAAAAGTTGCAAGTATATCTTCGACCAGCGAGAGCTCAATATGAGGCAGCGTAGATGGTTAGAGTTTCTGTCAGACTATGAGTTGGACATCCAATACCACTTATGGAAGGAGAACATAGTATCTGATGCGCTTAGCCGTAGATGATCGAGTTATTTTCTCCTTACTCAGCAAGTGGAGTTGGTGCGAGAGTTGGAAAGGCTAGAGATCAGTGAGGTGTCGCACTCAAATGTTGGATCTGCAAGGTTGAGTTGGATGGAAATCACTTGCGACATCAAAAATAGGATCAAAATAGCTCTACCCTTATATCCAAGTATGTCAGAGTTTTGGGTTTTGATGCAGGCAGGTCAGAAGGAGAAGTTCAGTATACTCGATGGTTTAATATTGCACGATGGTAGGGTGTGCATTCCAGATATTAACCACCTTCGAGAGGACATATCGTTTTAAGCTCATAACTCCCGACATTTGATACATCCAGGTAGCACAAAGATGTATGTGAATCTGAAGAAAACAGTGTGGTGGTCAGGCTTGAAGGGTGACGTTGCTGCGTATATAGGGAAGTATGAAACTTGCAAATTAGTTAAAGCTGAATGCTATAGGCCAAGAGGCAAGTTGCAACCACTTCCCATCTAAGAGTGGAACTTCGAGGATATATCGATGGATTTTGTTCAAGGCCTTCCCAGATCGCAGAGTGGGAATGATTCCTTATGTGTTATAGTTGATCGTCTCTCTAAAGTTGCTCATTTCATTCCCAATAGGAGGACAGATCAGAGTTCCGGATTGGCACAGTTATATGTTGATGAGATTATTCGACTTCATGACGTTCCCAAGACCATAATTTCAGACAGAGATGATATATTTACTTCTAAGGAGTGAAAATACGTTCAGGAGCAGTTGGGCACTAAGCTACATTTCAGTATCGCTTTCCACCCCCAGGCAGATGGACAGACTGAACATACAAATAGAACCTTGGAAGATATGCTCCAGATGTATATTTTGGACTTTGGAGGGAAGTGAGAGAAATATGTTACTCTTGTTAAGTTTTCCTACAACAACAGTTTTCAGGAAGTATTGGGATGACCCCTTTTGAGGCACTTTATGGCAGATGCTATCAAACATCATTATGTTGGGCTGAGAGTGAAGAAAGATCTTCCATCAGTGAATTCAGTGTTGGTGACTATGTTTACTTGAAGGTCAGACCAATTAGAGGAGTCTTTCGAATCAAGCAGATAAAGAAGTTGAGTCCAATGTTCGTGGGTCCATTCGAGGTACTAGATCGTGTTGGTGAAGTTGCTTACAAGTTGGCTTTACTTGAGGAATTGAGTGGTCTACATGATGTATTTCACGTCTCCTATCTGAGGAAAGCAGTTAGAGATCCTAGCCAGATAGTCAACACCAAGGAAGCACCAATTGAATCAGATCTTCGAATCAGTGTTAAACTAGTTAGAATAGTGGACTTAAGGATTCAGAAGCTTAGGAGCATAGAGATCCCGTTTGTAAAAGTTCTTTGGATGAATTGTGACTGACCGGAGTATACTTTGGAAAGGGAAGATGAGTTTCAAAAGATTGAAGGCTATGCTTTCCTCTTTGACTCAGGTATGTTTGTAATTTTGAGGACGAAAATTTTCTTTAGGTGGGAAGATTTGTAACACCCGCAATTTAATACGGATGTTAAGAATGTATTTTAGGGAGCGATCGAGAGAGAGAGAGAGAAAGATTGATCGACCATTTATCGTTATGAGGTGCGACGTCTTAAATTTTTTTATTGTCGCACGTAATTAGATATTTAAATAGTCGTTACTATAGTGTTTTGACTCGTTCCGATACAAGGGTGTAACATAGATTCTAAGTATTGGTGTTTAATAAAAAAATTCATAATTAGTTTGAAATCTAAAATTTCGATAGTGTTGTGCCAGTTCGATCCATTCCTAGCGGTTTCCGAAACCGCTCATCCCATGCCTCTCAATTTAATCTCAGCGTAACCCTCTTCTCACGATAATTGCGGCTTTACTCTCCCTCCCACAGTCGTTAAACTCCTCCACTTAATAACCCGCAACCCTACCTTATTTCTTCCCCCTCACGAGCGTTTGACGTAACCGCCGCACGATTTCGGCGCTCGCTGGAGCCATTCTAGTGAAGCGGCTTTTCCTTCCTCCCGCTCATGGCAACATCGACAGACCTAATCACCGCCCTCTTCTGCAGTCGCGCCTGAAGTTTTCGCTGCTCCAGTCGTCAGCACCTGGTGGTGCTGTTTCTTCTCTACTCCCCTCTGGTGGTATCCGACGGTACCTATTCCATTTCAGAAACTTTCAGCGAGTTTCTCCTAGGGGTGTGTTGGTAGCTGATTTCCTAAACCCTCATTTATGTGCAAGTATTAAGTCTATTTCTAGAAAGGACTTACAGATTTTATTTCTATTTAAGTTTGGTGAAACTCTTTTCCTACAACTAGTTCACAAATGGTTGGCCTTGCAAATAACCCTCTTCTTGTCGTCAATCCTAGTGGTGTCAAGATCTGCTAGTTTCGATCCTCTCCCTCAAAAAATTTTTTAGGGTATGTTAATGCTCTTTGGGAATTTCAAATTTCACTCCTATATAATATATATATGTATACATTTTAGAATGTCAACCTTAGACCAACCCTAAACAGTGGATATCCTAAGTGATCAGTGGGATCTATAATTCTATTCTGGGCATAACCGTCTCCATGTCAGAAATCGTTATCCCTTTTTGCCAAGGGGGTGTAACCAGGAATTTATGCCCCACGTCAGGTGTATGAACGACGCAACCCCGCTGTAAGAAGTCCTTATTCTTTCCGGCTAGACATATCAGATAGCTTGTTTAGTAGAGTATATTATAATTCAGAATAATTAATATTGTCATGTGGAACCACTACTATTGCTAGAGATTTGTAGCTCTATTGCCACATCGCTAGTACATGATGATCATAATTAGATTTTAAACATCTCAAACAATTAGTCCATACGAATCACAAGTAAAATACTCTTATATATTTACAAACATGAGATAGTGACTTCAAGAATATACCTTCTAGTCGAGTAAACCAATATGATGAGTTGCCTTTACTACGCACATATGTTCGCAAGTTGAGTAGCACTAGTTAAAAGATGTTTAATGGCACGCTGTAGACTTCCTCCCATGTTGATAGAGGCGCACTATCTTTCTCGTGGGATGTAGTGAACCCTATGAGTCACAATATTTGAGAGATGTACACCGATTCAGAAGATTAGTAGATTCGAGTCTGTGTCCATGAGACACTAGAACACTGAGTTCGTTAGTAGGACTCAGATCGTTAGACTAGTGTTGCGCGATAAAAGCTACTTTGCCTAGAACTTTGTTGAAGAATAATCATAAGTGAATTTAGAACTCAAGTTTAGACCAAACCCTAGAAACTCTTAGTTAACCATATTATTCGGATCTTAAATAAACTTTGTACATTATGAGTAACTAGAACAGTCATTTATTTTGCTAGTTTTATTTGAGAAAATCATGCTTAGTACACTAGCATATAGTTTTTCTATAGTACAAAATCTATTTTCAAAGCATTGCATATTTTTCTTCAAAACAAATTTTAGTGTCACTAGGAGGAGTAATTTTTCTTACTCACCTTTCGGGCTGACCCATGTTTGGGCATGTTTTTATAGGGGATCCAGGTGAGAAACTACGCCTAAGATGAGCGTGTTATTGGAGTCGCACCTATAGTTTGTTTTCCCTTCGAGTTGTTGTTTTACTTTTAGTACCTTACTGTTATGTTTTAGACTCTTGTAATATTAATGTTTAAGAATTTGTATATGTATCAGACTTTGTGTAATATTTCAGATATTCAATGGTTTGGTTCTTTTTCTATCTAGTGACTATGTGCATTCAACTTGTTGAAGTACACTTTTACCTTAATTTCATATTCAACTTTCGATGTAAGCTTACATTTTAGTTCTTTTCATTTATGTCTGGTATGTACTAATTTTAATACTGTTTCTTAGTTTACTTCTTATCGCTGAACCCGACCGGACAACAGATTGGTTGTGTAACTAGGTTGGGGTGTTATAACATGAAGGGTTGAAAATGGCGTTGGAGGTGAGCCATGAATGTGGGTAGCCACATTATTTTTTGGTTGTTATAGGTTTCACTTGGATGGTGGCGTGGTTGTGCATGAAAAGGGAGATGGATAAATAATATTAATATTGAAATTTATTGCATGGAGTGGCGTGAAAGACATCTTATGGAGGATGATGATGAGGTGGTAATTACATTTATATAGAAGTGGGTCATGATAAAGGACGTGGCTGCAACAACATTAAATGAAAATGAAGTGATCGATGTGATTTAATTTATAGGAATATGAGGGGGCGAAATGCATGAATTAATTTATGTGGATGATGGTTGTAGCAATATTATAGAGTTGATGACATTTCATGAATTGAAATAGGAGGTGCGGTGACAGTATTTGGTTGATTTAAACGTAGATGATTTATGGAACTTGTAGGTTGCAGCTTGCATGAGAGTTGACGTGAAGCAGCTTGGGTTGCATGGAAGATTGCCCGACAGCTTGAATAAATTACTTTGGACGAGTTTGCATGGATCGTCCAAAAGGGTGTAGCTTGAACTCACGCGCTCGGCTGACGAGACAACTTAAATAATATGTCATTTTCCAACGACAAGAACGCGGCTGTCAGTGGCGGACCCTGAAATTTTTCCAGTATGAGAAGACTTAAAAATTGCAAAAAAAATAATCGAATAGTACGACAATTGTACATTGATATCACAAAAATTATACAAAAATCGTGCATATAATGATAGAAAGATGTAAAGAACCTTGCTTACAAGACTCATTTTTGAACTTTAATGTTTTGAAAAGATTTCTCGATGAATGACCAACTTGGAGGGGGATTTGCAAAAGAAAAGAGAAAAAAGTCGTGAAGAACTATTAGTCACAGTTTTAAGTCATGGCCAACACTATTAAGATGAAAAACTATTAGCCACGGTTTTAATTCATGACTAATACGATTCAGATGAAGAACTATTAGCCACGGTTTTAAGCGATGACAAATACTATCAATTTTTTTTTTAAAAAAATGTGGACAGCCGCCCACGCACGCCCCAAGGTGGGTCTGTCTCTGCCAATCGTAACATTAAACCTACAAAAACAAAAACAAAAAACTTAATTTTGTAAACCAAAATAAAAAACAAAAGATTTATTAATTAAATATAAATAATATTTACAAATTTATATTAACATTATACTTTATACTATACTAAAAATACGTATAAATCCTACTCATCACCTAGCAAGTTCCTCCTCGGCCTCATGATGCTTTGCCTCACTCTCCTCAGCAAAGACCGTTTCGCGCAACACTTTGACACTGCGTATTTACTGTCTCGCCAAAGAATGTAGGAACTCAGCCATCCTCAAAATTGAGAGTGAGGCCTACCAGGCAAGGAATCATGGGATGAATTCAGTAATAGCATGACATCGTCTCACGAGTATATAATGCACAAAATATTAAATGAATCGTCATTAGGCTCGCCATCCTCTATATAAAATGACAAGAATGTGCTTAGAGACACCCAATTCTATAGGGCATCCCCACAACTAGCGATTTGCCATGGATATCTGTCCCCTTGCTACCACACCCATAGTTAGGTTGGGACTCAAGGTTGTTGTCATCAGAAGCAACGACCTCAAGAGGTTCTGGTGAGCTACCTGCATCTGGCTCTAGTCGGGAATGGCGAATTTAAAACGGAGGTGTTCTAAACGAAAGAGGAATTTAAACCAAATAGACTGCACCCCACACTTGGCTCTATTTGTTTGTGCGTTTCGCTGCTCCGTTTTGGGCCAACGCCGCCGGAAGGCGGGTGAACAAATGAACCTCCGACGGCGTTTGCTCTGTTTCCACCCGCCCGCCCGCCTTGAGAAACGCCCCAAAAAGCTCCGTTTGGAGCAGCCACCTCCCCCATCCGGTTCGAACTCTCCGTTTCCACCAGCCGGATCGACCCGCCACCGCCGAACCAACTGAAGCTTAGGCTCTATTTGTTAGGGCGTTTCGCTGCTCCGTTTTGGGCCAACGCCGCCGGAAGGCAAGTAAACAAATCAACCTCCAACGGCGTTTGCTCCGTTTCCACCCGCCCGCCCGCCTTGAGAAACTCCCCAAAAAGCTCTGTTTGGAGCAGCCACCTCCCCCATCCGGTTCGAACTCTCCGTTTCCACCAGCCGGATCGACCCGCCACCGCCGAACCAACTGAAGCCTTAGGCTCTATTTGTTAGGGCGTTTCGCTGCTCCGTTTTGGGCCAACGCCGCCGGAAGGCAGGTAACAAATCAACTCCAACGGCGTTTGCTCCGTTTCCACCCGCGCCCGCCCGCCTTGAGAAACCCCAAAAAGCTCCGTTTGGAGCAGCCACCTCCCCCCTCCGATTCGAACTCTCCGTTTCGACCCGCCACCGCCGAACCAAATGAAGCCTTAGTTTTGAAATGGATGATCGTCCAAATGCTCAGTCAAACGTGGTAATTTAATGATTAATGTTATCTTGACATCCAATCATAAGATTCATGTCAAAAGAAATGAAATGAATAAAATTTAAATTTGTTGGTTTATGACTTTCTGGGCTTAGGGCCTACCTTGGGTGTCGTTGAGGTACCAACGAGGGAGTTAGGCTGTGTTAAGTCTCCATTTGTAACTCTGGCTGCGTTTGACTCCCTTTCCATTCGTTGTCGGAGTCCCAAACAGGGATTTTTTTAGACCGGGCTTAATTTCCAAATTTAGATCTAGATTTAATATACAAACAACACGCGATGGAAGGCAAGTAATTTGCACGATATCAAAACTTTACTTCATGCACAACATGACTTCTTGTGTAAGAGTGTCATGCAGACAGTTTTCTGGCGTCATCCCATCGTCTTCACCACTCGCTAATGCTGACCTCGTGATTGTCCTCCAAAAATTTCTTTGGGCTAGTCCTTCACACATAATCCAGAGGTGATTCCCTCGCATTGTTTCTGTAAGACCCCCACTCCCGGAACACAAGACACGGCCGACGAGAGTCTTATGTCAAGAACAGCCGCCTTGCGGTAACGCCAACACACAGGTTGACCGATACTACAAGACGTCTATCCTGCCGGCTAAAACCAATATCACCCATGCCAACCCAACATAAATAAAAGTACATAAGTCAAAATCAACACAAGTATATAAGTCCAACAAGTACAACAATAGCAATAAGAAGAAACGTCGACTTCTACAATATCATAGCACACAAAAATTGCCCCAAGGGATACAATATGAGTCACACAAAAACGCACATCCGTAACTGACAGCAACGATGGTAATGTCGTATCAGGCCCTGTCACCCTGGTCTGGCTGCTCTCCTGCACAACCTGCTGCTCTATCTGCGGGTTTCTTTCGAAAAGAAAGACGTAACAACCGTTAGTCATAAAACTAAGTGGTTATCACATCTGCTTCCCCAACGACTCTTAGGCACCGTGCGGAGAAAAGGAACAAGGGTACTATATATATATATAATATATATATATATATATATATATATATATATATATATATATATATATATATATATATATATATATATATACTAGTGCCCGACACGGGGCTCCGCCCCTATGACTACACGCCACAGTACCCGGCCCGTGACGGCGGGCTTCGCCCGCACCTGGCTGTGCACGCCCGTGATGGCGGGCTTCGCCCGCACCTGGCTGCGCCCGCCCCCCGGCGGGCTGCGCCTGCGGAGGAGGGCGCCACTGCGCCTGCGGAGGAGGGCACCGCTTATATTTAAATATTAAAAAAACTGCTTATTTTTAAATATTTTATAATAATAAAAAGGGACCTGCTTAGGCGGGATTAAATCCCGCCTAAGCAGGCGGGATTAAATCCCGCCTAAGCAGGCGGGATTTAATCCCGCCTGCTTAGGCGGGATTTAATCCCGCCTGCTTAGGCGGGATTAATCCCGCCTGCTTAGGCGGGATTAATCCCGGCTAATTAATCCCGCCTGGGATTAAATCCCAGGCGAGATTTAGTCCCACACCGCCAGATTGGACTGGGATTTTCGGGTTTATATAGGTTTGCGCCTTTGAAGATCTGATTGCGGGTTTGAAACTGGGGGGCCGGTCTGTTTATTAGGTTGGCGGATTGCGGGTTCGAAACTGGCGGGCCGGTCTGTTTGTTAGGCTGGCTGGCGGGCCCGTGTTGGTTTTGATTTTGTAGCCCATATATTGTACTGGGCTGATGGGTTGTAGGGTGTACTACAAAATATCTACATTTTAGAGGCCCTATATAGGTATAGGAGACCTAAGAAAAATTATGAACGATTCTGATTCGTTGCTGTGATCAACGGTTGCGATCAAATGTTCGGTTTATATTCAACGGTCGTGATCTGATTCTGATACTTCTTTATAATAGATAAAGATATATATATATATATATGTAAGCAGTAGTACAAGCAGGTGGAGAATCTATATATCATGAGTAGTAACAGTAGGAATGTATAACATTATTAACAACATTCTAATTCTAGCAGTTCCACTCAAATCATAACAATCCATCATATATAAATCTACAACAAGAAAGTAACATAACTTATAAAATGCCTATACAGATTTATAAGTTAAGGATCGACTTAACAGTAAAGTAACTCATCATATGAGAGTGCTTATACAAACTTATATGATAAGGATCTTATGTGGTGCAATGTAATGTTATGAATGCAATATGATGACTCACTCATGCTCACACACACGCACACTGTTATGTCGACACAGACTTATAGTTCCCACTTTTCGAGCAGGTAGCTAACCTCTCAGGCGCCATCCGTCGTGGCCAGACAGTGACAGTGAAACAGGATTTTCACTACTAGGCTGGTCTCTACACTATCTAGCCTAGGCCTCTGTACGCCTCAACGCTAAGAACACAATAGCGGAGCTCTATGCATACTACGACTCAGATGGGCCTTGGGTAGATGTGCACCAAGAACACAATCCAAACTGGCCTATCGTGTGGCATGGATGGAGCCTATAGGAGCGTATCACCACATGACCAAGCTAAACCGTCCACTTGGTACGAAAGGAGCCCCGGGAATGAGCACCGAGGACCAAGCCCAACCTTCCAAATTCTATCTGTCAACTCCCGTTGGTTTGACGACTGGTGAGCCCGTTGACCTGCCACACTATCCTTAACCTAGGATTATGACATCGCGTGTCAACTCACACTGCATGCAAATTCACTTGGCCTTGCCATCAATCATCCAAGGTCTCCAACCGCATCCATTTTCATCATTTCCAATCCTATGCAGTCAAATACTCACGCACTTACACCCTTTCACATTTTTATGCTCCCAAGCACTCAAGGGTTCAACATCAACACGGTGGCAAGCCATCTTGAACAACGTACCAATCCCACACTGCTACTCGTAGGGAGACATAATCTAAGCAGTGGACTATACAAACTATCCCATCCAATACTTGAGATCACGATTCAACACATTTCATGGTCATGAGATTTACCTTATCTGATTCTTTCCTTATAATCAAGAATTCACAACAATTATGCGTTCATACATTTATCTCAATAATATATTAACTCTTCTCATATTCATCAAGCACGATAGTATAAGTATAGCTTACAATTCAATCATCGGGCAACACACCCTCTTTCAAAACTTATATCATTCATCGGGTTACAATCGCGCGCATCCTCACCGGATTTCACAAGTAGCTATTTGTACAACTAAATTTTATCAAATCATTTGTCACTAATTTCCCCAAACCATGTGTTTATTAAATTCCTCCAAACCATTTGTTTATCTTGACTACATATAACCAGGCTCATCCAAACCTCAACATCATCCTGCTACGTTTCTTCTACCTGGTCCAAAACCGGTTATACACTAACCCGAAAGCATCATGCACATAAGTTGTTACCAGTAGTAGCTTCAACTGGACATTCCAGGAGCTACAAAGCTCCTATGAAAATGTGTAATCATTCGTTGGAAAGGTCTTTTTGAGGACTACAATTTTTGTGTGTTCAAACCAAGCCTAGATCCGACCGTTTCATACTCGAAAACGGCCTCGAATTTCCCTGCGCACATAAAATAGATTTCTGCACGCATCTTAATGCAAAACAAACGACATCAGTTCGTCTTCTTCCTTTAGCCATTTTGTCAAAACCATATGCAACACTTCCTCCTCCCTTATTCACCATCAATAGACCATTCTTCTTCACAAAACCAGTCCACCATCTTCACAAAGAAGAGAGGAGGTTGAAGACAACTAATTTCTAGGATGAGGTCCTAGCATGGTCTCTTCCTAGGAGATCTTCATCTCACACAAGTCCAACTCCTTTGAGTCGACATCTCTCCTACATTATAAGTAAAGATCTAGCACCAAGGGAGAGTGTAGGAAGCTCACCTCGTTTCCGGCCATGGATCTTATTATCCTTCTCGGCGGCATCGTTCTTTACGAAGGGGAGTTTGGCCTCCAGAAAATCCGACACCGGGACCTTCTTCGTCTCCGTCGGGTTCGGCAAGTAACTGCTCGACAAGAAGAATGAAGTGACAGTTAGGGTTTTCCTGCATGTTTCCTTTTATAAAAAAAATTAGGGTTAGATTGCTTTGCCACGCGTCACCCTAATATTGGACCACCCATTATTACTTATGACAAGTCTTGTTGAAGAGACCGGTCCACAAGAGTCATTTGGATTTTTCGAACTCGGTTCAGCCAGTATATACAAGACAGCGAATTCCACTTGAGCCGAAAAATACTCTAAGTCAAAATCGTTGTGTGTACCTGTACACACTCTACAAATCGTCAAAATTCATCATGATCACTCAACGCCTCGTTGAGTCTCGTAATTTCCCAAGTCAAAGCGTCGAGATCGTCGAGTATCACTCAACGCTGACTTGAAAGCGTCGTGATCACTCAACGCCTCATTGAGTCCCGTAATTTCTAAGTCAAAGCATTGAGATTGTCGAGTATCACTCAACACTACATTAAAAGCGTCGTGATCACTCAACTCCTCGTTGAGTCTAGTATTTTTCTAAGTCAAAGCGTCGGGATCATCGAGTATCATTCAACGCTTCGTTGAGTGGCGTTGAGACCACTCAACACACTCGACGCTTCCTGAAACCAGAATAATTCTAATTCCATTTCTTCTTATGCGTTGATTATCACTCAACGACTCGTCGAATGGCGGTGAGACCACTCAACGCACTCGACGCCAACTGAAACCAGAATAATTCTAAGTCAATTTTTTCTTATGCGTCGAGTATCACTCAACGCACTTGACGCCTGCCCACAAGTCGATGCACTCAACGCTTCGTCGAGTGGCGTCGAGATCACTCAGCGCACTCGACGTTTTTTGAGTCCAGAATTATTCTAAGTGAAATTCACCCTATTAGTTGAGTATCACTCGATGCCTGTTACCAGTTCACCCCGAGCCTGAGTCAACTTTACTGACTCAGAACACGTGCGAGGGGTCTAGCACAAATCAGGATGTTACCGTTTCTTGGTTTAGAATTTTGTCTGTTTAACTAGTTTAAGGTATGTTATTCTACTTTTAACACCTTAGAAAGATGATGAACATTTTGATCTCCAGAGAAGATTATTTTGATATCCAAGGAGATCATAATGATCACTTAAGAGAGAAAAATGATCTCCTTAGAGAGCAACATTATCTCCTAGGAGAGCATTCAAAGATGATAACTAGTAACTGATCTCCCAAGAGATCATTACGATCTCTTTTAGGAGAGCTAAGCGATCTTCTAGGAGAGCATTCAGATATGGTAACAAGTATCTGATCTCCCAGGAGATCATTATGATCTCATATGAGAGAAAAAAGATCTCCGGAGACAATATTCAGAGATAGTAATTGATAACTAATCTCCCGGGAGATCATTTTGATCTCCCGAGTGATCATTTATATCTAGAGCTGTCACGGTTCCGGTTTGGTTCCGGTTCTACTAAAACCGTGAACCGAACCACTAAGGTAACAATTCTTTAAATTAGAACCAAAATCTTATTTGGTTTGACCGGTTCCAGATCTGGTTCCGGTTCTAACATAATTTTTTGGAACTGTATGGCTTAAGGTTCCGGCTCCGGTTCGCTAAGAATCAAAACCAAATTATTTACTGACGGTTCGGTCCGGTTATATGCGGTTCCAGTTCAATTCTGGTTCAAGATAGATTACGTTACGAAATGTAAACTTCAGAGATGTTTTTGTAATTATAACCACCAACTCTAAATATGATATTGCATATGCGTTCTAAAGCTGCACTTAACAAATGTATAGCACACACAAGAGCTTCCAGACATTCCATTGATCAAATGTAAAGAACAAAGCTACTCAGTTATTTAATAACAATATCCATGATGTTCACAGAAACTTGGTGTGCAAATTAAGCATCATAGAAACTTTACTAAAGCATAAAATGATTTCAAAATGTATTCTATCACCAACTTCTGTTAGCTATGATGGCTAAGTGACATAAACTTGATCATATTACTTCAATCATACAACAAATTTTTCTTTCCCTAAATCATTATGAATCTTAATTATAATTGTATTTTATATATGCAAAATGTTATTTTAATTATAATTGCAGTCACCAGTCAAAAATATTTTTTCAAAAATAATTGAAATCATTATATAATTATTCAAAAATGATTTTAAAAATAATAATAATAAACGGATTGCGATTCAGTTCTATGTCGGTTCGGTCTGGATCGGGTCTAGAAATTTTGAAACCATTTGAGTCTTGTATGTTGCGGTTCCGATTTCGGTTCCGTTCCGGATAAAAAAATGATGGAACCTCTCCCAGATCATTATTGTTTACGGTTCCAAAATTCAAATTGAAACCCGAATAATTGAGGATCGGTTCGGTCAGTTGTTTGCGGTTCCGGTTCGGTTACGATTCAGCTTACGGTTTTCGGTTTTAAGTGACAACTCTTTTTATATCTCCTAAGAGATCATTTATATCTCTCGGGAGATCATTCTAATCTCTTAGGAGATCATTCTAATCTCTTAGGAGATCAAACATGATCTCCCAAAATTCTCCTAAGGGATCAAAAATGATCTCATAAGAGATGATCAAAATCAATTTATTTAGTAAGTATTACTTATTCTCAACTATGAGGTTATTTCTCATTAATTTCACTTCTTTGACAAACACAGATCAAGAAGAAGAGTGACAATCGTCATTTCCAAAGTTCAAAGTATTATTTCTCCAATTTTATTGGCCAAGTAGCCAGTATAATTGATCAACAGCTTTTGGAGCGATAAGAAGCAGATCGGCCAAGTGGTACAGGTCGGCTCGTCCAGGTGGATTGAATGGTTTGGCGGCCTCGCCGTTTTTTCCTTCAAGTTGCGGGCTTGTTTGCGGGCCAGCCGGCTTACAGGTTGCTTTGATTGCCTGTGCTTTTAGCAGGCGGGCTTGGTAAGCGGAAGATCCTTCCTATGACCATGAAGCAGAGATTTTTTTCAAAGTTAAAGGGATAAATTGATAATTTCATACCCTAAGGTAAGAGCCTATGAAATTTATAGGTTTAGGACACATCCTAGTCCTAGGTTTAGGGTACCTACGAAAATATGAAGAGCTGGAGTTGATTTGTTAAGTTAGATCGGACGACAACTGATTTATCATGTCACATATCAACGCCGATTAGAATTTTGAACTCATGCCCTTACTATTTCTATTATAGTAGTAAATATATATATATATATATATATATATATATATATATATATATATATATATATATATATATATATATATAAATATATATATATGTATATATATACATAAATGTACATATATATATGTATACATATATACATATATATATGATATACATATATATATATACATATACATATGTACATATATATATGTATATACATATATACATATATATATGGATATACATATATATATATACATATATATATACATACATATATATA